>JAMPIV010018594.1:0-233396 GCA_024509875.1 Oreohelix idahoensis | reverse complement strand
CCAGACGACAATGGCTCCTCCCTTGTCAGCCGGTTTGATGACAATGTCGTCTCTACGGCAAAGAAGGGAGAGAGCATGGGACTCTGCAGAAGTGAGATTGGAATAATGCACACCCATCCATTATACTCCACGTCTTACCGCAGTTCCCCTCAACTTCCTCGATATATATATATATATATATATATATATATATATATAGTAGAGTAAAATCCCATCATATGACGGGAATTAAATTCAAAAGCACCAATACTTGTGAAAAATAATGTTAGGTGTGAACATCCGATTGTCCATCAGAAGAGCACCTTGATCTTCTGTTCCTTTAATCTGCCAGATAATTCATAACATCACCTTATCCTTGGTACACAAAATGACTCGGTCGTCCGTTGACATTAAGTGTGGGTATTTATAGACTACATCTCTAACCACTCGTATACGAAGATATATATTTAAACAATTTCGCTGGAATTGTCTCTTCATCAGATACAATTCACTTAGGTAGTGACAGTGAGAATAGTTATCAACATTTTCTTTTATTCCTGTATTAACCAAAATATTTGCTTTACATCCGGTGTTAAACAAAGTCTGAACATGCACGCCATTCACATTGCTCATGCACACCAACATTTACGCACTTTTCTTTGGTGAGTGTTAATATTTTTGGGAGCGTTACGAACGGAAAAAATGACAGTATGAGCTGGGAAACTATATATAAGATATATACATATGTACAGTCTATATATATATATATATATATATATATATATATATATATATATATATATATATATATATATATATATATATATATATATATATATATATATATATATATATATATATATATATATATATATATATATATATATATATATATATATATATATATATATATTTGTTACAAACAATGTGTAATTTTTGCTTTTCACTGGAAATTGATACGCCTAATTCATCTTTATTTCAGGAAAACAGGTTTTAACTCTACATGTTTTGAATTCACAAACTCTTGGTATATTGTTTTTCTCTCGACTGCAGGATCAGGCACTTTCTTCAGAGCTACAGAGGCCATACATAAATACACTTCACTAAAGGGCATAGATCTGGATCGCCTCAAGGTTTTGCTGAATAGGTAAGGAGATAGATAGAGAGAGCTTACTTATCATGGTAAATAATAATATAATAATAATAACAATAGCCCCTTCAGTCATAACTGACTATGGGAATGTGCCCCTGAGGTGACAGCCCTCAGATGCTTATTTTCTTCTTGTTCCTTTCGACATTTTCTCCTCTCTTCTACTTGCTGTCAGGGCTTCTTTTCACTCTATCTGCGGTGGCACCATAGATTGCATCACCACTTAGTGCGATCGGCAGCTTCATCCTCCCAGGTTGTTGGATTTATGTCCAGTGTCCTCATATCTGTCTTGCATACATCTTTGAATCTCAGCTGTAGTTGCTCAACTGTTCTTTTGCCATCTGCCAGTTGTCCGTAGAAGATATCTTCTGGGATGCAACCATCTTCCATGCAGTGGACATGGCCAAGCTAGTGTAGTCTGCGCTGTTTAAGCAGTGTATACAAGCTCTGAAGGCCAGCATGTGACAACACCTCGACATTTGTCACTATGTCTTTTCGTGAAATACCGAGGATGTCTCGTAGACACCGTAGATGGAAGATATTGAGCCTTCTTTCTTGCTTAGCAAAGGTAGTCCATGTCTTGCTTCCATATAGAAGTGTGCTGGTGACACAGGCGGTAAATAATAAAAACCTAAAATAAACTTCACAAACAATGTAATACTTCCCATGATTTCTGTAATGTAGTGATTGCAATTGGCTTCCTAGTTCAATGTGCAGGTGGGGGAAAAAAAATAAGAAAGGACGAAGAAACTGTACTAGATGTTGATTGCACCAGGACTTTCTACATGTGAGGCATTCATTATACACATTTCATTATTGCGTGCTCAATGTCTAAATAAATCTTTTTAAAAAAAAATATTAAAATTTAAGACTATTAGTGAAAGATGTCCTGAAACTTGTCACATCATTAAAATTGTCAGACTTAATTAAATTGCTTTTGATCATAGATCTTTTTTTGCCTGTCCTCATGACGTTATTCACCTACCTCGTTGTAAAATAAGAGGCAGATTTTCACCAGTACTGAAAAAATCAGCTATTCTGACAAGTTTTCCATAATTGAATGCGTGGTTAATAAATGTAGCTTGGATAATTTGTCACAAGACAATAGTTTCAACTTAAAATTTTTCTTCCAATGCATTTGTCTTTACTGAAGTTGTTCAAGCTGTAGTACAAAGAGATTGAAAAATCAATTCCTATTTTTAAATCGTTATTTCTTCACTCCTGCCCAGCTAATTTGTGTGGAACAAATGTCAAGATAATGACAGTTAAATGCCATTTTGTTGCATAAAGTGCTGTATCACATTACCATTATAGCTCGGTGTAACATCCAGCCTGCTTAACACATGACTTCATAGCGTGCAGTAATTTTTGCCGTCTACTGTAATGTCCATTGATTGGCCATTTTAGACTTACTTGCTTACTTAGTCGTTCCTCTTCTACCGTGGGGTGTAGAGGTTTGCCAGAGAGAGCACCATACAATCTTATCGGCTGTTTTCCTCCTGGCCTGGTTCCAATTTAGTCCTTGGTCCTTCAGAAATTGTCTAATTTTATCCTGCCACCAAACTCTGGGTTGTCCTGGAGGTCTGGATCCCTGGCTCTTAGTTTCCGATATTTATCATGGTAGCCGATCTTCTCCCATTCTCTAGACATGGCCAAACCATCTTAGTTGGGACTGTTCTACTTGGGTCTGCAAGGGCTGGGTTTTGAGGCCTTGCCTTATCGCCCGGTTGCAGACCATGTCTCTTCTTGTTGCTTCAACCACCTTCCTCAGATACCTCATTTCTGAGGTTTGGAGCTGGCTTTTGTGGGTTGTAGTCATTGCCCATGACTCGCATCCATAAGTGAAGATTTGAACATGGGTGGAGCAGTATACAGCCATCTTCATCTTCTCATTTTAAACTATTTAAAAACAACATTTTTTCTGTTAAAACAAATTTAAAACAAAAACGTGTTAGTCAAATGGCAGTTCTTACTCCTTGTTTTGATGTTTGTTTCATGTATATCCATTGGATACAACTACGGATATAACAATTTTTAAATTACGAAGCGACTTTTTGATCATTGTGTAGAGTAAGAAAAGGTCATGACACTCAGTATGAGCAATCCTGAGCCTATAACAATAAGGAACCAGAAGCTAGAACAGACAGACACATTTACACACCAGATGGCAGAACAAGCAAAGACATCAACAACACAATGAATAAAGCGAGAACAGCCTTTGCTAGTCTAAACAACATCTGGAAGTTCTCTCAGTACAACACAACACCAAATTAAGATTATATAAGAGCTGTGTGCTTTCTGTGCTTCTCTATGGTGCGGAATGCTGTAGAGTAACAGAGAAGGAAATATTTAAATTGTCTTCTTTCGACACAATCTGCCTGAGGAAAATTCTCCAAATCTTTTGGCCGAATCTTTTTCAAGAACTGCTTACTCAGAGCAACGAAGAGGACATGCACACCATAATAGCCGGAGTTGGGTTGGCCACGTCCTCAGAAGAGACCCTGATGCCATCACAAGAACAGCTATGCTATGGACTCCTGAAGGAAAGTGAAACAGAGGCCAACTAAAAACAACTTGGCGGAGAACTGTGGAGGCCAAGATGCAAAGAATGAACCAGAGCTGGGGCACTGCACGAAAGATGGCCACCAACCAAGCAGAGTGGAAGCAGTTTGTTGCTGCCCTACAAGACACCACCAGGCGTAATGGCCACTGACTGCTTTGACAGTTGGTGGCTAAGGATCAAAGAAAGGCCAACCAAAAACAACTAGATGGAGAACTGTGGAGGCTGAGATGCAAAGAATGAACTAGAGCTGGGGCACTGCAAGAAAAATATCCGCTAACCGAGCAAAGTGGAAGCTATTTGTTGCTGCCCTACAAGACACTACCAGGCGTGATGGCCACTGACTACTTTGACAGTCGGTGGCTAAGGATCAAAGAAGAAGAAGAAATAGAGTAGGAAAGGGTTACTAATATGAACACACTTGTACATAGAGTTTTGTTTTTATTTCTTTTGACAGATCCTTTATGGTGGAAATGTTGGACTCATACTTTGATGACATCTCTGACAAAATCCATGCAATTTATTTATCCGAGACGTAAGTAATGTCATATATGTTTCATACTGTCATTCAGATAATTAATTTAGCTCAGCTATCCAAGGTGGAAAGTACTTCAGCTGATGGCTGTGACAGCTACAGTGTATTCATTATGGAGAACAAAAAAGTAATTACTTAATAATAAAAAGATAATTTTTTTCCCACAAAAAAGAAAGGCAAGGACCACTGCTCCAACCAGGCATATCATAATAAATATCTAAGAGATTGTGCGTGGGGTTAGTAGCCTGGCCATGTAAAATAAATTGCTATAGAATCTAGGGCTGCACCGAATATTAGATTCGTTTTCGATTCGGTGCCGAATAGTGCATTCAATGAACTATTCGTATTCGGTCGAATAGTACGTTGCCATCAAATATGAATAGTAAATTTCTGTTCAGTACTGCCAACAACACGTTTTCAGATAACAGATGTTGTCTTTTTGGCAGAGAATGTAGAGAGACTTGTTTTTTTATTTTTTAAGCTAACGCATGTTTCATGCAGCAATTTAAAAAACTAATTAATGGCTAGTTAGTAGCATTAAATAGTTCCAAGATATTTGCCCTATTTTTTTTTCCGCTGTATTATTAATAAAAATGTCAGTAGACCTGTTGAACACAACTTTTTATGCCCAACATTCACTCACTATTCGTATTCATACTCGTATTCGGCCGAATAGTTCAAGGCCTCTATTCGCATTCGGCGAATAGTGAAAACAACTGCAGCCTAATAGAAACCACTGCTATTAGAGTGCATAAAGTGCTGTAACACTTTGAATCCATTATTATTGTTCACACTGTGCCACAATGTTACTTTTTGGAGAATTCTAAACAATGAAGCAGATATGTATCAAAAGAAATAAGGTCCAAATGCAGAAATCATAATTTTCAATTCAAATGTTTAGTCAGTCCTGTTGTATGGCTCTGAAACATGGAGAACAACAAAAACAACAACAAAAAAAGCTACAAACTTTCATAAATAGCTGCTTATGTAGAATAGAAAGATTGAAGTGGTATGATCACAAATGTGGAACTCATGACAAGAACTAGACAAGCGCCTGTGAAATAGGAGATGAGATGCTGGAGAGTGATGGGATACATATTGAGGAAACCTGTTGATAGCATTCTGGAATCCCCTGGGTAAGAGAGGTAGATGAAGATTAAAGAACACATGGAGAAGAGAACTGGAGACAGACATGAAGAAGATATGGAGAGACCTTGGGCTGATGGCACGAGACAGGAAGTCTTGGCAGACGTTTGCTGTACTGGAACTTGAAAGATGATAGAAGATGAGGAAGATATGTCTCAGCCCAGCCCCAGAGATAGCATCAGCAACCGAAACCACAGAGACCAGAGCAAAATGTTCAAGTTGCAAATAAGACATGTACCTCTCAACAAATATCAGCGTAGGGTGACCTTGGGCCGTACACCAAACTGCAAGCACTGGAACAGACAAGAGGAAGAAACAGTTGACCACTACCTTCTAGAATGCCCAGCTCTAGCAGATAAGTGGAAGCATCTGCTACCACCAAACCTCCTCATCACTAACTGCTTATATGGATACACCAAGTAGCTAAAATAAGACGCGCATATTGCATTACCTGACACAGAGAAAATACAGAGTGAAAATGTGTAACCCCGAGGATTGGAAAAGTCAAAGTCAACAGATGGGATAGGAGAGGATTGCTTGGCATGAATCAGTTGAAGGTTTATACTTAAGAATGAGCTAAAGGATGATAAGATACACAGAAGTTTCTATAAATGTATGATGTAATTTTGGAAGGCCCTAATAGCTAGGATTTGCCTTGGCATTAGCTAGGATTAGCCAGGACATATCTATCGCCACCTCTAATCCTCTATTTTCAGGCCTCACCTCCCTGTAATGGTAGAATTTGGGTTGTTGAGATCTGAAATATCATTTATTGTTAATTTCATAAAGCAGCTTCACATGTTTTGATTATGGCATCATGGGCAGTGTTAAAGTGCCATTTATGGAAATCTACACTACTTTAATTTGTTTTGCTGTTGAAAGAACCTCAGTTCTGGGATTAAGTATTAAATCTAGGCTTTTCGTTCTTCCTCATTGTCATTTGCTGTCACACAGCCTCATCTATTTCTGTCATAAACGTGGCCACCTGTACCAGGCATCACTCTCATATAGTAGCCCCCTTCAGTCATAACTGACAACGGGAATGTGCCCCTGAGGTGATAGCCCTCAGCTGTTTTTTCAGCCTGGCGTTCTTCTGCAGGGTGCGAGCTTTGGCACAGTTATATGGGGATCAAGCTGTTGCCCATGCAGCATGTTCCCTCACTCCATGTAGCCAGTTGATCCAAAGGAACGGCAGTAGCTGATACAGATAGGTATCAGTACCGTCACAGGAATTGCCAGAATAATGTCTAATCAACATTAGACTGACTTAGGGACTCTTACTCCAGATGTATCCTCAGGGTCTACTCTCTAAGCCTTTCCCATGAATGGATGTTCCTGCAAGGTAGCAGAGGTTTGAAATCAAGAATTTTACCTTCTCCTAGATAAGCTACCAACCAAGGATGACGGGCCCTGTCTGCCTGAAGCTGCTGGTTTCAAGGCACCAGTCGCTCTCAAATAACCACATGTATAATAATAGCCCCTTCAGTCATAACTGACTATGAGAATGCGCCTCTGAGGTGACAGCCCTCAGCTGCTTATTTTCCTGGTGCTCCTTTTGACGTTTTCTCCTCTCTTCTGCTTGTTGTGTGAGTTTCTTTTCGCTCAATCTGAGGTGGCGCCGTAGATAGCATCGCCACTTGGTGCGATCGACAGCTTCATCCTCCCACGTTGCTGGATTTATGTCCAGTGCCCTCATGTCTCTCTTGCACACATCTTTGAACCTCAGCTGCGGTCACCCAACTGTTCTTTTGCCATCTGCTAGTTGGCCATAGAAGATATCTTTTGGGATACGACCATCTTCTAAGCAGCGGACATGGCCAAGCCAGCGTAGTCTTCACTGTCTAAGCAGTGTATACATGTAAATACATCTAGTTCTCGCATAAAGTTGGTAGATTGTCTCAGGCTCCTGTCATCACTCTCATATAACCACATCTATTTCTCTAAAAAAAAAGGTGACCATCTGTATCAGGCCTCTCTCATTGCTCTCATATAACTACATCTATTTCTCATAAAGTTGGTGGTCTCTCCTATGTTTCTCTCATCACCATACAGTTCCTCCCTCGAGAATGCTGCGAAGGCTGTGCTGTCTGTCTGCTCCTCTCAACTGACATTCTTGGATGATGTTTGTTTCATAAATTGTGATTTAGCATGTGGGCTCATATTTCTTATATAAAAATATTTCTCATATAAAAATATTTCCCATATAAAAATATTTCTTATATCAAAAATGTCTTGTATAAATGTATCAAAATTCTTCTCGTATAAAAATATTTCTCATATAAAAATATTTCTTATATAAAAATATTTCTTACATAAAAATACTAATTTTGGTTTAAACAGGTACAGTGGTGTCGCTATTGTTCTGAAGTGTGAGGAGCAAGGTGTGCCGTACTTGTGTAAGTTTGCCGTGACCAATAAGGCTCAAGGTCAAGGAACAGGGGAACTTCTGTGGGACACCCTCCTTCAGTCAGAGAAGTGTCTGTTTTGGAGGTCAAAGACTGTTAACCCTATCAATACCTGGTGAGCTGAGAATTTTTTTTTTTTACTCTGGTGCCTTTTGGTTTTAAACTGATTGTAGACTGTCTGCAAGCATATTTCAAAATAATTTCTCGATTTTCGTGCATCTTTTTATGTAGATAGTTGGTGTCCTCTTTGGTCCTTGGCTGCTGTCTGACAAAGCAATTAGTGACCATCACACCTGGTAGCGACTTATAGGGCAGCAGCAAACTATCTCCACTTTGCTCGGAAGCCATCCATCCTTCGTGTGGTGCACCAGCTCTGGTTTATGCTTTGCATCTTTGCCTCCACAGTTCTCCGCCAGGAAGATTGCAGTTCTGGCGAAGGTGTCAGGGTCTCTTCTGAGGATGTGCCCAGCCCAGTTCCAGCATCTACCCACTGTGATGGTGCGCATGTCCTCATGGTGGCTCTAAGTTAGCAGTTCTTGGTTGGTGATGGTATTCAGCTAGAAAATTTTAATCCTTCTTTCTTTGATTTTGTCTTCGAATCTTTGAAAAAAGATAGTCAGTAGTTCACCTGTCTGTACTTTGGTAGCGTTGTTTAGTTCCCAGGAGGTCTCTGAAGGGGTAAAGACATTATAGCACCACTGCTCCCTCAGGCATATTGTAAGTGGTAACTAACATGAGATTGTGCCTGGCAACCTCATCATGTCAAATAAATGTCTACAGAAACCATCACTGCAAGAGCACTTTAATGCTTTAGTGTGAGCTTTCTATAAGGAGATAAGCTGTATGATCTATAAGGAGATAAGCTGTATGATCTATAAGGAGATAAGCTGCATGATCTATAAGGAGATAAGCTGCATGATCTATAAGGAGATAAGCTGCATGATCTATAAGGAGATAAGCTGCATGATCTATAAGGAGATAAGCTGCATGATCTATAAGGAGATAAGCTGCATGATCTATAAGGAGATAAGCTGCATGATCTATAAGGAGATAAGCTGCATGATCTATAAGGAGATAAGCTGCATGATCTATAAGGAGATAAGCTGCATGATCTATAAGGAGAGAACAGGGAAATGATGATGTATTTTAGTGTACTTTTATTATCTTTTATCTGCTTCTTCTTCTTTCTTCTTTGATCCTTAGCCGCCGACTGTCAAAGCAGTCAGTGGCCATCAGGCCTGGTGGCATCTTGTAGGGCAGCAACAAACTGCTTCCACTTTGTTCGGTCGGTGGCCATCCTTTGTACAGTGCCCCAGCTCTGGTTCATTCTTTGTATCTTGGCCTCCACAGCCCCTTGCCAAGTTGTTTCTGGTCAGCCTCTCTTTTGCGCGCCCCCCCCCCCCCCTGGGTCCATTACACAGCTGTTCTTGTGATGGCATCGGGGTCTCTTCTCAGTACATGGCCAACGCAACTCTAGCGTCTGCCAGCTGTGATGGTTTGCATGTCCTCCTGGTTACCTTGAGCAAGCAGTTCTTGATTAGTGAAAGCATTCGGCTAAAAGATTCAGAGAATTTTCCTTAGGACCTTTTATCCAAACACCCGAAGACCAAAAGTTTCTTTCAGCTACTTTTTAATCACAGTTTGGGCAATTTTTGACTGTTTGGGTAACTTTGGGTTATTTTTTAATAAATATTCGGCGACATACGATATTTTGGGCAAATTTGGGCTACTTTTCAAACGATTTGGGTGGCATTTGAAAACGAAAACAATCCACTTTCCTAAACAAAGCTGTCGCCGAGAATTTTGGATACAAGGTTATATGCTTGGGCAATGAGTGTAGCCACTTCACAGGTATTAAATAGAGCCCTTAAGCATACGATGACAAAATGAGAATTCTGAGGGTTTCAGTGAGACTCCAAACACCAAATTAAGATTATATGAGACTAGCATACTTTTTGTACTTCCGTAAGGTGTGGATTACTGGAGAATAACAGAAAAGTAATGTCCAAATTGTCCTCTTTCCACACAACCTGTGTAAGGAAAATTCTTTAAAATTGTTGGCTGAATACCATCACCAACCAGGAACTACTTACATGGTGCAGTCAAAAAGAAATGCACATCATCGTTGAGGGCAGACGTTGGAACTGGTTTAGCCTGGTCCTCAGAAGAGACCCCGACACCATCACCAGAAGTGCTATGCCATGAACACCAGAAGGAAGGTGAAAGAGAGGCAGATCAAAAACAACTTAGCGGAGAACTGTGGAGACCAAGATGCAAAGCATAAACCAGAGCTGGGGCACTGCATGAAGGGTGGCCACCGAATGAGCAAAAGTGGGGACAGATTGTTGCTGCCCTACAAGATGTCTTGCGGGATGGCCTCTGACTGCTTTGTCAGCCAACGGCTACGGATCATAGAAGAAGAAGAAGACTGATACTCATCACATCATTGAAATATGGTAGCTTTGAAAATATTATAAAGTCTTAGAACTTTTTATATTTATATTTAACATTTTATAATTTATATATTTAAATGACTCAAGAGTAGTTTGAACTTGTACAGGGTGTAGTATTTATGAATACATTGCTCAAACATTTTGTGAAAACACATGTTCTTGAAACCTGAGTGTCTCATTATTAGAGATTAGTAAATATTTCTTAACCATCTTGTTTCAGGTATTTTAAAAAATGTGAAGGTTCATGGAACAATCCAGTTTGGACTGTATTTTGGTATGTTTATTTATCTTTGTTTTTTTTAATGATGTTTGTCAACACACTTTTTTTTTTTTAAATACTTGACCTTTCACATTTGTTGCCTGTATTTGCTAAGAAAATTATGATACGTTATTTAAAAAAAAAAAAAAAAAATTAATTTTTCTGCATTTCTTATGAGTGACAGATTGGTTAGAGCGCTGGTCTCTTGTGGCAGAGGTGTGGGTTCAATTCATGGTATTGTCATGCTCCAGTCTACCCAGCTCTAAATGGGTACCTGACTTTGCTCTTTGAGTTCGGGAAGGAAAAAGCAGCTAGGAAGGAAACTGGTCACCTCCACCTCTCGAAGCTGGACTTAGTATAGTGAAGTCTAACACTTTGCTTCCCTTTGGCAGTATCTGCTATGGGACTACCTTTTACCTGCATTTCTTAACACTTTTACAAATCTAAAAAGCTCCTTACCAGTAAGTGTGAGCGCTGCTCAAAGTAAAACAATAATAAACAGTTGGGTTAACCAGGGTCAAGTTTGGCCATAAGCAGAAAGCTGTATTAATTGCTCACTAACATGAAGGAGACATTTAGGGAATAAATTATTTCATTTTTGACCATGAGATGATCTTTGGCAGATTGATTAAGAACTAACTTCTTGCTAACAATAGATTGCATACATATCAACCCCTTAGATTCAACACCCATTGAAGAGTTGAAAAAGATTACTCACCTCCAGCCTATGGAGGATAGAAGAGATAGCAGAGCGCAGCAACAAGCCGAGAAATTCAGGAGGCTGATAGACCACCCAATGCACCAGAGAATAAATGGACTTGGAAGGGGAAGACTGAAGTGAAGCAACTTTGTAGAGACGGTCAAAACAAAAATGAGAGCAGACACCATAAACGCGATATCAACAGCTACTCCACTATGTACTGCACACAAGCTACCAATTTGGAAACAACAGTGCTTCCCTGAAATGATAGAAAATGTTCCTGGTATTGAGAGAAAGAACTGCCAAAATGAAACAGAAAGGGGAGTCCTAACCACAAAATATATAGAGAAACATTACCCAAGCAACACCTGGATCCATGCATACACAGATGGATCAACAACTAATGCAACAGAAGATGGGGGTGGAGGAGTCTTCCTGAGCTTAAGCAATGGCACACAAAAAAGATAGCAGTCGCAACAGGGAAATTTTCAAGTAACTTCAGAGCAGAGGCAGTGGCCTTAAAAACTGCATCAGAAATTCTAATGACAGAAGAAAGCTCAGAGAGACCAGTAGCTATCTTCTCAGATGCGCTGTCAGTGATTACAACGCTGAAAAGTCAAAGTAATGCTGAACTGGATGACCTAAGAGTAACACTTCACAGACTATGTCAGCAATACAAAAGTGTCGTGAAACAGTGGATCCCTTCTCACTGCAACATCCCTGGAAATGAAGAGGCTGACAGATTGACAAAGGAAAGGGGAAAGCTTTCTCAACTTGACACAAATATAACTTATGAGGAGGCCAAGAGTTTTATCAAGCGCAGATACAAGCACATGTGGGAAGCAGAGCATCCAGGCCACACAAAAAATGATCCGTATTACCAGCTCAGCAGAAGTGAACAAGTGGTAATCTTCAGACTTCGCACAGGTCATAACAGATTGAGATACCATCTATTCAACAAATTAAAGATAGGAACTACTGATGAGTGTGACTGTGGCACCGATAAAATGACTGCCGAACATCTGCTTCAAAGGTGCCCAGCATATGAGGAACAGAGAAAACGCATATGGCCATCACCAGTACCATTCCTGGAGAAAATCTACGGAGATATCAACAGCCTCAGGCTGACCACTGCTTTCTTTGAACTTATTCAAGTTGACATCTGAGGGTGAACGAAGGAGGAGAAGAACCCTTTAGATGAAAAACCTGCACAAAAATCTGAAAAAAATTGTACAAAAATCCACAAAAGCTGCAAAAATTTTAAAAAAATTTCGCCTATGCTATCGCATAAGTTATTGATTACTGCTTTTTCCTTGTTTGTATTGAGAACATTTGGTACAGTTCTTCACATAGGATATAACAGGAAACTCAATACAAAGCCTTACAACAATATATATGTATTTTAATAATTAGGCAAAAAAACCTTTACAGAAAGTATGTACAGCTGTACAAATCTGAAAACCAAAAATTCATTATACAAAACATGAGTAACCTGTACTAGTTGGCATGTGTGAGATTGAATGTTAATTTGTAAAATAAAAATAAAGTGTTAGATTTTTGTCCTAAGAATTAATGGAATGTCAGTTTTAGGCTTGGAAATGGTGTTAGCTTTTGGCATAAGAATAGATTGAATGTTAGCTTATGGCCTTGAAATAGATTGTTAACTTGTGGCCTAAGAATAGATTGAATGTTAGCTTATGGCCTTGAAATAGATTGTTAACTTGTGGCCTAAGAATAGATGGAATTTTAGCTTGTGGCCTAGAAATAGATTGAGTGTTAGCTTTTGGCTAAGAACAGATTGAAAGTTAGCTTGTGGCTTAAGAATAGATTGAAAGGTAGCTAGTGGCTTAAAATCGATTGAAAATTAGCTTGTGGCTTAAAATAGATTGAAAATGAGCTTGTGGCTTAAAATAGATTGAAAATTAGCTTGTGGCTTAAAATAGATTGAAAATTAGCTTGTGGCTTAAGAGTAGATTGAAAGTTAGCTTGTGGCTTAACAGTAGATTGAAAGTTAGCTTTGTGGCTTAACAGTAGATTGAAAGTTAGCTTTGTGGCTTAACAGTAGATTGAAAGTTTGCTTTGTGGCTTAAGAATAGATAAAACGTTAGTTTGTGGTCTAAGAATAGATTGAATATTAGCTTTTGGTATAATAATAGATTGAATGTTAACTTGTGGCCTATACTTTTTAGCCGCAGCTGGAAAAGTGTTAGCTATAATAGCTTTTTATACTTGTTATATTACGTGGATGAGCTTGCAGTTGTGTCTTGTAGGGGTGAAAACAAGTGATTGTGACTTACAAGTAAGTTAAGAACTTGTAGAAAACAGTGACTCTGGTGAACCATGGACATTGAATCATCATTAAACTTTTCAGCTGAAGTATCTTTTAGTTTGCAGTTCTTGTTCTGGAATCCACAGGGAAAGAGAGGCAGAGGTAGACCAAAAAACAAATGCAGAAGAGAACTGGATACAGAGGTGAAAATGATGAGGAAAACATGGAAAGAACTTGAGTGGATGGCACAGGACAGGAAGACTTGGCATGGGTTTGTTGAAGGCCTATGCTCCTCGGGGAGCATTGATCCTATTGATTGATCTTTTAGTTTGGCACAGTGAAGTTAAAAAAAAAACGGTATCAGCATTGAAGGTGCAGCTGATGCACATATTTTGTTCACTGTTGATTGCTCTGAAGCTCAGCTTGTACCTCCACACTTCACCTTCTTCTTCTTGCATCCTTAGCCCCCTGACTAACAAGGCAGTCAGTGGCCATCACTCCTAGTGGCGTCTTGTAAGGCAGCAACAAACTGTCCCCATTTTGCTCGGTCGGTGGCCAACTTTCGTGCTGTGCCTCAACTCTAGTTCATGCTTTGCATTTCAGCCTCCACTGTTCTCCACCAGGTTGTCTTTGGTCTGCCTCTCTTTCGCCATCCTTCTGGGGTCCATAGCATAGCATTTCTGGTGATGGTATCAAGATCCCTTCACCTTGACTGGCAGTAATGGATGGCAGCTGAATTAGAACATGATTCTGTAAACTGTCTGAAATAGTTTCTTGGCAGTGCAGTGATCAAAGAATTTTTCAGGAATCATATATATAATGAGTGAGCAACTGTATACTTGAGCTGATCAAAGGAATTACTCACACACAGATATTGGGAACTTTGGACTTCACATTATGTCTTCAGTTTTCCCTTTATACAGAAAATGCATACCAAAGTAGCAGCTAATTAAACTGTTAATTTAAAGTATAAATTAAATTTTTTAAAAACTACAAATGTTTCACCACCCTTTGTAGTTCCAGGGGGTCTCGGAGGAAACAAAGAAAGAACAGAACTACTGCTCACGCAAACAGTTAGCAAGCGGGGACTAATATGAGGTTGCGCATGAGGTTGGCAACCTCATCATGTCAAACAAATTGCTACAGAAACCACCACAAGAGCTTATGAATACTTTGATGCAGGCTTCCTGCAAGGAGACCAGCTTCAGTGGTGGCTCCTTAAGGATTTTGCAGGGTAGAGGACCATCCTTCTCATGGCATTGCTCACATGCAAGTTAGTGGGTCTGGTGTGACCTCCACCAGCTGAGTTGGGGAAGTTCTCTGGGGGTTGCAAGAAAGCCCAAAACGACACCCCCAAATTGCCTCAAGGGTTAAAAGAGTGAATAACTTGAAACCCTGGGGATTGAAAACGAACAAGCAACAAGAAGGATTTAAAAGAAAATGTAGAAATGTATCACTTTATTTCACATGGTGATATGTAATTGAAATTTTTTTAAAATTTACTTCACACCTTAGTATCTATATTTCTACAATGTTTACTTTTTCTTCAGTATATTTTACTCATTTTGTATCATGTTACCTTCTGTCTTTCTGCATCAGGTATGGCATTGAAGATCCTCACTTGTCATCTGGCCTGATTCAAGATGCCATCAGCCGGAAAGATTCCTTCAAACCTCGTGGTGTCATTGCAAACATTGGGAGTGATGATGAGGAGGAACGGATTGGTGGCTGATGAGGTCTCAAGGAAGAAGCCGATGATTACGATAGGAACTATTCACAGGTGATGGAGAACTGAAGCGTATGCAGTGGTCTTAAGAAGGAAGGAAATGATTAAGATGAGAACTATTCACAAATGATGGAGCTCTGACACATATGGAGTGGTCGTAAGAAGAGATTCAATGATGAGGAATGATTAACAGTTGATGGAGCACTGATACATATGGAGTGGTCGTAAGAAGAGATTCAATGATGAGGAATGATTAACAGTTGATGGAGCACTGATACATATGCAGTGGTCGCAAGAAGAGATTCAGTGATGAGGAATGATTAACAGTTGATGGAGCACTGATACATATGCAGTGGTCATAAGAAGAAAACGGATGATGGAGAACTGAAACGTGTGCACTGGTCTTAAGAAGGCAGCCAAAGATTAAGAAAGGAACTATTCGCAGATGATGGAGAACTGAGACGTTTGCAGGTTTTGTAATCATAACTGATCATTAGTTTAGCATTTACTGATTGCAGTATGAAAAATTGTGGGATGAATGTCATTTATGTTATGACTAAGGGCAGGCAGTGCAAAGTATATTAAAATTGTGAATTTCCAAATTACAACTAAAATCTTAACCTTTAGCACGCTACGGGCCACACATTGGGCCGAACGTAACCTATGTTCTCCATGCTGGAGGCCACATGTGCGGCCTTGCGGATATCATCGTTTCTAGCATTAGAACTTGTGTACACGTGATTTCAGCCCCGGATGTTAAGTTCTAATGTTATTTGCAAGAGAGTTAGCTTCCGTTTCCGATCTTAAAAAAGTGATGGCTGTATCCGCATTTATTTTTTGTAAATTTTTTAAATCGAAATGAATCGGCATCAACACGCGGCCATTTTTGCTCTAATTTTATTGGATTCTGACGCCATGCTGTGGGGATGAGATTTTTGTCTTTATCGCTGATATCGGTTCTCAGAATATGTTTGATGGCCGAGATGGAAACGAAAGTAAAATGGCATTTCTAGTATATATAATTTTAGGGGTTACGATTAGGAATATCGGAAAGGTTTAGGATTACGGCCGAATGTCACTGCTGGCTAGGGAGTTTGTTGCTTTGCTACTGATGATGGGTGTAATGAAAAGATCGTCATTTGATTTGTATTAGTCTATTGGTCTTCTTCTTCTTCTTCCATCCTTAGCCATCGACCGACCAAGCAGTCTGTGGCCATTACGCCTTGTGGCGTCTTAGGGCAACAAGAAATTATCCGTTGTTCCGTTACGCCTAAAGGCGTTTATTGGTACAACAGAATATTAATTGTTGTTTCCGTAATCAATGTGACTAGCAAGCGGATGATCAGTCCGCTGTGAGTCTATTGGTCAAATGACTTTTATTGAGATGCAAGGGATATGGACTCTTCGTTTGTTGGTCATTTAAAAAAAAAAATTTTTAATTTTAAAATTAAAAAAATTTTTTTTTTTTTTTTTAATTTTTTTTCGTTTTTTTCATCTTTCCTTTCCTCTCTTCCTATCACATCTAACATGTACACAAACAAATTTTATATCATCAGATTCATCATTCATTCATTTCTATACAGTCTAAAAATTAGAGCAATTGACAAAAAAACTATAGAATTTACAAGTCACCCACTATAAAAATGGGGCGTTGTGAAAAAGAATGCAGTGGTTGGGGAAGTTTTCTGAATTTTTATGCAGCGTGCTAAAGGTTAATCATGGTGTTAAAAGTTGGTGTGTCAAGATTTATTTTCACCAGCTCTAAAGTAACTTGTAATGAATAATATATCAGAGTTCAGTTGTTACCTTTTTTAAACAACTTCACATTCCTCATAAGGAGTCACAGTCATCTTTTTCCATGGGTACCACCTGTGACTCACTCAAAAAGGTGGTAATCAAATGGCAGCATGTCAAGACTAATGACACTATTATAGCTGAGGCATTTAAATGTATTGATCACCTCATTGTTTGTTGGGCATTGTTTATTAAGCATCATGATTGTCAAATGCTTAGTGGGGTTTTTTTTATAGCAGAAAGTGGGTTATTTGTGTGATTCTCACAGCAGAGTATGAAATCAATCATTTGGTTGGTCTTTCCGCAGAATGTAGTTCAGTCACCTGTATGGTTGTTATAGTAAAGTGGTAGAATGTAGGTCAGACAACTGTGTATTGTTTACAGCAGAATATTGGTCAGTCACAGTTGTGATCTTTAGAGCAGACTGTTAGTCAATGGCCTGTTTGTTCTTGCAGAAATATGGCCAGTCAACTATGTTATCTTTAGAGCAGAAAGTTGGTCAGTGGCCTGTTGTTTTTGCGGCAGAAATCTGGCCAGTCATCTATGTGATCAATAGAGCAAACTGTTGGTAAATGGCCTGTTTGTTCCTACAGAAAACTGGCCAATTATCTGTGTGGTCATTAGAGCAGAGTGTTGCTCAGTGGCCATGTTGAACATGATGCTTTTGTAGTGTTCCTTTGCAAAACGGACACACTTTCCATTTTTACTTGAATTATTAATGTTATAATTGCTTAGACAGCGTTGTGATATGGCACAGACTATATCCTTGACAGCTTCCAGTGGTTGCTGTTGCAGCTACATCTGTTGATGTATTATAGTTGTTTGTCACTGCCTATAACTGTATAATGTTAATTTGTTCCTACCATTAAACTCTTTACTATAGCTGTGTTCACTCTATTTCACAGCATTAAGACTCAGACAGTTTTGTAATTTTTTTTTAAAAGAATTTTTTTACTACAAATTTAGTAAAAATTGTATCACTTTTATTTCGCCATTTTTAAAAAATTCATGCAAAGCCTTGATTTACATTTTCCCTTGAGTTTTTTTTTAAAATGGGTAGTTGATATAATGTTAAGTTATTATCCCTGGAATGTTCTCTGAATGCTGTTTTTGTCCTATGTAATTCAATTATATTTTCGTAATATAACACTTAACTGATATTAGAAGGAAGCAATCTATTTCCTTTGGACGTGTTATGAGAAGATGAATGCTGTTTTTTTCTTTGTAAATCAGTTATATTTTCATAATACGACATTTAACAGACATTACATGGTTGAATGGAGCTGCGGTAGCATAGTGGTTAGTGCACTGGCTTCCTAGCGCAGTGGTCTATGGTTCGATCCCCAGATGAGGTGGGAATTTTTTAGGCCACAAACGGCTCCTGGGTCGACCCAGCCCCAAATGGGTACCAGAGCAACTTCTGGGAAGGTTAAGGCGGCCGGCGTGATGCCGACCACATCACCCCTAGTGTGCCGACGGTCAAGATAATATGGGCCTAACACCATATTCCCAATATGCCTCAATGGGCGTGTAACAGGTTCCTTTACCTTTACATGGTTGAATGCTGTCTTTTCCTGTGTAATTTAGTTATATTTTCATAATATGACATTTAACTGACATTAGATGGTTGAATGCTGTCTTTTCCTGTGTAATTTAGTTATATTTTCATAATACGACATTTAACAGACATTAGATGGTTGAATGCTGTCTTTTCCTGTGTAATTTAGTTATATTTTCATAATACGACATTTAACAGACATTAGATGGTTGAATGCTGTCTTTTCCTGTGTAATTTAGTTATATTTTCATAATATGACATTTAACTGATATTAGAAGGAAGCACATGACATCCTTTGGACATGTTATGAGAAGAGGATAGCTAGAATTATAAGATAAAAAAGACTAGAATATGTTATGAGAAGAGGATAGCTAGAATTATAAGATAAAAAAGGCTAGAATATGTTATGAGAAGAGGATAGCTAGAATTATAAGATAAAAAAGACTAGAATATGTTATGAGAAGAGGATAGCTAGAATTATAAGATAAAAATGGCTAGAATATGTTATGAGAAGAGGATAGCTAGAATTATAAGATAAAAAAGGCTAGAATATGTTATGAGAAGAGGATAGCTAGAATTATAAGATAAAAAAGGCTAGAATATGTTATGAGAAGAGGATAGCTAGAATTATAAGATAAAAAAGGCTAGAATATGTTATGAGAAGAGGATAGCTAGAATTATAAGATAAAAAAGGCTAGAATATGTTATGAGAAGAGGATAGCTAGAATTATTAGAAAAAAAAAGGCTAGAATATGTAATGAGAAGAGAAAAGATTGAAGGAAAAAGAGAAAGAGGATTATAGAAAAAGAAGATACGGGACAGTCTGACATCAGGACATGGAAAGAAGCCAACATCTGAGTTGATAAAACAAGGTCCTGTTTCATTGGCTTCCCACTTTCCCCGCATGCGAGAACCTTTAGCCCTGCCTTCAAAATATTGCATACCGCAGGAAGTGGATGTCTGGTGGATGGGACGACTGTGTGCCATGTTTAAATCCTAGCACTGTGTTGTATCATTGCGTGGGAAAGTAATGGTCAAGCAAATATTGGGTGGATTATCTATGAAAAAGATAAACAAAAAGTGTAAGGCCTTGAGGCTCATGAATGAGGCTCATGAATGACAAATTTGATGCAATACAAATTTTTTTATTACATTGTAGATCTCGGCTTTTCCACCAGTCTGAAACTTGTTGGGTTTGAGTCATGAACTCCAGTTTCTTTCCCAGGTATTCTATCCTGGTTTGGCAAGCATTTACAGAATCCTAACTTCTGCTTTCAAGCAAGAAAGGGGAGGGTTGCATACAATCCCCCACCATCCAAGGGTGGTTCTCCAAATATTCAGGGCTAAAATACTGTGCTCTGGTTCTAGGCTCTCCCAAGGAATCATCATGACCTGCACAGAGCCACTTCTCAGCTTCCCTGACCTGTCATCTTGCCATCAAGCAGCTAACCAAGTCAAAGCCAGAGTTATGTCTGAGGCTTGAGTGATTCACCCTAGCTCAATGTGCAATACTGGGTTCTCAATATGCTTCACCCTAGGGGGAATAGTGATGTTAGGCCACTCTGGTGTGGCTAGATTCTTGAATCATTGACCGGGCAACCCTTGAGGGTTTGCCTTCTTCCAGGATACACCACATGGAAGTGCTTTGGGATCTTGGTTAGTGGTCTGGCCCTGGAATTCATACAAGAGCAACATGAAATCCTTTGTGTTCCACAGCTGTAGTGTCAGTTGGTTGCTTTTTCTGCATGTGTGAAAAAGTTTTTTGTTGTTTTATACATAGACATCAATCTGTGAGCTTTGCAGGATTGAGGGAAGATTTGTATATTATTTTGACTGTTGAAGAATGTTGATGATAGTTGATATCAATGTTCTGTACATGGCACAGCAGGTTTTGTACATGAATGTCTAATATTTTAATGCCACTTTGTACAATTGCAAGAGCACATACATGCTTTGATGCAGGCTGCCTGCAAGAAGATCAGCTAATAATGATAACATATTTATCTGTGAATTTTCAAACAATGTTTTACTTCTATAGCAATGTCAGTATGATAGGAGAAGCGTCTTGTTCCAGATGGGAACTTAACAAAGCTGAGAGAAATAGTTCTGTGTTTCTGTCTGATTTGTGTCATTGAACAACTATGGACAAGTTTTGTACAACTAAACATTAGTTCAGTGACCTTTCACTGTACAAGAGCTTTGAGCCATGAACATCCGCAACTCTTTGTATTGCATTTAGACACAACTTTCATTATTCATTCATAACCCTCCACTCCCAAAGGAGCATAGGCCTTCAACAAACACATGCCAAGTCCTCCTGTCACGTGCCATCATCTCAAGTTCACTTTCCACGTTCTCCTCATCATTTTCACATCTGTTTCCAGCTCTCTTCTCCATGTGCTTCTTGATCTACCTCTGCCTCTCTTGCCCTGGGGGTTCCAGAACAAGGACTGCCTTGTAATGCTATCAACAGGTTTCCTCAGTGTGTGTCCTATCCATCACCATTGTCTTCTTCTCATCTCTTGTTCCACTGGCACTTGTCTAGTTCTTGTCATCAGTTCCACACTGGTAACCTTGTCATACCATTTCAATCCCTCTGTTCTACGCAAGCACCCATTTATGAAAGTCTGCAGCTTTTTGGTTGTTGTCTTTGTTGTTCTCCATGTTTCAGAGCCATACAATAGGACTGACTTCACATTTGAGTTGAAGATTCTTATTTTCATGTTGGACTTGATTTCTCTTGTTCTCCATGTGTTTCCCAATGCAATGAAAGCTCTTGCTTTTTGTATTCTTATTTTGATATCACTGTCTGTCCCTCCAACTTTGTCTATATTACTGCCAAGATATGTATACGATTCTACATCTTGTATTGGTGTTTCTTCAAGTTCAACCCTGTTATCATTACCTGCATTTATTTTCATTATTTTTGTCTTTTCCCTGTGTATTTTCAGACCCAATTGCTGTGACCTCTCATCGAGTGTTTTCAATTTGTCCTGCATCTGATTACAGTTATGGGACAGAAGAGCCAAGTCATCAGCAAAATCCAGATCATCCAACTGCTTAGTCAGAGTCCACTGGATTCCATTTCTGTTGTGTGTTGTTGTTGATCTCATAACCCAGTCTATTGCTAGTAAGAAAAGAAATGGAGACAAGAGGCATCCCTGTTGCACTCCTGTTCTTATCCCAAACGGTTCTGTAAGCTGTCCTTCGTGAAGAACTCTGCATGTCATGTCTTCATATGTTTTCTTTATTAAATTAATGATCTTCAGGGGAACTCCATAATGCCTCATCAATTTCTAAAGTGATTCTCTGTCTACACTGTCAAATGCCTTTTCGTGGTCCACAAATCCAATGTATAGTGGTGAATTCCATTCCAGACTTTGTTCAACTATTATTCTCAAAGTGGCTATCTGGTCTGTACAGGATCTGTTTTGTCGAAAACCTGCTTGTTCATCTCTCAGTTTCTTGTCTATGGACTCTTTTAATCTCTCAAGGATAATCCTGTTTAGTACTTTTCCTGGCACTGATAGTAACATTATTCCTCTATAATTTGTGCACTCTTGTAAATTTCCCTTCCTAGGCAACTTAACCAGATATCATTCCTTCCATTCTGCTGGTATCTCTTCCTTTTCCCAGACTTTACCAAGTAATTTATATAACATCTCTGTAGCCGTGTCGATATCAGAGGCTTTGATTGCCTCTGCTGGAATGTCATCAGGTCCAGACGCTTTTCCATCTCTTAGAAGCTTTATGGCTTTCTTTATTTCTTCCTTCGTTGGTCTTTCACCGTTTATTTGTAGCTCTTCTTCTGCTGGCTAGATGACCGGGGGGTTTTGTGGAGCTGTCTATTAAGAAGGTCCTCAAAATATTCTGTCCACCTCTTCATTTGCTCTTGTATATTGCTGAGCAGTTTTCCATTCTTGTCTTTTATGAGGCAACTTGTTTGCTTGTATTTCCCTGTTAGCTTCTTTGTGCTGCTATACAGTTCTCTCATATTTCCTTTGGCTGCAGCATCTTCTGCCTCTCTTGCCAACTCCTCAATATACTTCCTCTTGTCTCTTTTGATACTTCTTTTTACTTCTTTGTTTGCTTCTGTGTACACTTCTTGAGCCTTGGCTTTGGAACTTCTGGTTTTGCTTGTGTTTAAATCTGCTTTCTTGTTTTTTCTGTCTTTTATCTTATTGATGGTTTCTGTTGTTATCCATGCTTTTTGTTGTCGTTCCCTTTTCCCCAGTATTTCTTCACATGTCTTATTACATACAGTTTTGATTTGCTGCCAACAGTCTTCTTTATTCACTACATCTTCCAGCTGTTGGAGCACTTGGAATTTGTTGGATATTGTGACCGCAAATTTGTCTCTTGTTTCTTGATTTCTTAGATGTCCTACATTAAATTGTTGTCTATAATTTTGCATTGTTGCATATCTCTTGAGTTTTATTTTTACTTTGGCTATCAGAAGGTGGTGATCTGATGCCACATCTGCTCCTCTATATACCTTTACATCCTGCAATGATAATCTAAGCTTCTTGTTTATGCATATATGATCAATCTGATTTTCTGTTCTATGTTGCCTTGTGTATTCTCTTATGTGGAAACATGCTTCCTCCTATAGCCATTTGATTTGAAGCACAGAAGTTTGAGAATAGTTTCCCATTTTCATTCATTATTCCTAGCCCATGTTTTCCCATGACTTCTTCAAAGCCGGTGTTGACTGTACCTATCTTTGCATTCATGTCACCCATCAAAAATGTGATGTCTCTTCTTTTTACTTTTTCCATAATTTCCTGTAGTCTAGTATAAAATGCTTCTTTCACAGACTCTTCTTTGTCATTAGTTGGTGCATAACATTGGATGACATTTACATTTATTTTCTTTTTAGCTGTTTTAAAAGTAGCTGTTATTATTCTGGGTCCAACAGCTTCCCATTCAATGAGTGCTTTCTGTGCTTCTTTAGATAACATAAGAGCTACCCCTTCACTGTGGTGTGAACTTTCGTCTTCATGTCCTGAGGACAGCACCAATTCACCTGTGATGAGTTTCTTCTTGTCTACCCCCTTCCACTTTGTTTCACATATTCCTAGAACCTCGATTTTATATTCCCTCATCTCTGCTGCTACTTGTGCCACTTTCCCTTGTTCGTTTAATGTCCAAACATTCCAGGTGCCAAAATCTGGAAGTTCTCTTAGAAGAAAGAAGGTTAGTCAGTAACACAGACTCCTTTCGGTTTTCTCTGTGTTGCATCATACGCCTCCCTGCGAGAGGACCTTCCCCTGCCTTGGATGGCTGTGTTTTATTTTCCTTAATTGACGTCCATGTTTGTTGAAGTTTTTTGTGGTTTAAATTTTTTACAGGATGGGGTAACCAGCCCCATGCCCAACCCTCCTTAGTAGCTTTCTGTGACATGCATGGCAGGGAACAGTGTTACTATTCTTTGCTCTCCTGTAACACACGGGTGAACTTTCATTATATTTATATTTTAATTTCACACAACTTTCTTTATATTTTAATTTAACACAACTTTCATTATACTTATGTCTTAATTTGACTCAACTTTCATTATTTTTATATTTTAATTTGACACAATGTTCATTATACGTTTATCTTAATTTGACACAACTTTCATTATACGTACATCTTAATTTGACACAACTTTCATTATATTTATATTTTAATTTGACACAACTTTCATTATAGGTACATATTAATTTGACTTAACTTTTATTATACATACATCTTAATTTGACACAACTTTCATTATACATATATCTTAATTAGACACAACTTTCATTATTCATTCATTCATAACCCTCCACTCCCAAAGGAGCATAGGCCTTCAACAAACACATGCCAAGTCCTCCTGTCGCGTGCCATCATCTCAAGTTCTTTCCACGTTCTCCTCATCATTTTCAACTCTGTTTCCAGCTCTCTTCTGCATGTGCTTCTTGGTCTACCTCTGCCTCTCTTGCCCTGGGGGTTCCAGAACAAGGACTGCCTTGTAATGCTATCAACAGGTTTCCTCAGTGTGTGTCCTATCCATCGCCATCATCTTCTTCTCATCTCTTGCTCAACTGGCACTTGTCTGGTTCTTGTCATCAGTTCAACGTTGGTAACCTTGTCATACCATTTTAATCCTTCTATTCTAAGCAAGCAACCATTTATGAAAGTCAACTTTCATTATACTTATATCTTAATTTGACTCAACGTTCATTATACTTATATCTTAATTTGACTCAACGTTCATTATACTTATATCTTAATTTGACTCAACGTTCATTATACTTATATCTTAATTTGACTCAATGTTCATTATACTTATATCTTAATTTGACAAAACTTTCATTATACATAAAATTTACTTTGACACAACCAGCATTGCTCTTTTAAAGGCATCAATTTACAAGTTTGGGATTTCATACACTAATCATTTTACTGACATTGATCAGTTTACCAGCAGATGTTAATTTGAACAAGAAAAACAATTGAAGAGCTAACCAACCCTGTCAGTTGTTATAGATTTCATTGACATATGGCTTTGGTTTTTGTTATTTAAGTATAGCAGTTTCTGGAATTTCAGCTGAACACAGTGCAATATCTTACCAAGCGTGCTGTCTATATGATAAATTATCTTTGTTCTTGTTGCTGCTTATAACTTTTGTTGCTGTTGATTGCTGTAGTTGTGTTTCCATTTAGATCTTAAATTTGTTATGTTGAAATATCACAGTGAAATAAAAGGTTGTTTACTAAAAATATTTCTTGTTAATTTTATTGTTCATAGATAATACTGTTCTTCACTGTTATGTTTCTGTGATTTAATTATTTTTTTTTTTTCGTACGCCTGCTATTACTCGAGGTGAAATCTCCAGTTAATATGTCTAACCTGAGACTGATTTTACGTGAGTATCCCTTTTTTCCCTGTCTTCTTAAATCCTTAACCACCGACCGTCAAAGCAGTCAGTGGCCATCACGCCTAGTGGCGTCTTGTAGGGCAACAACAAATTGATTCCACTTTGCTCGATCGGTCCATTCTTTGCATCTCAGCCTCCACAGTCCTCCAGGTTGTTTTGGGTCGGCCTCTCTTTCGTTTTCCTTCAGGGGTCCAAAGCATAGCTGTTCTTGTGATGGCATCGGGGTCTCTTCTGAGGACATGGCCAACCCAGCTCCAGCGTCTGCCAGCTATGATGGTGTGCATGTCCTCCTGCTTGCTCCGAGTAAGCAGATCTTGGTTGGTGATGGTATACGGCCAAAAGATGAGGTGAATTTTTCTCAGGCATGTTGTGTGAAAAGAGGACAATTTCGACATTTCCTTCTCTGTAACTCTCCAGCATTCCGCACCATAGAGAAGCACAGAGAGCACACAGCTCTGATATAATTTTAATTTTGTGCTTGTGCTGTATTGAGAGGACTTCCAGATTCCATATTCCAGATCTTCCAATGTAGAAAATGTAGTCCATCTTATTCCTCTTGGACTGCCCTCTGTTGTCTGGCGCATCACCCAGTCTAGAGTTGTTGATAAGGGGCATCCCTGTCGTACTCCTGTCTTCACCTCAAAGGTTAGGTTGCTCTGCCCAACACTACATGTAAAGTTGGCATAGAGGCTTTTTATGATTGACACTATGCAGCTTTACATGTAGTGTTGGGCAGAGCAACCTAACCTTTGAGGTGAAGACAGGAGTACGACAGGGATGCCCCTTATCAACCACTCTATTTTTAACAGTCATAGACTGGGTGATGCGCCAGACAACAGAGGGCAGTCCAAGAGGAATAAGATGGACTACATTTTCTACATTGGAAGATCTGGAATATGCAGATGACATTGCACTACTAGCACATTCACAACAACACATCCATGAAAAAAATGGATAGGCTTAATAAGTATAGCCAGCAGGTGGGCTTGAACTTCAATTTAAAGAAGTCAGAGGTCATGACGCTCAATGTCAGCAACCCTGAGCCAATATCAGTAAGGAATCAGCAACTGGTACAGACAGACACCTTCATATACCTAGGATGCATAGTAACACCAGATGGCGGGGCAGGCTAAGACATCAACATCAGAATGAATAAAACAAGAACAGGCTTTTTTTAGCCTAAGCATCTGGAAGTCCTCTCAATACAGCACAAGCACAAAATTAAAATTATATCAAAGCTGTGTGCTCTCTGTGCTTCTCTATGGTGCGGAATGCTGGAGAGTTAAGAGAAGGGATACCAGGAAACACATGGAGAAGAGAAATGGAGACAGAAGAAGATATGGAGAGACCTTGGGCTGAAGGCACTGGGTGGGAAGATATGGCATAAGTTTTTTGAAGGTCTGCTCTTTGGGGAGTTCTTCGTTCACTTTCAGACGTCGACTTGAATATGTTCAAAGAAAGCAGTGATCAGCTTGTGGCTACTTGTATCTCTGTAGTTTTTTTTTCAGGACTGGTACTTGTGAAGGCCGTCATATGCGCCTTCTCTGTTGGGCACCTTTGAAGTAGATGTTCAGCAGTTATTTTTATCAGTGCCACAGTTACACTCATCAGTAGTTCCTATCATTTTTTTTTTTTGGTGGCGTGGATTCTCTCCTTCCCACTTGGTCCTGTATCTGTTCTTGATTAAACTCTTGGCCTCTGCATAAGTTATGCTCATGTCGAGGTAGCTTTCCACCTTCTTTTGCTAATCTGTTGGCCTCTTCATTTCCGGGGATGTTGCAGTGAGAAGGGATCCACTGTATCACAACTCTTTTGAACTGCTGACATATTTTGTGGAGTATTCCTCTTAGGTCATCCAGGTCGGCATTATTCAGACTTTTCAGCGCTGCAATTACTAAGATAGCATCTGTGAAGTGAGCTACTTATCTCTCACAGCTTCCTTCTGCCATTAGGACTTCGGCTGCAGTTTTAAAGGCCTCTGCTCTGAAGTTACTCCAGAAATTTTCTGTTGTGATTAACAGCTTTTTTTGTGTGCCATTGCTAAAGCTCTGAAAGACTCACTCACCTTCATATTATGTTGCATTTGTTGCTGATCCACCTGTGTATGCATGGGTCCAGGTGTTGCTTGGATAATGTTTCTCTTTGTATTTTGTGGTTAGAACTCTTCTTTCTGTTTCAGTCTGGCTGTTTTTTCTCTCAATACTTGGAATGTTTTCTATCATTTCAGGGAAGCGCTGTTGTTTCCAAACTGGTTGCTTGTGTGCAGTGTAGATGTGCGTAACTGTTGATATTGCATTATGATTTCTTGGTTCTGGATTATGTTTATTTTATCAAAATTTGACTTAGCTACTATTGACCATGCTGTAAGCCATATTATAGGACTGGTCTCACTTGCCCAGTGTATAGCTTCTTTAGTATTCTCTCGTCTGCTCCCCAACCAGTGCCAGCAATTTTTTTTTTCATGGTTGCCATTCTCTGCCTTTCTCATATCCTGTTTCTTTCATTCTGGGGTTTCCAAGTCAAGCGGCGATCAAAGGTAATACCTAAGTAGTTTGGATTTTCATCCAGATGTAGATTTTTCCTGCTAGGCATTAATTTGGAGCTCTGTGGTTTCACTGAGAGGGAAAAACAATGTGTATGTTGTTTTCCCTTCATTTATCTTCACTAGCCATGCTTCGGCCCACTTCTCCAGTGATGTTAGGGCTTGCTGCATCCGAATGTTTGCCGTAGTGATATATTCTTAAAAGATCCACAGGGCTAAGCCATCTGCAAAGGAAGCATTGTGGTTATTCTTGTAATATTCTCCGATATGTTTTATTATTTCAAGCGTCTGCTTAATACTTACGGCTTTCTTTTTTTTTTCGTTTACTACTTGGATTCTTATAACCAGGACACTTACTCATGTTTGGGACGCTGTATTAAATAATTTTATGAAGAAGAGTACACAAACTTGGAAGAACTGCACGATTTACACGCATAGGGCATAAATGGTGTGTGTGTTTTGTATATTCCTCCTCAGGTCGCTACCTTTGGTGTATCCATGGGGGTGGCGCAGGAGCGATCGCCCCTCCTTGGGACTTTGAAAACCTTTATTTCATATCAACTGCTCTAGTATTTTCATCACACTTGGGACTTCACTGTAAATAATCGTTGGGTCAGACGACGGACGAATTAAAACACGTCTGGTACTGAACAATGGTAAGTACCCTAAAGGTTACGAATGTAGTTTGCACGTAACTCTATGTGGCGGGACAAGGAAAGACATAAAGGGAGCCGCCATACAACAATGAGACAAAAGACGGCGCCTGGCAGGCGACACAAGGGGACTTAACTCGAGCTGCAAAAACAGAGGACTTAGTGACAAGAGGTGGATAATTTCTATATCGGGCGGCCAATCATAAAAAAAAAAAAACGTTATGCTACAATATCAACTATGTATGAATTTTTATCAAATTTAGTCTCTTTGTAGTTGTACCTTACTTTTATGTAATTATGTTGTAGTTATATATATATATATATATATATATATATATATATATATATATATATATATATATATATATATATATATATATATATATATATATATATATATATATATATATATATATATATATATGAATACTTTTTACTTACTGTATTATACAACTAACAAGTTGTCACATTTTTACAAAATTCGTTATTCTGTTTTTTAATTGTTTATAAATGTGTGTAAATAAGGAGCGGGGGAGGTTTATCATTCTGAAGTATCGCCCGTCCCTTGGACAATTCCTAGATCCGCCACTGGTCACTACATTCAGCTCGGTGGTGTTTTTCGCGTTCACCTGGTGTTACTCGGACGCGAAAATTATAGCCACCTCCTGAAAAATCGCGTATGAGCTAACATAATTTCGCGCTTTAATGATTTTATTGCTATATTTATCTGCCGCGAATGAACAAATTAGCGATTTACAGACTAGACACGTTTTGTAACAGAAGAGACTGTTCGCGAAATCCTTCATAATTACGGAGCGCGATATTATAGTCCATTTTGGCAAACCGAGCTTTGTTGGTGAATGATAAAAATAAATAAGTATTGTATTGAGCTTAACACAGAGAATTACAAAATAACATTGTCAACAACTATTTTAAACGATCTAATACTTAGCTTTATTGGATATGCATTACATACTTTTAGTTTTAATTAGTGAAGAAAAATACCCGGGTGCATTTCAGTTTTTGACTTCAACATGCGAAAAGGATATGGTCATTATTTGCTGACGTGAAAGAAATAAACATCTACTGCTATGGTCTTGCATTTTATTATCATATTTAGGCCTTTTTATTAGTAGCTTCATATCTACTACTAACATTGTAGAAGCTAGTCTGCACAGCGCTAGTAGATTTAGATCTATAAACTTTTCAAATAGTCTGACTTTTTGATTTTCGTTGTCACTTGCCAGTCTCAAGTTTTGCAGAAGAGAATGTCTTCGATTGAGGAGCTACAGAAAACTATCACGGATCTGAAAGCAAAGCTTGAGAATGAGAGGAAGAAGGTGCTGGAAATTTCAGGTACAGGAAGACGACAACCCATTGCTGAAATGAGCGCAGAAGTGGTTGATTCAAACCCATACAGGTAATCTTGTGCTTTGAGGTTCGGTTGAAATGAGAAATGGGCCAAGTATACGAAATGGTCTCAAAAAAGAGTTCAGAGACGCCAGTAATAAAAGGGTTAGGGTTAGGTTTATGAATCCTAACCCTAACCTTGGTAATCCCGCAATGACAGTCGCCGAATATTCCGCAGTGAATATGTGTAGCCTATAATATGTGTATTTTCGTACCATTTAGAGTTAGGGTTAGGCCTAATCCTAACCCTAACTCTAAATGGTATGAAAATACATATATTCACAGTGGAGCGTTTGGCGACTGTCATTGCGGGATTACCCTAACCTTAATTCTAGCAACTTATTTTGATGGCATGGTTGAAATGAATAACAGTGGGTCGTGTTCTTTGATGTCATACAAATAAGTCGCTAGTACAATTTTTTTTTTTTTTCTTCGTACGCCCGCTAATACTCGAGGCGAAATCTCAGGTTATTATTAATGTCTAACCTGACATTGATTTTACGTGAGTATCCCTTTTCTTGTACAGAGACAGGTGTCCCTCGCCATTCAGGCAGATACTCGCCGATTTCGGAGGTACCCACTAGAGCTGGGTCGGCTCAGGAGCCGCCAATCCCTGGTCGACGACACTCCTTCAAATGTCTTCACCAGGTCTTGAGTTAATCCAGTCCAAATCCTGGTCGACGAAAAATCCTCAAATGCCGTAGCCCGGGTTTGATCCTGAATCACCCGGTCGCCAGAGCGGTGTTGTAACCACTACGCTAGCGCCGCTCCCTGTAGTACGTTTTAATTTCCCAGCTAGTGAGTGCTGGCGACTCTGTCTCGAAAGACTGCGCATGGTGTTCCTGGTAACGGGCCCTTCCAGTTCATCGGGTAGTGAGGCAATAGTTTTGTGTGTCTCTAAAGCGCAGGCCCGTTCATGATGTGAGCATGCCGCACCATCTCCGTATCATGGCTCGACAAAGGTCTAAAAAAAAACCCCACTGTCGCAATGAGTCGTGGGCCAGCAGTCAGTAAGCCGGTGTCACTTTCGGCCTATCCTGTCCGACTAGAAATACGTCTTGTCTGCAGGCAGCCAGAATAAAATCGCCGGGGCCACGAGAGAACTTGAAGAAGACGCACGTCTGTCTGGACAGTTATCTGGTTTATCCTGTCGGTAGTCAAATGCTTGTCTGATCGCATGGCCTCACGTGCCAACGACGCATCTTTCAAATGTCTGCCCTATCAAATATTAGTTTTGGTGAACACTGCCTCACAGGGCTGCGTGTGGTTTCCCCGGAAAGGGGGCCTCCCAGTACGGGCGATGAGGCAGAGTTGCATGTCAGCTTAAACGACTTGCACTGCCGCAGTCATCTCACTGCACTATTATTTGGACATAAGGTAAAGCATTCATATAGGCATGGGGTGGCAGGGAAAGCAAACCTGTAAAAATTGCATTCTGAAATCAGATGTGTTGGGCTGAAAGGTGCAGATATCACATCTCAGCTGTAAACTGCGACACAAGGGCAATGTACATACTGCTCAAAAAAGGCCAGCATGTAAGAGTGAGATATTATCGAGCGAACGCAATCAACAAACAATATAATAAGTAAACAAGTAGAAAATATTGCACATAAAAAAAATGCTCAAATTTTTTAATGAAATCATAGCAGTATGTGAGAGATAGGGCCTATTTAAGTATGACATAAATATGGCTGTAACGTAGAATAGAAGACAGTTGGAAATGTCTCCCAAATGGCTATTGATGCATTTCTGGTGTCGCTTGGAGTGATTAAACTATCAGTGAGGGCTTAATAACAGATTGTAATGAAGGCCAAAGTGTTAGAGAAGTATGAGTCTGGTTGAATGGAAGCATGTCAGTAATGGCTGTATATGGATTTGCACAGTTCATGGACTACAAATTGGTATTTTCTTGTTTTTGTTTTTTTTAAACTTACTGCTTGTAAAGAAATAAAGTTATGGTTAAAGTTAGCGATAGTGGGTATGTTTTAATAAGTGCATTGACACAGCTGATGTATTGATAGGTTACTGGTTGACGTATTGATAGACTGCTGGTTGACGTATTGATAGACTGCTGGTTGACGTATTGATAGGCAACAGACCAGCATGTGCATCTGCCTACTGTTCTTCATTTCTACCATAAATATTCTAAATTAAAAGCATTGAAGGTCAACATAACTGTCTATATCAGTACTTCTTAACCAGGGGTGCATGCACCCCCTTGGGGTGGAAGACTCACCTTCAGGGGGTGCAAAACATGCCAGTTATCTTAGAAGGCGAGTCATCATTAACATTATATAATACGCAGAACTCCAGTGTATTTGTACAAAATGGAACATTGACAACATGAATTCAGTACCGAATCTTAAGTCACATTTTGTAAATAACATTTTCCCAAAACATATTTGTATCTCTTTGTCTCATTTTAGCATATTTTCTGAGCTAGATTATAATGGTGTGCGAAGCTTCTTAAGATGATGTAAAGTGATGCGAGGCTTCTTAAGATACCTTAAAGAGGTGTGAGGCTTCTTAAGATGCTGTAAAGGGGCGTGAGGCTTCTTAAGATGCTGTAAAGGTGTGCAGGAGCTCTAAAAGGTTAAGAAACATTGGTCTAAATCATCTTTGTCAGGTTCACTGTGCATACGCCATCTGTGTTACAATAAGGGCCGGGTTTGGTTGAATGTTATTTGTTTATGGTTGTTCATTGTCAAATTGTACTGGAGGCAGGAAGTTGTGGAGAGACATGATTTCCTACGCCACTAGGCATGTGCTGCGTGTTGTTTATTAAAAGTTCCGGAGAGGGTCTCCGTGGCCAAAGTAGACTCTAGGGGTAGTCACACAACACGGACCAGCATAACTGCAGTGAGCTGACAAACACCTCCTTCACACTTTCACAAATATGCTTGCTTACTTACTTAGTCGTTCCCCTTCTACCGTGAGGTGTAGAGGTTTGGAAGAGAGAGCGCCAGACTATCCTATCGGCTGTCTTCCTCCTGGCCTGGTTCCATTCTAGTCCTTGGTCCTTCAAAGATTGTCTAATGTTGTCCTCCCAGCGGACTCTGGGTCGTCCTCGGGGTCTGGATCCTTGGCTCTTTGTTTCCCATGCTTGTCGTGGTATCCGATCTTCTCCCATTCTGCAGACATGGCCAAACCATCTTAATTGGGACTGTTCTACTTGGGTCTGCAGGGGGTAGGATTTAAGGCCTTGACGTATCGTCTGGTTGCGTACCATGTCTCTTCTTGTTACTTCAACCACCTTCCTCAGATACCTCATTTCTGAGGTTTGGATCTGGCTTTTATGGGTTGTAGTCATTGCCCATGACTCGCATCCGTATGTCAAGACTGGGACATAGGTGGAGCGGTATACAGCCATCTTCGTTTTCTTACCAACCTCTCTCTTGCTGAGGAATCCTCGATTTATGGCCTGAAAAAGTCTCCCAGCTGCTGCTTTTCAAGTGGCCAACTCTTCTTTGATGCCTCCCTTTCGGTCTATGATAGCTTACTTACTTACTTAGTCGTTCCCCTTCTACCGTGAGGTGTAGAGGTTTGGAAGAGAGAGCGCCAGACTATCCTATCGGCTGTCTTCCTCCTGGCCTGGTTCCATTCTAGTCCTCGATCCTTCAAAGATTGTCTAATGTTGTCCTCCCAGCGGACTCTGAGTCGTCCTCGGGGTCTGGATCCTTGGCTCTTTGTTTCCCATGCTTGTCGTGGTATCCGATCTTCTCCCATTCTGCAGACATGGCCAAACCATCTTAATTGGGACTGTTCTACTTGGGTCTGCAGGGGGTAGGATTTTAGGCCTTGACGTATCGTCTGGTTGCGTACCATGTCTCTTCTTGTTACTTCAACCACCTTCCTCAGATACCTCATTTCTGAGGTTTGGATCTGGCTTTTATGGGTTGTAGTCATTGCCCATGACTCGCATCCGTATGTCAAGACTGGGACATAGGTGGAGCGGTATACAGCCATCTTCGTTTTCTTACCAACCTCTCTCTTGCTGAGGAATCCTCGATTTATGGCCTGAAAAAGTCTCCCAGCTGCTGCTTTTCGAGTGGCCAACTCTTCTTTGATGCCTCCCTTTCGGTCTATAATAGCTCCGAGGTATTTAAAGTGGTCGACCTGCTCCAGGACCTGTTCTCCCAGCTTAATCTGATGTTTTCTTTCTTCTCGTGATATCACCATGGATTTTGTTTTAGAGCTGCTTATGACCATCCCTCTCTTCTCCAGCTCTTCCTTCCAGACTTGCAGGTTGGATTGGAGATGTGCCTCTGATTTAGCAATCAGGGCAACATCATCAGCAAATGCCAGCTCCGAAATATAGACCTGTCTCATCTTCCAGTACCCCACTGAATACTTTCTTGTTCTCTCCTTACATGCCTTGATGACATCGTCCATAAGGAGTATGAAGAGGTAAGGTGATAGGATATCACCTTGTCTTACACCAGTGGTGGTCCTGAACTCTTCTGACTTATGGTTTGCTGTCCTCACATAATTTCTGCAAGACTTGTAGAAGCTCTGTATAGCATGAATCAGAGGTGCTGGAATATTCTTCCTTGCCAAACAGTCCCAAAGTTTGCTCCAGGGGACCCTGTGAAACACCTTTTCCAGATCTATGAAACAAAGATGCATCTCACTCTTATACTCAAGGGCCTTTTCACTCAGCTGTCTGAGTGTGAAGATTAGGTCTTGAGTACTTCGGTTTGCTCGGAATCCGCACTGGACCTCATCCAATTGTGGCTCAGCTAGGCGTCGGAGTCTCTGCTCTAGGATTCTAGAGTAGATTTTACCAGGGACACTGAGAAGGGATATGCCTCTATGGTTTCCACACTGTCGATTGTCACCCTTTTTGAAAATTGGTGTTATGATGGCAATCTCCCAATCCTTTGGTATGGTCTTGTTGTACCACGCTGCCTGTAAAACCCTTAAGAGTAATAGGTCGCCTGATGCTCCCATGAACTTAACCATTTCTGGTGTTATACCATCATGCCCTGCTGCTTTGCCCATCTTGATTTTCTCCAGTGCTGCCTTCAGTTCTTCCATCTTTATGTCATCTTCACCATCATTGGTTTTCTCTTCTGTGCTAGTGTTTATCATTTCTGATGCTTCACCATGCTCACCATCCAGGAGTTCTGAGAAATATTCTTTCCATCTTTCCATTACTTCCTTTGGGGCAGTAAGCAATTTGCCTTGCTTGTCCTTTATAAATTTGAGAGGGCATTGTTTTTCCTTCCTCATGTTCTTTAGGGTCTTATAGAACAATTTCTGGTTTTCTTGTGCATCTTTTTCTAGCTTTTCTCCAAATTCTTCCCAGGACTTCTGTTTTGCTGCTAGCACTTTGTTCTTTGCTTCTGTTCTGAGTGTCACATATTCTCTATATTTTTCCATTTGTCCTGTTGTGTTTTTAGCTCCTAAGTATTGTTTCCATGCCATTTTCTTCTCTCTTATTTTCTCTTTGACTTCCTCTGTCCACCAAGGTGTCCTCTTTCTCTTGTTCCCAAGTCGGACTTCACCGCATGCTTCTGCAGCAGCTGTCTTTATGATATCCTTGAATTTAATCCAGAGGGTTTCCAAGTCATCAGGTCGCTCTTCTGTGTTGCTCACCGCTGCAGCAATAAGCCCCTGATATCTGGTCTTAATTTCTGGCTCTCTCAGCTTGTAGGTCCTAATGCTCATTTCTCCTGCTCGTTTACTTGGTTTCTTGCGTGATGTTGGGCAGTTCCTAGGCTGAGCAACTCTTTCAGTTGTTCTTTTGACTGTTAGCAGGTAGTGATCACTTCCAATCTCTGGCCACCTCCAGACTCTAGCATCTCGGACATATTTGAATGAGCTTCTCCGAACAATGGCATAGTCAATCACTGACTTCACAAATGTGCAGTTTATTTTATTTTACACAAAAAGCTCCATGACATCAGTTCTTGCCAAAAGGCAAATGCAGTAGTTAGTAGTAGTCCAGTCCGTTCACTATCAAACGCTGGTCAATGGCAATCATACAAACTTTATTATTCATAGTCCACTGGACATCTTTATGAATAGGCAAGACATTTGCATCTAATAAACCAGGGACACCTCAACTAAGTATATTGATGTCCTGGTGATGGAATGATGCAGGAAAAACACAGTGTACTGCAGGAGCTCAATACATATACGTCCGCTCACTTTCAAACACAGGCCGCATCTCCTCTTGCAGATGATCACCTCACTTCTGCTTCAAAGTTCACGTCTGCCTTTCCACCATATCGGCATGATGTCACTTCCTTTATTAATAAGTAAGTTCGTATAAAATTATCAGAAAAGGAGCCCTGTTGAGCTACCTATTATACCGACATAATCGTTATAAATTTCAATCATAACAGCATGGTACTTGATGATGATGTTCAATGTCAACTGCAATTTGTAGTAGATTAGGAAATAAGAATGCTTAAGATATGATAGGAAACTATACAGAGCGTTACAACAGGAGGAATCTGATCACCAGAAATGGTGATCAGATCAGATGATATTCATCATGTCTGTCAAGTGTTTCTGCCATTCATCTTCTTTACACTCTAAGGGGTGGGGTCATGACTTCAAAGTGTCCACCTCCTGCTGTCTTTTCTCGCCTGTGCTGGGAATTGAAACCACTCCACCCTGGTTGCGACTTTCAACTTTACTCATGGTTTTGTACATACTGCCAGCTTCAGGCGCTTGTGAAAGTAACCATTATATATAAATTATTGTCCTAAACTCTATAGCCCTTTGTGGTTGGGTTGTTCCATAGCCAAAAAAGGGTGCTTAAGCATTTATTCAAAGAGAATATGGTAATAGGTTTAGAGTTGGGGTTTACTGTAAAAAGAATGGCAGCTTATGCTAACTGTAGTGGATTTGATGGTATTGTATGATTGTGATATTACTTAGTGTGATGCATGAGGTCAGCTGTGAAGGCTCCTGAGATAAATGTAGCTGTGAATTTGCAGAAGGCCCTTCTTGCTACCACTACAACCTCACACCTATCTTTTTTTTTTTCTAATGAATGTGGCTACGTTAAAATTCTAGGGTACTGATATGTAATGTGTTGTGGTAGTTGCATACACACACACAGATATTTAATAAGTCTAATAATATTAATAAAATGTTATAACACACTGAACTAACTCAAGCTGTGTAAAATTTTTGATAATAAATTTTCTTTAAGTTTATTTGTTCTGAACCAAGGTTTTATTTTGGTCAGAACATATGAAAGGTTTTGCAATTATGAGTGAAATGCATGAATATATGGCATAATAAATGAAAGGTGTGTACATATGTATTTTACACGACTAGTTAATGTTACTACTGTTTATAGTTGTAATTTATCTGGGAGAACGATTAATGGATGTGCTGTTGGGGTGGCCTCATCACTCCCTGTCTATGGCTACTACACATTGTCCATTTATTGATGGGACTATAGTTGGTGTGTTAGAAAATAAGTTGAGTTGGTGAATTTCCAGCAGGCCAGACGCTCACGTATCTTGAATGAGTAGTTCTGGTGCTGGAATCTGGTGGCCCCACCTCTCCGTGCTTGGGGGCAATATAAGGCTGCTCTGCCAAAATATAAACTGCACGGGTCCACTCTTGTATTATTCAACACCTCATTTGACACCACATTGGTGCCAAATAAAAAACTCACAGTTCTGTAATAAAAGTATTGGTCATGTGTCAGAATTCCATCCTCTAAACCATTTCTGGACACAACACTACACACAACAACACCACATAGACGGGTCAGATCTCTTTGACCATACAACACATCTTACCAAGTTGGTTTCACATAGGATAAGTTCCCCCAGACTACATATTCTGAAATATGTTCATTAGCTTCCTGCCATAGAATAGGATAGGTGATATGTTCCACTGATCTCAACACCTGATCCGCCCTTCATAATCCTTGCTGGAGTTTATGTATTGTGTTTGTCTCTAGACCCTGAACTGGGGCGGGGGGTCTAGAGTGAATCCTTACTTGTTGTAAGGGATAGATTTTGATATGGCAGTATCAAATCACTCGAAACATTAAACAATTATTAAAATATACAAAGAAATACTTTCAGTCTTACCAGAATTATGAATATAGAACACAGTTATCTGCTAGCAAAACTCAGCTGAGCTGCTGGCTTTAGTATGGCGTCCCTCTAAATATTTCAATTAGCTTCTGGGAAATACACCACTGAATAATTTACTGTGTCTACTACTGGACAACTTATGATGAATGGCAAAAATGCGCGTCTGAGCGCCGATAATATATTCATCTATGGCCAATCACCGCCTTTTTTCCTTTTCAAATTCAAACCTCCTACCAAAAAGTCATTTCAGTCATACCTCAGTCAAGTATGTATTATTGTCTGTTGGTCCGTCTGTCTCTACTTGCGTTTCACAAAAAAACACACTTGTTTTTTGAACCAACTCTGCCCTCTGTTAAGGTATTTTATTGGCATGGTCTGCTAGAGGTTAACAGCATAAGATTAATAGGTGACTACGTTTAATATAATGTAAATAATTGTTAGTTAGTGTACGCGATACACACGATTGATTATGACGTGTATGCGTTGGTATGTCACGCACCGTGACTAGGTTACCACACCCTTTTCTTAGATGACCGTCAAACGGATAAGACGTGTCCTATAATCCTTCCAGTGGTAGGCATGATATTGCCGCACATATGTTATTGCAGTACGGACATGGGTCAGTCCGATATTCTTATGAAGAGAGGAATGTATCGAGGTTAGTAATTTTAACTAAAGTCAAGGAAGGATGAAATTATGGTCCACATTCGTTTTATATCGCCAGACGTCTAATCTCATTGTCGGCCGTTGGATGTCCCAACCGCACGTACATATAGTTACGACGTTCTGACTATAGTGTTGCATATTATTGGACCAGGACTATAATGCATGGATAGCATTTATGATGTATGATTCAATTCTAATATATAATGTTTTCATAATCAACCTCCATGGACTGTCTACTGTTTGAAATGTATATTAAAAATTGTGTGGACTCGAGAAGAGACTTATCACGTTCATTGAAGTTACAAATTCAACAATTATGATACTGAGTTCAAACCTTGTGACAGACAGAAAGTATTAACTCACATTCGCGTAACTATTCCAACAATAGCACGATCAAGAATTAATGAATCAAATGACCAGAACTAAGAAGCTTATTGAATCAATGAGAACGGTGGCTTTCCACAACGACCACTGAAATAGAAGACGGGGCCGCAACAACAATAAAAGAAGTGAATCGTATAAAGCCCCGCAACAAAGTGGTGGCCATTGCTGGGGAACGAAGGAAGAAAGAAATTTTTCTTGTTTACATACTTTCACGGACTGTTTACGATTACAAGAAAACGTTCAAGTCACATGATTCCGAACATGACGTGGCTTGTGTAACTATGCAAAAATCAGTGACGTCACAATATTCCGTGTACAAGCCAACGATCGAAGGACGATGCCAGCTCACCTAATGTTTCATTCAAGAATACAACTTCTCAGTAGATCATAGGATTGAAAAGACATTATTTACCAACAAGGAGCAAACAGTCCTATCCTCTAGTCTAGGCCGTTGGTGAAGATCGCATCGGACGACGGGTTAAAAGATAAGTCTCAGTTCGTGACTGTTGTCATTCATAAGAAACATCACTGAGTCTAATTCACATTTTGCAGGCATGTCCGTTCTATATATTTTTATATGCACGTTATATTTGTTTTCATTGTTTGTGCTGTGCCTAATTTGTGGGAGGTTGGAGTGGAGATTCAGAATGAATAAATTATGGCTCTACGGATTGCCGATATTCATTCTGAACGGTCTTTAGGGTAGTGAATTAAATCGCATTTCGCGGAGAACGCGTCGATGACATTTCCGGGGCTTGTTTCGTTCGGGACTGCATTTAATTCACAGTATATGTTAGATGTCTAGTTTGGTGAAATAATCGGTGTATTTTATCGTATTCAGTTTAAATTCTATTTAGTTTGGTAACAATGTTAGTAATCTATCTTGTTCTTTCTGATCTTGCTATTATTCAGTTCATTTTTTTTTTGTATAACCGTCAATGAGTCCATGTTTGCGTCATTAATTTTTGTGTACGCAGATTTAACTCTATATTCAGTTAACCTTCACCCTACTCTATATTTCCGGTTTGCAGATTTGGTTTCATAATATCAATTTTTATTGTAGAAACGTCTTGTTTCGTGATAATATGGTTTGTTTATCCTTGGTTTACCCATCGTATCGTATGTCCTCATTTCATCTGTTCATGATTTAACACTAATAATCTAATTTCTTGCTTAATAAGAGTGTATATGAATATAATTAAAATTTAATGACTTTTAAGGAGAATTAGGGACTTTGCACCAATTTGCAGTGGTAGTCCAAGAAATGGGCGATGCACTTTATAGCTCATGATTAAGGCATAATATAATAATAATATATATTTATAAAATAATTTGACTTTTTAGTCTGTCCTGCATATAAAGGACATAGTGTATATTATTTGGTACATTTTTTCCATTACTAAATGATTTACTTAGCACATATCACTGACTGAATGATATAATACTTGAGGAATAATACTATTTATTATTAGGTGCATGATAGTAATTCAGCACCCGAAATAGATAAATATCATAACTATTTATGATATATTAACGAGTATATATGTAATATTTTCCCAACATAGTATGTCTATGTATGGAATCTACAAATAATAGTTAGATAATATTACAATTAATTAAATTGAACATTCCCAGATTAAGTTCAATAATATTATGATTGTTTATATCGACTATTCATAAATTGAATAAGTATAATAATTACTTAAAATTTATTGGTGATTATTACATAACCATTACGTACAATATTAACGTCAAGATGCTTAACTTAGACTATTTTATTAAAAATGGTAAAGATTTTGGGAAAAAAGGAGAACTTCTCGAGGCTTATGCATTGGCTGAATTTGCAAAATATAAGGCAGAAGAGGAGGAAAAGAAAGCCATTGCTAAAGCAGAGATGGAAGAACTTGAAAGAAAGCAGGCGGAAAAGAAGGCAGAATTAAGACAAGAAGAAGAAAGAAAGATAGCAAGAGATGAAATCCTACGGATTGAAGAAGAGAATAAATTGAAACGACAAGAAATAATACTACAGCAAGAAATGGAATTGCAACGACTTAAATTAGAAACAGCAAAACTTAATTCACAGGGCGCTGCAGCAACCCAAAATGATACTGCTCAATCTGGATCTTCATCCACACGACTTAAAGGTAATTATTACTTAAAGCTGCCTCCATTCAAGTTACACGTAGATGACCTTTCATCGTGGCTCGCGCGCTTTGAGGACATATGTAAGGTGAATAACCTTGACAAAGCGGCATGGGCACTGAAACTTAAGGAATTTCTAGATGGCGAACCTGCAAGTGCAGCACAAAATATAGATCCAACACTATCAACAGACTATGAGGCCATTAAAACGTTGTTACTACGTCGTTTCCACTTGAACGAAGAGGCATGTAGATTGCGTTTTAAAAAGTTTGTTGCCAGATAACAATAGAGATTTCACAGGTTTATTGCTAACATACGCAATACTTTTAACAGATGGGTTGAACTGGCAGGTGTCAACAAATCCTACGACAAGTTAGTCGATTTGTTATTGAGGGATAAAGTATTATCGTCTGTCAGCCCACCATTCTTTGCTTATCTGCAAGAAAGAAAACCAGAATCTATTGATGAGTTAGAAAAAATTTCCTTAAATTACTGCACAGCTCATCCGAATGCTAATATTTCTGGCACATTGATAAGAGAACCACTTCCTGTAGCCTCCAATATGGCATATCATAATCATAACAAACCTAGCACACACAGTGTAGACAGGGGTAGGTTCAAAGGAAACTATGACATTAATTTTCATAAGGGACAGAATAACTTTAACAATAACTTTAATAGAGGACGACAACAAACCAGAAACTATTCACCTCAGTCAAGAAATAACAGTAATCCACGTAACTCAAGTTATAATCGATCATATAACTATAATAATGATTACAAGTGGAACAATAGCGATAATTATAACTCGAGACATCGAGATAACAGTTACAATAGAGGACAACGGGATAATTCATCTAATTATTCTCGTCATCGTTCTCATTCTCGTAGATCGACAACTTATAACCATAATACAGGGGCAGCTGTTACTACTGCTACAACCCCTAGGGTTCAGAGTTCAACTACTGATAACAAAATACAGTCATCGTCTACTTGTTTTGCAATGAATTATAATGTGGCAAATAGTTGCCCAAACATGTAATCTTATATTTCAGAAAGCAAAAGAGACAGTTCTGAACTGCGGTCATATTCTACCAGAAGTCAGTCTAGCAGTCAATGACGGAACAGGATCACTGATCTTCAACAGAGGAAAAGTTAATGGATCCATCGTCTCAGTCTTAAGAGATTCGGGATCGACCACGATCGGAATCCGTCAGACACTTGTTCATCCAAATTGTGCAACTGGAGAACATGTCAGGTGCATGACTTTTGGGGGAACCATAGAATATTATCCAACAGCTATTATTTACATTGACACACCTTTCTTCACAGGCAATGTTAAAGCATGCATGTTAAGAAACCCAATTGCCGACCTTATGGTGGGATGCATACACGGGAGTAAAGATTGCACACCAGATGAGATTATTCAATGGGAAAAAAATAATCTATACATCGGAAATGCAGCAATAACCAGAGCACATACAAAACAATTAGAGACTATAGACACGGAAAACAAGGAAACAAATGATCATGAAAATATCGAGATTCATTCTGCTATTGACCGAGTATCATTTGCTGCAAAACAGAGGGAAGACAGGTCACTAACAAAATTTTTTACGCTGGTCAACAAAGATGACAATCTTTCTAGGAACATAAATTATAGTCAGTGGTTTAGTATTAAAAATGACATTTTATTAAGATGTTTTATGGATAAAACTCAGATAAGACAACAAGTCATGGTACCTTTTGCTTTTAGGCGGTACATACTTCAACATGCACATGATTCTAAGTGTGCAGGTCACATGGGTTATACTCGTACACGTTCACGAGTATTATCTTCTTTTTTTTGGCCGGGAGTATCACGAGATATTTCACAGTACGTACGCTCCTGTACGATATGCCAAGAAGTGAAAGCACGGGGAGCCTTTCACACGGCGCCTATTCAGGCTTGTGATATATCGGTGAGACCTTTCGACAAAATGGCCATTGATATCATTGGCCCACTTTTACCATCAGCCAGAGGACATAGGTTTATTCTCACTTGCATCGATTTATGCACACGATGGCCAGAAGCCATCCCATTAAAAACAACCACCACCACAGATGTAGCTGATGCACTACACTTGATCTTTTCTAGAGTAGGTTTTCCTAGAAAACTTTTGTCAGATCATGGTTCTCAATTTATATCTGAGACTATGACGGAGGTAATGAAGACTTGGCAAATAGATAGAAACCTCAGCAGCATTTATCACCCAATGAGTAATGGTGCTGTAGAAAGACTTAACCGTACACTCAAACAAATGCTACATAAAGTTACAGTTAACCATCCACAGGACTGGGACAGAGTGCTACCAGCGGTGTTATTCGCTTATCGAGAGGTGCCAAATGAACAAACTGGCTTCTCTCCGTTTCATTTAGTCTTTGGCGCTCCTCCAAGAGGTCCTATGGGACTGATAAAAGATTTATTAATCGATTCTGAGATGACTCAGGACACTCAGTCATCCTATGAATATGTAATTAATCTCCGGAATAACATTATTGATGCCTGTCAAATGGCAACAGCTTCATCTGAGGCTGCGAAAGAGAAAGCTAGAACTTTCCAAAACAGTAATAGACGATTACGTCAATTATTTCCAGGAGATCAAGCTTATGTGTTATTGCCACATAACAATAATAGACTACTAATCTCGTGGAATGGTCCTTACCAGGTTATCAATAAGATCTCTGATGTTGATTATGTCCTGGACATTAAGGGACATCACAAAATATTTCACATAAATATGCTCAAGCAATTTCATACTCGACCTGAACATCTACAAGCTATTTTTCATGAATTAGATGACACTTTCAGACCTACATGTCACTATTCTAATTTATCCGTTATCCAGGAAGAAGAATCTTCTTTTCCTGAGGTACAGTTAGCTTTACCTGTACCTGTAGTACAATCTAGCGAATCTTGGCGGGACGTAACCATCTCTTCGTCGGTTACACCGCAACAGCATCAAAAGATTGCTGATCTGCTACAATCTTATCCAGATGTGTTGACCGATGTTCCAGGTCGCACATCAGTCATTAATCATGACATCACTCTTAACGAGAGGATACTCCAATTCGGGTACATCCTTATTCTGTTCCTATACACTTTCTTACTAAAACTACTAAGGAACTTGAACAGATGTTATCTTTAGGAATTATCGAAACTAGTAATTCCCCATTTTCTTCTCCATTAGTTATTGTCCGAAAGAAGGACAATAACATTAGACTATGCGTCGACTATAGAAAATTAAATGCACAAACGATAGTTGATAGCGAACCACATCCACTTCTCGATGACTTACTGCCACGTCTATCGACAGCAACTATATTTACTAAGATAGACTTAACTAAAGGTTATTGGCAGATACCACTAACCGAAAAAAGCAAAATACTACACAGCGTTTTCAACTCCGCTAGGTCTATACCAGTGGAACGTGATGCCTTTTGGGCTGGTTAACGCTCCAGCTACCTTTGTTCGCATGATGCGACACATTTTTTTTCAGGTAGACCAGACATTATTACATATATAGATGACATATGCTTGTTTAGTTCATCTTTTGAGGAACATTTTTTGGGTCTTGGATACGTTTTTGATACCTTGAGAAGGTACAAGTTAACTGCTAAACCTACAAAATTACAGGTAGCATTTCATGAGATCACTTTTTTGGGTCACATTATTGGAGCTGGATATATCCGAACATTACCCAGTACAGTTTCAAAAATTTTAAACATTTCCGTTCCTCAAACGAAGAAACAAGTGAGAAGCTTGTTAGGTCTAGTCCAATATTACAGTAGATTCGTACCTAACTTGTCATCCATCACTGCTGTATTGTCCTCATTACTAAAGAAGAACATGCCAGTGAAAGTGACATGGACTGACGAATGTGACAGAATTTTTCGGCAAATAATTTCTATATTTTCAAATCCACCTATTTTGAGATTAATTGATGCTTCTAAAAAGTTCATTCTTCGTACAGATGCGAGTAACTACGGAATTGGCGCATGTTTGCTCCAATACCATGACGACATCCTCCATCCAAACTTGTACGTGTCACGAAAACTGAAACCACCAGAAGTGAAGTACTCTACGGTTGATCGCGAACTCTTAGCCGTCGTGTGGGCGATAACCAAACTAGAAAAATTCCTACTGGGAGCCCCTTTTGTAGTACAAACCGATCAAAGGGCCGTAGCATCACTACAACGAGCAAATCACAAGAGTCCAAAATTGACCAGATTTGCTATACTCCTCCAACCCTTCGAGTTTTCAATCGAGTACATCACAGGATCCGACAACATCTTGGCAGATACATTATCTCGAAATCCTAATGATGTCGATTCCTAATTTACGTTGTTTGTCGCAAAGACAATACTATGTACAGAGAAACTTAATCAAAGAACATAGCACCATCGTTGCTTTTTGACACATGAATGAACCATTTACTCAGCTGCTTTCTATAGGCAAATTATACGCAAAGTGACTGCAATCAATTGACACTATATTCGTCTTTACACCGGGACTTTCCTGGTTTACATTTGTCACAACATTGTTTCAAAACACTTCGGAGAAAATAAATGACATTCCAGTCGAACTAATTCGTTATATAACGTGATTCAGAATACTTGAACATTTTGTCTAATGGAAATTCAAGGATCAAGACTACGAATGGATCTTCATATCCAATGTTAATTACTTTAATTTATTCTTTAAAACTAATCCACATTAAAATGACAAGTGAGTTGAATTTTAAAAAAATGAATGAAACTTAAAAAAATGAAAGAAAGAAAAGAAAACTCACATAATTCTTTGATTATATTCTTAGAATTACATGATTATATTGCATACTATTGTTTAAATTAGTTAGAAAGGTATTAATAACTTAATACTACACTTACTTGATGTTCAACACACATAACTTAGTTAAATTTATACATCATTTTTTTTCTTTCTCTAATTTATTCTTTATTCGTTATTATGTCTTTCTTTAACAGATCCTCTCATTTTTCTTACATTAGATTTTCAACAACTTATTCTTATTCCATACCTAGTATAGTTATTTAGTTTAATTTTAACACTTTAAATTAGTCTGACATGACATTTTATCACGACATATTTTAAGTTAATTAATTATTTAATTAGAGATCGACATTACCATTCTCTTTTAGTTCTTATTACCATTTATATTTATTTATGATATAAATAATGAATATATTACATGACTATTGGTTAGTCGACATGACCACGACATTGGTTCTAGACAGAACGTCGTAGGCCATATGCCGCAATCTCGTTAAATTTTTTTTTTGATATTGTTAACATATTGGTATTTTTTCAGATGGGTTTTTGTTAAAAAAAAAATCTATTAGATAGATTTTTTTTTCCCCAGTGGACAGGGAATTGTTAAGGTATTTTATTGGCATGGTCTGCTAGAGGTTAACAGCATAAGATTAATAGGTGACTACGTTTAATATAATGTAAATAATTGTTAGTTAGTGTACGCGATACACACGATTGATTATGACGTGTATGCGTTGGTATGTCACGCACCGTGACTAGGTTACCACACCCTTTTCTTAGATGACCGTCAAACGGATAAGACGTGTCCTATAATCCTTCCAGTGGTAGGCATGATATTGCCGCACATATGTTATTGCAGTACGGACATGGGTCAGTCCGATATTCTTATGAAGAGAGGAATGTATCGAGGTTAGTAATTTTAACTAAAGTCAAGGAAGGATGAAATTATGGTCCACATTCGTTTTATATCGCCAGACGTCTAATCTCATTGTCGGCCGTTGGATGTCCCAACCGCGCGTACATATAGTTACGACGTTCTGACTATAGTGTTGCATATTATTGGACCAGGACTATAATGCATGGATAGCATTTATGATGTATGATTCAATTCTAATATATAATGTTTTCATAATCAACCTCCATGGACTGTCTACTGTTTGAAATGTATATTAAAAATTGTGTGGACTCGAGAAGAGACTTATCACGTTCATTGAAGTTACAAATTCAACAATTATGATACTGAGTTCAAACCTTGTGACAGACAGAAAGTATTAACTCACATTCGCGTAACTATTCCAACAATAGCACGATCAAGAATTAATGAATCAAATGACCAGAACTAAGAAGCTTATTGAATCAATGAGAACGGTGGCTTTCCAACGACCACTGAAATAGAAGACGGGGCCGCAACAACAATAAAAGTTATTAAGAAAAAGTTACTTTTCAAGGTTAGTTGGTTTTTTGAAATATTTTCGAGCATCTTCTGTAATGCGTTCGTCACTGCATTCAAATAAACGGACTAAGTTATCGCAAAAGCGTCCAAGAAATGACTGTTGCGTATAATAGCTAAGGTCCCTTTTGTCGATTTCTTTACCTTGTGTCAACTTGGGGACGTGACTTTTTTTCCTTTCCCCACCAATTGCGTCTTTTTAGCCTTGCTAGTTTTCAGCACGTGTTCAGTCATATTTTTTCCTTTTGATCTCCGTTCTCATCCCGTTCCAAGGGTAAACGTTTTGCCTTCACGTCTAACAATTTAATTTCCATGGCGGGTGGTGACCCGCGGCGTGGGCGATCATGTATTCTAGTAGCTTACGCATTAGTTTTTATCCCTACATTTTATCTTTGGAGATATTTTAACGTTGTATCACGGTTAATTTTATGACACTAACCCTAATTCTAAACCTGACCCTATTAACAACATAGTACAGTTAACTGTGACTCAGCCACATTGTCATTAATACTTTGCTCAGTAAAAAAATTCTTTAAAATACTGATGCAGTGCTCTCATATGATGTACAAGAGACTAGCTACGTACTTACTTAGTCGTTCCTCTTCTACCCTGAGGTGTAGAGGTTTGGAAGAGAGAGCGCCATACTATGCTGTCGGCTGTCTTCCTCCTGGCCTGATTCCAGTCTAGTCCTCGGTCCTTCAGAGATTGTCTAATGATGTCCTTCCAGCGGACTCTGGGTTGTCTTGGATGTCAGGATCCCTGGCTCTAGTTTCCCATACTTTTTGTGGTAGCCGATCTCCCATTCTGCAGGCATGGCCAGATCACTGTAGTTGGGACTGTTCCACTTGGGTCTACCGGGGCTGGGTTTTGAGGCCTTGCTGTATCGTCTGGCTGCGGACCACGTCTCTTCTTACTACTTCAACCACCTTCCTCAGATACTTCATTTCTGAGGTTTGGAGCTGGCTTTTGTGGGTTGTAGTCATTGTCCATGACTTGCATCCATAAGTAAAGACTGAAACATAGGTGCAGCAGTATACAGCCATCTTTGTCTTCTTGCCAACTTCTCTTTTACCAAGGAATCCTCTATTTATGGCCATTTATGAAAGTATGTAGTTTTTTTGGTCTTTCATAAATGGATGCTTGCATAGAATAGTAGGATTCTAGTGGTATGACAAGATCACTAATATGGAACTGATGACAAAAATATTTGCCAAACTGTCAGTTATTTCATCTATGTTATCAACAGCCATGACAATTTCAGTAATTTTCCATACAAATTTCACAAATACCTGATGACAGTTTCAGTAGCAATCGAGGACTCTAGGAATTGCAAATAATTTGAGGTTTTCCTGTTTGTGCATAAAGTTTTTATGTTTTATTAATTTTTTCTTTTTCAGCCGTCTCATGGCTTTAAAAAGAATGGGTATAGTAGACAACTATGAGGTATGATTTTGTTTTAATGTATGTATTTTTACCGTACATCATACACATTTTTTTAAAAGAATGTTTTTAATCTTATGTTTCAGTGTGTATATGTTTTTCTTTACAATAGTTTGTTAATGTTATATTGCACAGTTTGTATTGGCAGTTATTCATCATCATCATGTGTATTGGCAGTTATTCATCATCATCATGTGTATTGGCAGTTATTCATCATCATCACGTGTTTTGGCATTTTTTTTTTTTAAATCACGAGTGTTGGCAGTTATTTATCATCATCACGAGTGTTGGCAGTTATTCATCATCATCACGTGTGTTGGCAGTTATTTATCATCATCACTTGTGTTGGCAGTCATTCATCATCATTATCTTCCATTGTACTCCTTATGAAGCATGGAAGCACCACTGCAGCTAATCCCTACAGTAAGCCTGCACCAAGCATTCACATGTGTTGGCAGCAGTTGTTTCTGGGGCAATTTTCTTTACCTGATGAAGTTGTTGGCAGTTATTGGTTTCAAAAATGGGATCCAACGGTTATGTCATTCGTAATGTTCAGTTGTGACTTATGTTGTCTATGTCTTACTGGAGCCTGAAAGGGGAGCAAAGACATCTGTACCCAACCATGCATGTTGTAGGAAGTGGCAAAGGAGGGTTGGGCATTGGACCAGCCACTTCATTCATTAGAAAATAAGCCACACAAAAAAAACTTTGACAAAAATTTGGTTAATGTGGAACTGATGACAAGAAGCTGGCAATGGATAGGGCACACATTGAGGAAACCTATTGATAGCATTACAAGGCAGTACTTGTTCTAAAATCTCAACAGTCCGAGAGATAAAGGAAGATCAGGTAGAGAAAGACCAAGAAACACACAAAGAATGGAACTGGAGACCGGCATCAAAGAGGTGAAGAAGACAGGGAAAGATCTGTTTTATCACCATGACAAGTTCACTAATGTGGAACTACCGATGGAAAGATCTGTTTTATCACCATGACAAGTTCACTAATGTGGAACTACCGATGGAAAGATCTGTTTTATCACCATGACAAGTTCACTAATGTGGAACTACCGATGGAAAGATCTGTTTTATCATCATGACAAGTTCACTAATGTGGAACTACCGATGGAAAGATCTGTTTTATCACCATGACAAGTTCACTAATGTGGAACTACCGATGGAAAGATCTGTTTTATCACCATGACAAGTTCACTAATGTGGAACTACCAAAGGAAAGAATCTGTTTTATCATCATGACAAGTTCACTAATGTGGAACTACCGATGGAAAGATCTGTTTTATCACCATGACAAGTTCACTAATGTGGAACTACCGATGGAAAGATCTGTTTTATCACCATGACAAGTTCACTAATGTGGAACTACCGATGGAAAGATCTGTTTTATCACCATGACAAGTTCACTAATGTGGAACTACCGATGGAAAGATCTGTTTTATCACCATGACAAGTTCACTAATGTGGAACTACCGATGGAAAGATCTGTTTTATCACCATGACAACTTCACTAATGTGGAACTACTGATGGAAAGATCTGTTTTATCACCATGACAAGTTTACTAATGTGGAACTACTGATGGAAAGATCTGTTTTATCACCATGACAACTTCACTAATGTGGAACTACTGATGGAAAGAGCAGAAAAGCTGGCATTAGATAGGACACACATTAAGGAAACCAATTGCAAGCAATACAAGGCATTACCTGTTCTGGAATCCTTAGGATAAGAGAAAATAGAGGGAGACAAAAATAAAAAACAATGGAGAAGAGAACAGGAGATGACGCTAATGGGATAAAGAAGGTAGGGAAAGATCTTGAGGGGATAGCACAGGACTAGAATTGTTCAAAGGTTTTTATTGAAGACCTTGCTCCACAGGGAGCTGAAAGAAGATAATGATTAAGGGGCTACAATTTTCTTTCTGTGGTTTGTCAGCTATTAACTCTTTCCGTCCACAGTGGCGCACCATGCGCCAGATAGGACTTCCGTTTGGACCAATGACGCGTGGCACGCCAGAGCGATATATGTCGAGTTTGAACGAAAAGTTATAAATACCTAGCAACTAGCTGGTTTTTAAATCATTTCATTACATCTAGGACATGTTTATGGACGTTTGTGAGCGAAAAACAAATTTGTGAAGCTAAAATTGTGTGTTTTATATCCATTTCTATTTCTTTGTTTACATACAAAATGGATCGAGAATCTTCTTCTAAACACCTGCTTTCGGCTGAGCAAGCACGACGCTAATTTCTCAGTGGACAGAAGATAACTCGAGCGACACGGATTTTTAGAAGTTAGGTTTAGTAATTCCAATGAAGACATTGTAAAGACTTTGTGTCAGAATATTCATGAAAGTGATCATTCTGAGGGCGATGTCGATCAGCTGATTGAACATGCATCAGGTAGGGCTGGTATAAAAAGAGCAAAACTTTCAGTCACTAAAGGAGAAGGATAAAGAGGCAAAAACACCATTGTGACCAAAAGTAAAGCTATGAGAACTGCCACAAGTCTAGAGGCAGGTGCATCCTCACAAGATGTCCCAGAGTGGTTAGAAATTGCTGAGGGGATGACACAAAATGCATTTCGATTTTGTCCAAAGAGAACACCAGGTGTGACTGAGGGGTTTGACCTGTCAACCCCATTGAAATGTTTCAGTGTTTTGTTTACAGATGAGGTTCAAGATTTCATGTTTCAGTGCATCAATGATTATACCAGACTCAAATCTATTCAAAATAACCCTGCGAAACAATATTCATTGTATTCTCGGTGGACCAAAGTCACACGCCATGAACTTGATAAGTTTATTGCTGTCCTAATAAATATTGGGATTCAGAAAAGACCATGCATTCGCAACTACTGGTCTACATCTGCAGAATTTTATACTCCTTGGTTTCTTCAAATGTTTTCAAGAAGTAGATTTGAAGCATTATATCATACAATGCTTCATGCCTCTGATGAAAATTCACAAGGAAAAGAAAAGATTTTATGAACATGTTGTTGCAAAAATTTCAGAGTGCCTTTTATCCATTCCAAAATCTCAGTTTGAATGAAGTGGTAATAGGGTATAAAGGCAGATGGCAATATAAGCAGTATAATCCAAGGTTTTCCTTGTATCTTCTCAGGCCAAAGTGGAAGCACATTGTCAAACCAAAAATTATAGAATATAGTTGGTGTAAATAATATTAGTCATAGTTGTTTGGTATTTACAGAAATTTGTGGTGTAGGAAAAAAATCATATAAATTATATATTTGAAGTGATTGTGGTAAAATGTGTTGTGTTTCAAAATGGATGTGCACTGATATTCTGAGATTTTTCTGCTATGGATTAAACTGGAGCTGACATATGTGAGTACAGTTTATTTATCTTTTTTCCAGTTATTTTTGATTAGGTCTACACTTCACATAACATGACAGACTCTTTCCCTACATCAAATAATTATCTACAGCATTTCACAAGATTCTTCAGTCAATTTCCCACATGTTGATGTATAACATCAACACCTAGTTAAATAAAATGTGTATCTACTGCCTGTTTTTAAAATATAACCTGAAGAGAAAAATTGCACATATTTTGAGCGGTTGTTTTTTTACAAACAAATGTGGTTTTGAGAACAAAAATAAAAAAAATTACATCTATGAAGTGATAGTGATAAAAGTTTCTAGATATGTTTCAAACTAAATGTGCACTGATATTCTTAATATTTTATTGCCATATATTAATTGGGAGCTGAAATATTTAAGTTTAAGTATGCAATTTTATTTTATTTTTTAAACATTTTTAAAATCAAGTCTACACTTCACAAGACATAACACACCTATTCATATCAATTAATTATATGAATCAATTCATAAGATTCTCCAGTCAATTTCACACATTTAAATGTATAACATAAACACCTAGTTAAATAATATGTGTATCTACTGCCTGTTTTTTTTAATATAACCTGAAGAGAGAAATTGCACACATTTTGAGCGGTAAACATATGTGGTTCTGAGAAAAAAAAAATCATAAAAATTACATCTATGAAGTGATAGTGATAAAAGTTTCTAGATATGTTTCAAACTAAATGTGCACTGATATTCTTAATATTTTATTGCCATACATTTATTGGGAGCTGAAATATTTAAATTTAAGTATACAATTTTATTTTATTTTTTAAACATTTTTAAAATCAAGTCTACACTTCACAAGACATAACACACATCTATTCATATCAATTAATTATATGAATCAATTCATAAGATTCTCCAGTCAATTTCACACATTTAAATGTATAACATTAACACCTAGTTAAATAAAATGTGTGTCTACTGCAGTTTTTTAAATATAACCTGAAGAGAAAAATTGCACACATTTTGAGCGGTTGTGTTTACAAACATATGTGGTTTTGAGAAAAAAATCATAAAAAATTACATCTATGAAGTGATAGTGATAAAAGTTTCCAGATATGTTTCAAACTAAATGTGCACTGATATTCTTAATATTTTATTGCCATACATTAATTGGGAGCTGAAATATTTAAATTTAAGTATACAATTTTATTTTATTTTTTAAACATTTTTAAAATCAAGTCTACACTTCACAAGACATAACACACACCTATTCATATCAATTAATTATATGAATCAATTCATAAGATTCTCCAGTCAATTTCACACATTTAAATGTATAACATTAACACCTAGTTAAATAAAATGTGTATCTACTGCCTGCTTTTAAAATATAACCTGAAGAGAAAAATTGCACACATTTTGAGCGGTTGTTTTTACAAACATATGTGGCTTTGAGAAAAAAAAAATCATAAAAATTACATCTATGAAGTGATAGTGATAAAAGTTTCTAGATATGTTTCAAACTAAATGTGCACTGACATTCTGAACATTTTATTGCCATACATTAATTGGGAGCTGAAATATTTAAGTTTAAGTATACAATTAAAAAACAAAATTTTAACACTTTTTTAATCAAGTCTACACTTCACAAGACATAACACACACCTATTCATATTAATTAATTATATGAAGCAATTCATAAGATTCTCCAGTCAATTTCACACATTTAAATGTATAACACAACTACCTACTGAACTTATGTATTTGTCCACTGTCTGTTTTTAAAACCTCACCTGTCTGAAAAAATTGCATCCATTTTCGGGCCTGGGTAAAACCCAAAAACAGCCTGGGGGGGAATGAGTTAAAAGGTTTTCTAACACTTATGCCCCTTGTGTGATGCGTGGTTTCCAAATTTATTATTATTATTTTTTTTTTTTGGGTACATGTTTTGCAAGTATTTAAAAACTATTTTTCAAATGGCCTTAACAGAAAATCAGAGACTTCAGCATAGCTGTGGTAGGAGTGGGCGGAGTTGGAAGTGTGACGGCAGAGATGCTGACACGATGCGGCATCGGCAAGGTTAGAGTGTTGTCTTGTCTGTAATAGACATTAGGAATAAGATTAGTAACTAACCGTGCCTTCATTTTCTGCAAAGTGGATCCTGGGACAAGAGAACAAAGAAAGTTTTTCTTTGCCAAACCCTGAATGTCTTGCCCTGTGAAATTCTCAGGAGGTCTCTAATGAGACAAAGAAAGTTTTTTTTTGCCAAACCCTGAATGTCTTGCCCTGTGAAATTCTCAGGAGGTCTCTAATGAGACAAAGAAAGTTTTTTTTTGCCAAACCCTAAATGTCTTGCCCTGTGAAATTCTCAGGAGGTCTCTAATGAGACAAAGAAAGTTTTTTTTTTGCCAAACCCTGAATGTCTTGCCCTGTGAAATTCTCAGGAGGTCTCTAATGAGACAAAGAAAGTTTTTTTTTTTGCCAAACCCTGAATGTCTTGCCCTGTGAAATTCTCAGGAGGTCTCTAATGAGACAAAGAAAGTTTTTTTTTGCCAAACCCTGAATGTCTTGCCCTGTGAAATTCTCAGGAGGTCTCTAATGAGACAAAGAAAGTTTTTTTTGGCCAAACCCTGAATGTCTTGCCCTGTGAAATTCTCAGGAGGTCTCTAATGAGACAAAGAAAGTTTTATTTGCCAAACCCTGAATGTCTTGCCCTGTGAAATTCTCAGGAGGTCTCTAATGAGACAAAGAAAGTTTTTTTTTGCCAAACCCTGAATGTCTTGCCCTGTGAAATTCTCAGGAGGTCTCTAATGAGACAAAGAAAGTTTTTTTTTGCCAAATCCTGAATGTCTTGCCCTGTGAAATTCTCAGGAGGTCTCTAATGAGACAAAGAAAGTTTTTTTGCCAAATCCTGAATGTCTTGCCCTGTGAAATTCTCAGGAGGTCTCTAATGAGACAAAGAAAGTTTTTTTTTGCCAAACCCTGAATGTCTTGCCCTGTGAAATTCTCAGGAGGTGTCTGATGAGACAAAGAAAGTTTTTTTGCCAAACCCTGAATGTCTTGCCCTGTGAAATTCTAAGGAGGTCTCTAATGAGACAAAGAAAGTTTTTTTTTTTGCCAAACCCTGAATGTCTTGCCCTGTGAAATTCTCAGGAGGTCACCTGATGAGACAAAGAAAGAATAGGACTAATGTTCCCTCAAGCATGTCATACAAGGCAGCTCATGAGGTTGGGCATGTGGCTGGCAACCTCATCATGTTAAACAGATTGCAACAGAAACCACCACAGCATGAGCACATAAACGCTTTGATGCATGCCCCCAGCAGTGGTGGCTCTATGCAATGTGGGAAGAAGCAATTTTAATGATGATGATGAGAATGAAATACTAATGTGTTAGAACAGTAGAGCTTTGAGACAGGACTCATGGTTGGTTGTTCGTCCATCACGGGTGATGAAGACCACTCTGTTCATCCAATTATTTAAGAATATGTTAGGTTAGTCTATGGGTACGAAGGTGACTGAAGAGCCCGATGCGGGCCTGGAAAGATCTTGGACAGTGTGGGCAGGGAATGTTTGCTTCATGTGAAGGTTTTATTTCACGGTCCTTTCTAGCTTGTCTCCGCTGTTCCGCTGCTGCTCTTCTGGATGATTCGCATGCTGCTGCACCTTTACGAAGAGATGTGCGCCAAGCAGTTCGGTCTTGCGCAGCAGCTTCCCATGTGTCTGGGTTTATGTCAAAGGTTTTCAATGACGTCTTTAACGTGTCTTTGAAGCGCTTCTTTTGGCCACCATGGGAGCGTTTACCCTTCTGCATCTCACCATAAAAGAGTATCTTTGGTAGTCAATGGTCTGGCATGCGGACTACATGACCTGCCCAGCGAATTTGTGACTGCATCAGAATAGTATCAATACTAGGGTGATGCGTGATGCCATGTGATGATGGATGGTATCCGCATGTCTGGTTTTGTGTAGTGTGCAGATGTGTTCAGTCAAACAATGTTCATACAAAAATAACAGGGCAATCCACATAGGACGTCAGTAAACTCACGACGTATAAAGTCAATGATTCTTGTAACAGCCGTTGACGTTTTTCTTCATTATTTATTGTGGACGCCACAGTGACAAAATGGTTACGCGAATATGTAGGCACATCAAACAGTCATTATCACAGCAACATTCAATACAGCAATAGACGGTAGACAGCATTACAATGATGAGTCAGATGCATGTTATATTTCATAGTGCTGTAAATGTAGTCAGGTGAAAAACTCCATCCTTTTCTATAACAGCCAGGAGATAACCAGATGTATGAGATCAGTTCACTCTCCTTAGTCTGACTTCAGCAAGACAGACACGTCTGCCGAAGTATAAATAATGTCCTCAAAAATATCCTCTAGATAATAAAGGTTTTCCAAACCTAGTTCATTTAACAAAGTAGCAAGTAATGGTCCTTGGAACATGCATCAACCGATGCAGTACAATACAGCGACATGTGAGCTGAGAAAACATCTCGTGATGACGACTTTCGAAGACAGGCTATGAATCGAAATCGCTCACGACCCAAAATCGATAGAGTTAATGAAAAAGTCAATTTACCTTGCTTTCAGGAAATACACAGAAATATCACGCCTCCCGACATGTGGGAAACACTAGAGGTATTATCTCGAATAAACGAAATATCCATTAAGAGGACTACACATCCCTGACAGAACAAAAAATAGCGGAGATCCCCTCTTCAACGAGGCATCTCTTTCGCCATTCAAATCGCTCACTCCACTAGTGGTGGGCGGAAACCGATCGACCAAGCAGCAAGACCAGTCATGCGCAGTCCAGCGCAAAAAGACCACAGCTCAAAACTTAACTGCATTCAATACCAACGCGAGAAGACAAATGCTTACCGAGAAAAGTGACTATAAATTTCAAGCAGTTATTGCCCTTGCGTTATAAAATAGATATTGTAATAAAACGATGTTGCGAGAATTTATCACGCAACATATCACCACCTCCTCCCGATAAAAAAAAAATGTGGAACATATTTTTTTTTTTTTAAATGTCAAAGAGCATGCGATAAGCGGCTCAAAACGCACGAATTATGCGCTGATAATTAATTAAATTGCCTAACATGAGGCTAAATATAGAGTGTCTGGTGAGGATATACCTCAACAGAAAAATAAATATGTCTCAAAAAATATTCACATCGGGGAGGTGTCACCAACACACATCACGTTAGCATGTAAACACAATATACGTATGCAAGTTACCATAATCATCATTAAACAGCATACTCTAATATTGTCTTTAAAAATGGATGTACAAATCTGATAGGAAAATTTAAACAGTACATTCTTTGACATGTAATGACATAAGTACATAGTAAAGTTAAACTACATGACGATCCAGGACATATGCTCTGGTATTCCGAGGGTAAGTACACAATCTAGAACTCGTCATGCTTGATACTAGTAAGGTAAGTCCTCAGCTCAACAATGACATTCTGAGAAAGTACAAGCAATATAATGCTAATTAATAACTAATATGCTTCATAAGGTACAATACATTATTAATAATTGTGGCTGTTTAGTAAACTAACGGCCCTTATATTAACTACTCAGTCCTCCTCTATCATCTTAAAAAACGAACAGAAGAAGATGACAACAAAGCACGATAGTGTGTACATATAAAGTAAGTACAGATGTGCTAATCTGTTGTAGAAATATAGGTGTGTTATGACTCTGTAATATATGGAAATATAGGACAGAAGTATTAGTTGGAGTCATGTGGGCATCTAGACAAAATGTCAGCCATCACATTATCCGCACCACGGATAGCTCGTACCGTGAAGTGAAAAGGTTGAAGAGCTATAGCATATCGAGTGGATCTCGAACTCTTCAAATTCTTAGTCTGAATAGCTGTAAGAGCTTTCTGATCAGTCTCTAGAATGAAATGTGCGCCCAGGAGGAATCTTTGTAGCTTTAGAATTGACCAAACCATCGCTAACAACTCACGGTCTAAAACCGAGTAGTTCCTCTCTGCCGCATTTAGTTTTCTAGAAATGTACATAACAGGATGCAGAGTATTTGCATATTCTTGCATCAGTGCTGCTCCAATCCCAGTGGATGAAGCATCAGCATCACTCCGAAGAACAAAAGTCCTATCAAGAGTAGGTAATCTTAAGATGGGAGGAGAAGAAAATATATTCTTGATTTGGTCTAGTGAAGATTGGCATTCTTCAGACCAACGGACCAGATTAGGCGAACCTTTCTTCAACAATGTTGAGAGAGGTGCCATGATCGAAGATAAATTTGGAATAAATCTCCCATAAAATTTAATTAAACCTAAGAGACTCCTAACTTGTTTCTTCGTTTTAGGAACAGAGATGTTCAGTATTTTGGAAGTATTGTGGTCTTCTGTCTTCAAGAGACCATGACCAACACGATGACCCAGGAAAGAGATTTCACCAAAACCAACAAAAGCTTTAGAAGGTTTCGCTGTCAAATTATTCTCACGTAGAGTGGACAGTAAGTCATATAACCCTAAATAGTGATCTTCCCAGGTATCACTGAAGAGACAGATGTCATCTAAGTATGCGATGACATCCGAACGATGTGACAGAATTCGACGCAGCATGCGAACGAAAGTGGCAGGGGCGTTCATGAGACCAAAAGGCATAACATTCCATTGAAATAGACCCCTAGGTGTAGAAAAAGCAGTAAGAGGTTTGGCATGCTCTGCTAAAGGCACTTGCCAATAACCTTTAGACAAGTCAAGTTTAGTGAAGAATCTAGAATTAGAAAGTCTAATCAGTAGATCTTCTAACAAAGGCATCGGTTCAGCATCGAACTTTGTGACCTGATTCAATTTGCGATAATCAACACAAATTCGTATGTTCTTATCCTTCTTCCGGACAATAACCATGGAAGAAGAATATGGTGAAGTCGATGGTTCAATTATATTTAATTGAATCATTTCATCCAATTCCTTTTCCACTTGCGACTGAAAGTGTATAGGAATAGGATAAGGCCTAACCCTAATTGGATTATTGTCGGTAAGAATTATGTCATGTTCTATGACATCTGTGTGTCCAGGAATGTCAGTGAGAACATCCTGAAATGTTTGTAACATCGACGAGACTTGTCGATGTTCGTCACCAGAAAGATTAGGAGAAACAGAAACGTTTTTCCAAGATTCTGTAGAATGTAATGGAACCACTGGAAGGGGAAGATTAACATCAGAGAAGGTAGATTCCTCATCCTGTATGACAGACAGGGATGAATAATGACCGTGAGGTGCAGGAGCATCATCCGTTGCCTGGAAAATAGGCAGCAAATAGTCCGGACGTTCGTGAAATTCCGAAAGCATGTTTATGTGGAAAGTTTTATGCTTTCCATCAATATCGACCACATAGTCAACATCGGAAATCCGAGAGACTATTGCATACGGACCTTTCCATGCAATAAGAAGTCTATTTTCCCTACTGGGGAGTAGGACGAATGCTTTGTCACCTGGACAAAGTTGTCGTAGACATCTATTCTTGTTAGCAAACTGTCTTGCCTTCTCTTTAGCAATTTCTGATGAAGCAGTTGCTAGCTTACATGCCTCAATGATCTTTTGTCTAAGAGCAATGACATACTCATATGAGGATTGAGTTTCATCGCTAATATCATCGGCAGTGATGAGATCGTGTAATAAAGACATAGGGCCGCGTGGACGCGCGCCAAAGACAAGTTCGAAGGGAGAAAATCCTGTGTGTTCATTAGGGACTTCTCTATAGGCAAAGAGAGCCGCGGGTAAAAACCCTGTCCCAATCTTGAGGATGATCTTCAGTTATCTTACCAAGCAAAGTCTTGAGCGTTCTATTCAGACGCTCAACTAACCCATTAGACATAGGATGGTAGATACTACTGAGAGATCGTTCAATATGTAAGGTAGACATTACCTGTGACATAGTGTCAGATATGAGTTGAGTGCCATGGTCTGACAATATTTCTCTGGGGAACCCCAAGCGAGAAAATATCAACCAAAGAGCATCTGCGATATCTGTAGTAGATATGCTCTTAAAAGGAATAGCCTCTGGCCAACGTGTGCACATATCGACACATGTAAGGATAAACTGATGTCCTCTGGCCGACTTGACCTTAAAAGGGCCAATAATATCTATGGCCATTTTCTGAAACGGCCGAATAGGAATGTCAGCAGCCTGGATAGGCGCAGCATGTCGTGGTCCTCTAGATTTGACCTCCTGACATACCTTGCATGATCGGCAGTAAATACGAATGTCCTTATTGACAAAAGGCCAAAAGAAAGCCGCAAGGACTCTCGACTTCGTACGGGAAAAACCCATATGTCCAGCACATTGCGAGTCATGAGCATGTTGTAATATTTGCACTCTCATGCTCTTGGGAACAAGAATTTGCGAATGTGCCGACGTAGTCGAATCTTGTACCATACGTACAAGTACGCCGTTTCTCATTGCAATCCAAGATTTTCTATTTGTATCCTGATTCGGATCACCTTTCTTCGCAAGAACGAAGAATTTTTTTAAAGAAGGATCTTCTTCTTGCAATTTTATGAAAGAGTCACGAGTGATTACTAAGTGACTATCTTGGCTATCAACTTCATTATCACTATTCAGTGAAGTTTCGGGTGTTTGTAGAGCTTGTGCTCTTGTAACTACTGCATTTGTAGCTTGCATGTTATTATCTTCCCAAGCAGCAATCTGCTGTGGGGTACACTCCCTAACTCCGTGAATACGACCAATAATAAGGTCCGCAATAGGATTAGGTAAGAGACAAGCATGCACATCTCCAGTAAAGAAAGGAGTGGCAATGCGAATTACAGCAGTAGGATATTTTTCTAGAGTGCCGCCAAATGTGACACATTTAATAACCCTTCCTGTAGCACAAGATGGATCTACAAGCAATTGTCTAACACCAATAGTGGTGCATCCGGAATCGAAAAGTAGTGAGACCGGAGTATCATTAACAAGACCCTTATGTAGAATTAAAGAACCCCTCCCGTCATGCGCAACAGCAGCAGGAAGAGCGGGAAGTGGGTGACCACAACTCAAAGTAGTTATGGTACCCGGTTCGAATAAAGTACTGCATTGGGGGCATTTGTTTGCTCTCTCAAAGTCAAAAGCAGAATCAGTGACAGCGTCAAAGTTTTTACTATCAACAACATGATTACAGGCTCCCTCAGTTTCCTGTTGTACAGCATTAGCCTGCTGATATCTCTTTTTTTTGTATTGAGATCTACCCCGACTATTATTACCTCTGAAGTTATCAGAGTTATTATTATCTCTGCAGTTATTATTGTCTCTATTGTAATTGTTATCCTGGTTCGAATTCCAGTTTCCACGATTACTATCATGTTCACATTGATGCGAACATCTATTTGTTTGGTTCTGAGGTCTTCGGCAGGAATAACCTCTATTACCATATCCTCTTTTGAAATGCTTATAATTATTAGGGTGATAGTAACGAGTACTATCAGGTTGTCTCCAATTCTTCGAAGAAGAATCACCATGAAATTGATTTCCATGATTTTGACAGAAATTACCGCTACTCTTTCTATCAAAATTTTGTTGGAATCTACGAGCAAAGTTTTGGCCATACGGAGCTGCCGAAGCAACTGGTAAACCTTCTTTCACCTTAGAGTTACCCATGGTTATGTGTGGGTGCGCAGTTACATATTGGCAACAGAAATCTTCCATTTCTTTTATTGTTTTAGGTTTACGTTCATGAAGGAAAGCAAGGAAAGACTCATTGACAGACGACATGACTTTGTCTCTAAGTATTAAGTCCATAAGTCCTTCATAAGTTTTTTCCGTCTTAGATAGTTCAACCCATCGTGAGAAAGTAATGCGTATTCTTGCAATAAACTCGGAGAATTCAACTCCATTTTCAGGTAACATGTTTTTAAATTGTAGACGATAGCCGTCTTCGTTAAGCTGATATTTCTTTAACAAAGCGGCCCTGACAACCTCATAATTGTTCTTGTCAGGTTCATCCACCATATTTAATATACTTAGAGCTTTACCTGTCAGTATCCCTGATAACTGATAAACATATTTTGCTTTGTCTATGTTATGAGCTGTACATGCTTGTTCAAATCTGTCCAGATAGAACATTATGTCATCACTGGAAGGACTAAATGTTGGTAACTTAATCTTAAAAGTATCATTATTAGCCTTACCAGAAGATGAACCCTTGTTTGAATCATTACCATTACTCATGCTCGTCAATTTCAATTTTTCCAACTCTAAAGCTAAGACCTTTTCTTCATGTTCCATTTTTGCTTTCCTCTCATCAGACTCTCTCTGTAATCTTCTTTCCTCAGCCTGAGCCTCTTTTTGAAGTCTTTCATTTTCAGCTTCTTTTTCAAGTCTTTTATTTTCAGCCTCTTTTTCAAGTCTTTTATTTTCAGCTTCTAGCTGTAGCTGGAGTTTTCTCTCCTCAGCTTCTGATTCCCTTTTTTGTTTTTCCATTTCCATTTGGAATCTTTTTTCATCCACCTGCATCTGCAGTTTCTTTTGTTCAGCTTCCATTGCTTTATCATATCGAGCAGTTGCAAATTCTTCTAACTTATCACCAGTCTTCCCAAGCAATTTACCCTGCTCAATAAAGTGCTCAAATGTAGACATGTTGTCTAACATATGAGTCCAAAACCTGAAATAATTAACTAATTTATTTCAAACCTACGTGTAACAAGTCTTAATTAAGCACTTGTATATTCACATCACATTATATTATCCCAGTCTCTGTGGGAAACAAGTCTCCAATCAAAGAACTTGTATATGAAATATCAGCACTCAATTCTTGATCATAAGTGCACTTCTCATTCAATAGTGCACGACACTATTCATCATTCATTTATCATCAGTGTAGTAATAACAGTGCATTAGCATAGCCCATTAACTAATTACTATAACTGTAAACAATGACTGTGTAAACACATGCAGAATGTAAACATTGAAAATGTAAACAATGCAAACAATGTAAACAATAACAATGTAAACAATAACAAAGATCAGCAACAATACAAAAACGTTCGCAGAAATCAACTAAAAATAAAGCAGAAATTAATGAAATATCACAAAAAATGTGACAATATCTGCGCTATAATTAAACAAAATACATGACACCACAGTGTATAAACAAAAATGTTGTATGAAACTAAATTATAGACAAGAGTAGGCTAACAAATACAAACAAATCAAAACAAAACTAAAGAATGCGAAATAATAACGAAAACAATATTAAAACATGTCATCACAGCTAACATAAATAGCAACAGAAGTCGCTTAGCAAATTCCAGTATTGGAAATTTGCAAACCCTACAGAAAACGCTCACAATAGACGACCTCTATGACGTGGCATAATCTAACGGAGACACCACCCAACCGAGAACCCGTTGAAATATAAACATATAAATATACAAATAACATATAGACATATGACATATAGAATGAGATGATACACAGAAGACTCAGCAGAAGTATAAGGGCACAGTTTACATACAAACAGGCCACTTAACTTATAGGCTTCCAATCGTAGAACAGCAGACAAAACGGATGTCAATCAACGTCCTAAAGAGCGAAGCTCCAACGATGATGGCACATCTGAACTGCTTCCACTGCTAACACGATGGTACAAGAGCTTCTGAAATACTGTGTGTTGAGTTGTTTCGGCACTTGACCTTCTAATCCAAAAATAAGTTGATGGAAATCGGTACTTGGCCTTCTTCAGAAAACAACCCGTTTCAACCGGCACTTGACCTTCACAAAAACGACAGCACTGGAACCTTGACAGCAGCAACTTGCTTGACTTGCGTAAAAGATAACAGCAGTCCGAGTTATCCGGCAACATGTAACAACGCCGGGTACTGTCAAATTCTTGTTTCCGTCAAAAAGTTGAAATTTTGACTTTTACCGGGCAACGCCGAGTACTTTGAAAATTTTGAAGATGTTGACTGTATTGAAGAATGTTAATTTCTTGAAGGATGCTGATGAATTCTTGTTGAAAATGAAGTGGGTAAGGGACCCCGTGTTTGCTGGTACCAGAATCAAACCAGCTTATGGCCACCAAATGATGCGTGATGCCATATGATGATGGATGGTATCCGCATGTCTGGTTTTGTGTAGTGTGCAGATGTGTTCAGTCAAACAATGTTCATACAAAAATAACAGGGCAATCCACATAGGACGTCAGTAAACTCACGACGTATAAAGTCAATGATTCTTGTAACAGCCGTTGACGTTTTTCTTCATTATTTATTGTGGACGCCACAGTGACAAAATGGTTACGCGAATATGTAGGCACATCAAACAGTCATTATCACAGCAACATTCAATACAGCAATAGACGGTAGACAGCATTACAATGATGAGTCAGATGCATGTTATATTTCATAGTGCTGTAAATGTAGTCAGGTGAAAAACTCCATCCTTTTCTATAACAGCCAGGAGATAACCAGATGTATGAGATCAGTTCACTCTCCTTAGTCTGACTTCAGCAAGACAGACACGTCTGCCGAAGTATAAATAATGTCCTCAAAAATATCCTCTAGATAATAAAGGTTTTCCAAACCTAGTTCATTTAACAAAGTAGCAAGTAATGGTCCTTGGAACATGCATCAACCGATGCAGTACAATACAGCGACATGTGAGCTGAGAAAACATCTCGTGACGACGACTTTCGAAGACAGGCTATGAATCGAAATCGCTCACGACCCAAAATCGATAGAGTTAATGAAAAAAGTCAATTTACCTTGCTTTCAGGAAATACACAGAAATATCACGCCTCCCGACATGTGGGAAACACTAGAGGTATTATCTCGAATAAACGAAATATCCATTAAGAGGACTACACATCCCTGACAGAACAAAAAATAGCGGAGATCCCCTCTTCAACGAGGCATCTCTTTCGCCATTCAAATCGCTCACTCCACTAGTGGTGGGCGGAAACCGATCGACCAAGCAGCAAGACCAGTCATGCGCAGTCCAGCGCAAAAAGACCACAGCTCAAAACTTAACTGCATTCAATACCAACGCGAGAAGACAAATGCTTACCGAGAAAAGTGACTATAAATTTCAAGCAGTTATTGCCCTTGCGTTATAAAATAGATATTGTAATAAAACGATGTTGCGAGAATTTATCACGGCGGATGTGTCGTTAGAGTGTGGTGTGATTTGGCTTCGTCCTGATAGGGACTGTGTGTTTCCTATGTCGGCCTGTCGCCGGGAAAAAGTGATCTCAGTATTTGTGGGGAAAGTGATAGTCGTCTAGACCTATCGTGTATGCTTTACCCCAGTGTTTATTCATATTGCCAAGGAATGGCAGTTTCATATTTCCTCTCCCAAGGTAATCAAAGACACTCTTATGAACTCTCGATCGAAGCCACCATTTTCGATAGTTACGATTTGAATGTCTAAGAGAATATATTTGACTCGATGAAAACGACTTCGATTCCTAGCAGCACTATATTCTGTAGAATGCAGTCAATTGTTCATGATCAAATCTACAGAGCAATGCAATGTTTTATGAATGACTAACTTTAGGACAGATTCATTATCTGCATCCAAACGTGAGTGACAGTTCACGAGTGAAGCCATCTTGGAACCAAAACATGTAGCGACTTTCAAGAAGAGAAAGGGGATGCCCGTATTATCGCTTGTTTAGTCCAGAGATCACTGCTACACATGAGAACCCGTTATTAGCGGTTCAATATTATTATATGAAAAAAATATGTGCTGAACATTATGTGGGAGAATCGTCGCTAAACGAGATTAGGTTTAGAAGCCATCTGAAATATTTTTTATAAGCTGACGTGCTCAGTCAGTGAAGTCAGATGATTTATATGTATGGGCGATGCTGAGGGCTTGGCTACTGACAGTCCATTATAATATTAATCTACATGAGTGCCCATGTAACATAACATTGCAAGACCATTTATCCACTGTACTATGATGTATTATGCCAACCTGTGATTTGTCACTATCTGTGCTGTCGAGTGTGTACGTCCAATTAAACTTTAGAAAAGGTACACAGTCGTTGGTGTCGATGACTTCCAGTCATACATGAGTGTGAGAAAAGAACATTTGTCAACAACACGAACCCTTATCATCATTCGCACATTGTACACTCAATCCATGTCTACACACCACTGCGTAGGTCAAGTTGACATTCCATACACTACAGTGGAGCAAACAACACCATAGAGATCTTATCAACTGATGATGATGATGATGTCTGCTTCCATCCACTTATATCTATCTTTTGGTGGATATCATTAACGGGAATAAAAATCCAACATTATCAACTTTATCAACATATAAATGACGTCTTTAACGTGTCTTTGAAGCGCTTCTTTTGGCCACCATGGGAGCGTTTACCCTTCTGCATCTCACCATAAAAGAGTATCTTTGGTAGTCAATGGTCTGGCATGCGGACTACATGACCTGCCCAGCGAATTTGTGACTGCATCAGAATAGTATCAATACTAGGGATACCAGCTCTGTCAAGAACGGCGGTATCCGGGATCTTGTCTTGCCATTTGATGTTCATTATCTTCCTGAGACAGACTGTATGGAAGTGGTTTAGCTTCTTTACGTGGCGCCTGTATACAGTCCATGTTTCACATGCATATAGCAGCACTGGAAGCACCGCAGCTCTGTACACCTTCAGCTTTGTCTGTAGACTAATGCCACTTCGATGCCAAACGTTGGTTGTATAGTCTGCCAAATGTGCTTTGCTTATCAAACAACGATGGCTAAGCCCAATTTCCATAATAAATCTGATGGCTTTTACTTTTTATGCGAGATCCTGGTGTTCACCTCATACCATCATCAATGACAATGTTCTGGGATAGTGTGCTACCAAGGTATGTGAATCTGTTCACAACATTCACACCCTGTTTCTCACCTTTTCTAGCGTACAACCTTGATGACTGGCTCAGTATAAACTGTGCCAGGAGCTGGTTGGTACATGATTTCTGTTTTCTTCGTGTTGATGGTAAGCCCAAAGTTGGCGCAGGCTTCGGAGAATCTATCCACACTATGCTGCAGATCAGCCTCTGAGCCAGCATTGAGGGCACAATCATCAGCAAACAGAAGATCTCTGATGGTGTGTGATTTGACCTTGGTTTTTGCTTGAAGCCTCCTAAGGTTAAACAATTTTCCATCAATACGATAACTAATGTCGATTCCTGTGTCCCCGTCTCTAAAAGCATCAGTCAGCATAGCAGAAAACATGATACTGAACAGAGTCGGTGCAAGTACGCATCCTTGTTTAACTCCATTTGAGACGGGGAAAGGCTCTGATAGCTCACCGTTTTCCTGAACTCTAGACTGCATTCCATCATGCAGTTGCTGCACTATTGTGATAAATTTCTTTGGGCAGCCGTATTTTGTCATGATCTTTCATAGACCCTCTCTACTGACCGTGTCGAACGCCTTTGTCAAGTCGATGAAAGCTGTGTACAGGTCACAGTGCTGTTCTTGGCATTTTTCTTGTAGCTGTCTTGCAGCGAACACCATATCTGTGGTTCCACGTTCTTTCCGGAATCCACACTGACTTTCAGGTAAAAGACCTTTGTCAAGATGAGCCGACAGGACTCATACCACATAATATACTACAGTGCTGCGTTATTTTGCTACAGAAACCGCAGCTGCCAGAGCATACGAGGCATGTCATACAAAGTGACTAATATGAGGTTGGCAACCTCATCATGTAAAACATGTTGCTACAGAAGCCACCACGGCAGCAGCATGTGAATGCTTTATACAGGCTTCCTGCATGGAAACCAGCTGCACGCTCCATAAGGAGTAAAAAAGGTAAGTAATGATGAATGTCTTAACAGGTGACAAAGGAAGTTTATACTCAAAGTTAGCCAACAAATTCAGTAAAAAACATCGCTGAAAAAACTCAGATTTAATTAAGTCCACAACAGACATTTATGATCAGCCATGTGTTATACTTACTTACTTAGTCGTTCCCTTTCTACCGTGAGGTGTAGAGGTTTGGGAGAGAGAGCGACAGACTATCCTATCGGCTGTCTTCCTCCTGGCCTGGTTCCATTCTAGTCCTCGGTCCTTCAAAGATTGTCTAATGTTGTCCTTCCAGCGGACTCTGGGGTCTGGATCCCTGGCTCTTTGCCATGGGTTATCAGGACCCTAAAATGGAGCAGAGAATAGTGACACTGGAAGCTGGCGAGAGCGTCCAGTTGGCTGATCGGTTAGAGCAGTGTTAATATTTGATAATTATTAATGAAGTTAACAATGTATTAATTTGAAAACATTTTGAGAATTGTATTATTGCAGGGCAGAAATTTTAAAAGGTAATAATGCCTATTCCTTCGCCTTGAAGAAATAAGAAATAAAGATTTTTTTCATTTATTCCTGTTGTGGCAAAGTTACCAGGTTTCAGTATCAGACCCTGGAAGTGTCATGCTCCACTCTACCCTGCTGTAAATAGATGATTAACTCTACTTTTGAGTAAGGGAATGCAAAAGCAGTAAGGAAGGGGACCCCCACCTCATAAAAATAGCTGAACTCAGTTGGGTGAAGTCTTTTAACACCTTACTCCCCTATGGTAGTATCTGCTATGGGACTACTCTTGTTTTGTTTTAGCTGACAAGCATGTCCTAAAGGTGACAGGTGGGTCGGGCATGGGACCAGTTAGTCCATCCTGCAGTAAAAAACAACACATGGAGTAAATCTGTTAATAGCAATAGAAGGTAGTCCTTGTTTTGGAACCCAAGGGTCAGAGAGGTAGAGTGGGACCGAAAAAATACATGGAGATAAGATCTGGAGACAGCTGTGGAAGAGAAAGATGACATGGAAAGATCTTCAAACGATGAAAGCGCGAAAAGTGTATTTTTGAAGTTGTCTCCCTTACCACATATCATCATCATCGTCACCTTTCAACTCCCCAAGGAGCATAGGCCTTCAACACCATACTAAGTCTTTCTGTCCCATGCCATCAGCTCAAGGTCTGTCCATGTTGTCTTCATGCCCTTCATGTCTGTCTCCAGTTCTCTTCTCCATGTGTTCTTTGGTCTTCCTCTACCTCACTTACCAAGGGGATTCCAGAACAAGGATTGTCTAGTAATGCTATTAGCAGGTTTCCTCAGTGTGTGTCCTATCCATCTCCAGCGTCTTCTTCTTGTTCCACTGGCACTTGTCTGGTTCTTGTCATCAGTTCCACATTAGTGATCTTGTCATACCACTTCAATCCTTCTATTCTACGCAAGCATTCATTTATGAAAGTCTGTAGCTTTTTGGTTGTTGTTTTTGTTGTTCTCCATGTTTCAGAGCCATACAGTAGGACTGACTTGACATTTGAGTTGAAGATTCTGCTTGTTTTGTTACCACAATTGCCTAGCACTACACTGTCCTATCACAGATTTTAAAATGAAATAATGATCATAATCTGGTGTAGAATTAAAAAAAAAAAAGGTAAAGGATCCCATTACACGCTTATTGAGGCATATTGGAAATATTGTGTTAGGCCCATATTTTCTTGACCATCGGCACACTAAGGGTGATGTGGTCAGCATCACACCGGCCGCCTTAACCTTCCCAGAGTTGCTCTGGTACCCAATTAATTAATGAGGCTGGGTCGACACCGGAGCCATATGCGGTCTAAAAAAAATCCCACCTCAACTGGGGATTGAACCATGGACCACTGAGATAGGAAGCTAGTGCACTAACCACTGTGCTACCACAGCTTCCTGGTATAGAATTGTAAAGTCTGGTGAAGAATACCAATTTTTTAAACAAATGCTTCACAATTTTCTTTCCCTGTAATGTTAAAATCTTTAATCACGAATTCAAGAAGTGTCAAACATATGACTTTCTTGTCATTGTACAGGTATGTAACCTTTTTATCCAAAATCCTCAGAGACAGTTTTGTTTCGGAAATCAGATTTTTTTCCGGTTTTCAGATGTCGCCCAAATCGTTCAAAACATATCCCAAATTGTTAAAAAAGTAGCCCAAAATAGCCCAGGTCCAATATGCGTTCCAGAAAGAGCCCAATGCCCAAAATAGTCATAAATCACGCAGATTGTGATTAAACAGTAGAGCAAAGAAACTTTCAATTTTCAGAAAATTTTGGGCATTAGGATAAAAGGTTATTGACCTGTAGTTTTCAAATTGGGGTGCAGAGATCTGTTTTACCATTCCTGTACCTGTGGTATAGAGAGTTCATTGATTTTCATTTTAAGGGAGTGTTACACACAGTGCCCCGCGCACTTCCCGAGAGTATCTGAGGAGACAAAGAAATGATAGGACTAGTGAAACCTCTTTTTTTTTTATTTATTTTTTTAATTTTTTTTTTTTATTCGTTGTTGTTTCCGTAACTTCAATTATTTTTTATTACATAGACAGGGGTGTCAGCCCTATGCTAAAACCACCAACCTGGAGGACCAGGGTGTCTGCTTTAGTCTGACCCCTGCCCGCGCAAACCTGTCCAGCTTGGTAGAACCTTCCAGGAGTAAAACTCCCGCTGGCATAGCTCTGGGGGTAATCAGGGTACGCAAGCCGCCATACCTCGACAAGGTATTGTCACCGGTGATGGCTGACATAAAGAAACGATATCAATTTGCCAAAAGTCAGGAAAAGACATTGACTGATGATATAGACCAGAAATTCAACACCATCTCAACAATATATAAGGAAAGCAGCAAATCATGCTTGGGATTCCAGGAAAGGAAGAAGCAAGACTGGATAACACTGAGAAAGGAAATGAAAAGAAAGAAAACAGAAGCGAAGACCCCCAGGTTAAAGCAACTATATAGCGAACGGTACAGTCAGCTGGACAAGGAAGTTAAACGCCAAACCCGAGCCAACAAAAGGAATTTCCTAGACGATCTTGCAAGACAGGCAGAGGAGGCAGCACTGAGAAATGAACAAAGCACAGTATACAAAATAACTAAATTCATCAGCGGAAAACGAGGTGCAAACAATATTACATTAGTAAGAGATAAGCAAGGAAATCTCATCACGACAGCAGAGGGACAGGAAACAAGATGGGCAGAGCATTTCAGAGAGACTCTGAACAAGGAACCACCAGAAACACAATTGAATGTTCCTGAAGCTGAAAACAATGTAGATGTAAATACAGACATTCCACGAAAAGAAGAAATCATCACAGCAAACAAAGGGCTAAAGTATGGAAAAGCTCCTGGCCATGATAACTTAAATGCAGAGCTATTTAAGACAGACCCTGAGCTAGCAGCAGAACTATTAGAACCACTATTTGCACAATTTAAAGAAGTCAGAGGTCATGACGCTCAATGTGAGCAACCCTGAGCCCATATCAGTAAGGAATCAGCAACTGGTACAGACAGACACCTTCACATACCTAGGATGCATAGTAACACCAGACGGCGGGGCAGGCACAGACATCAACATCAGAATGAATAAGGCAAGAACAGCCTTTTTTAGCCTAAACAACATCTGGAAGTCCTCTCAATACAGCACAAGCACAAAATTAAGATTATATCAGAGCTGTGTGCTTTCTGTGCTTCTCTGTGGTGTGGAATGCTGGAGAGTTACAGAGAAGGAAATGTCGAAATTGTCCTCTTTTTCACACAACATGCCTAAGAAAAATTCACCGAATCTTTTGGCCGAATACCATCACCAACCAAGATCTGCTTACTCGGAGCAAGCAAGAGGACATGCACACCATCATAGCTGGCAGACGCTGGAGCTGGGTTGGCCATGTCCTCAGAAGAGACCCCGATGCCATCACAAGAACAGCTATGCTTTGGACCCCTGAAGGAAAACGAAAGAGAGGCCGACCAAAAACAACCTGGCGGAGGACTGTGGAGGCTGAGATGCAGGGAATGAACCAGAGTTGGGGCACTGTATGAGGGATGGCTACCTCATCATGTTAAACATATTGCTACAGAAACCACCACATCATTAGCATAAGAATTCTTTGCTGCAGGCTTCCTGTAGTATTAGTCCTATGCTATGTAGGAAGCACAAATTTAAATGATGATGAGAATGAAATACTAATGTATCAGAGTAATAGAGTTTTGAGACAGGACTCATACTACGTAATGCACAAAGCTTTGTTACTTTGCTACAGAAACAACAGCATGAAGAGTATACAAATCTTTAATGCTGCCAGGGTAGCTACAGAGGTGGCTACAAGCACCAAAGGAGCAAAAAAACAGAAAAGGAGAAGAAGCATGATTTTGCTGGAAATTCTCTTAATGAATTCACTCTTGTCATGCTTAAGTATGTCATCTTTGTGACATGAGTATCCTACAGATCTGTAACTTATTTTTCCTAAATCCTTGGGGATGGCGTTTGTTGCGGACAGTTTCGCTGAGTTTATAGTTTGTTAAATGTACCTGTTAAGTTTGGAGACATTATTTGTTAGATTCTTGATCAAAGGGGAGTTACTCATTTTTTACTTGGGTTGAAGTCAACAGTGGTTGTCATCCCACTTGTCTTTAACCCAGCGGTCTAAATCCTTGGGGATGGCGTTGTTTTGGAAACCGGGTTTTTTTTTTTCAGTTTTAAAATGTCGAGCTAACTGTTAAAAAAGTAACCCAGATTCATCCACAGTGGTGCAAGTTGCCCAATCTGCATTAGAAAATAGCACAAAGTCTGCCAAAATAGTCAGAAAATGTCCACATTGTGATCAAAAAGTGGCCCAAAGAAGCTTTTGATTTTCAGAATATTTTGGTTTTTGAGTGTTCGGATAAAAGGTTATAAACCTGTACTGTGTATATTGTTTCTCTTTCTTTGATGTGTCCTAGATTTTCATTGCTCCTTTATTAGGACTGGGAAGAAACAACAAGTATCTGCTGTACAGGGACTCTCAAGATAGTTGTGAAGTATTTATTGGTAATGCCAGCTGGCATAAAGCTTTATTATATTTGGCTGAATATGTGAGAAAAAAAATGTCCAGAGAATTTCAAAAAGTTGTGCTTACATCGAAGTCTGACAATATTGTATTGTTTAAACTAGTAATTGTTAATATTTTAGTTGGTCAGTTTTTCTGTGTTAAGATCACTCATGTGGAACTAATGGAATGAACCAGGCAAACATCCGTGGAACAGCAGGTAAAGAGAAGACCCTAGCATTGGATAGGACACACTTTGAGATAAATAGTGGAAAGCATTTCAAGGCAGTCCTTGTTATGGAATCCACAAAGTATGAGAAATTGAGGGAGACTAGAAAAAAAAAGCACACAGAGAAGAAAACTGAAGACTTATTGAAAGGGGAAAATGAAGACGTGGAGAGACTTTGATAGGATGGCACAGGACAGGAGAATGTGGCATGTATTTATTGAAGACCAGGGGAGCTGAAAGGTAAATGATGCTGATGCTATCAAAAAATTTTCTCAATGTGTGTCCTATCCATCTCTAGTGTCTTCATCTCATTTCTTGTTCCACTTGCGCTTATTAGTTCTTGTCATTAGTTCTTGTCATTAGTTCTTGTCATTAGTTCTTGTCATTAGCTCCACATTAGTGATCTTTTCATACCACTTCAATTCCTCTTTTCTGCGCAAGCATTCATTTATGAGAGTCTGTAGCTTTTTTGGTTGTTGTCTTTATTGCTGGTGACATAGTATTCAGGAATAATGATTTATTTTAACAGGGAGATAAACCCGGATGTTGAATTTGAAGTGTACAACTATAACATCACAACAGTCGACAATTTCCAGCATTTTATGGATAGGATAAGGTAAATATGTCTGATTATCAACTGTTGAGCATTTTGTCCGACTTAATTTCTTGTAAGTCTTGTCTATTGTGTAGTTCCCCGGGGTCTCTGAGGACACTTAAGAAGGAATAGGGCTATTGCACCATCAGGCATGTCGTAAAAAACCAGGAGGGCCAATGGCAGTGTTATATCTAGGTAAAAACCAGAAGGGCCTATGACAGTGTTATATCTAGGTAAAAACAAGAAGGCCTATGACTTTTATAGATATTCTTGTATTGTCGCCAGATTTGGTGGGAAACAGAAAGGCACCCCTGTTGACCTTGTGCTGAGCTGTGTGGACAATTTTGAGGCCCGGATGACTATAAATGCTGTGAGCCTAATTGACCTCCTAGTTGTATATTTTTGTTTTTAAACCTTTCTGTATTAACCTTTCTGAATTTTGCTTTCTCAAATTCTGTTTCTAACCTTCCTTGATAATTAAAAAAAAAAAATTCTATTGTTTTCTAAACTTTCTGGATCTGACATTTTCATTATCTTTTTGAAATTCTCTGGACTTTTTTTTTTTCTCACACATTCAGCCAAACATCATAATGCATTATGCCAGCTGGCATTACCAATAAATCCTTAACAACTATCTTGTGAGTTCCTGTATAGCTAATACTTGCTGTGTGTTTCTTCCCAGCTATCTTATCTTGCCCGTCTAGATTTCCATAACAATGTTTTACAGGTTCTTCTGTAATTGACTGAGCACAGTAATCATAAGGTTTTATCCTCTTTGTTTTTGTGTCATTTAAACAAAAATATTTAACCATATATATTCTCCCTCCTTCTTGTCGAAGATAGTACATAGGTATCTCTGTCTTCTGCTGTTTCTCTTCCCATGTGGGTTTTTTGTCAGTGCTTGATATCATTCATCATATTCTGTCTTTGCTCCCTGTGGAGCATGGAGCTACTGCTACATGTGATCTCCTTGCAGGAAGCATGTATCATACTGGACACCCCCCCCCCCCTTATTTTTTCTAGTAGCAATAGATTCTGTGGCAATTTGTTTTACCTGTTACCAGCCCCCACGCACATAGTCACGTTAACCTCTTTTTTTTTAACAACATATTTGAGGGAACTGTAGTCCTGTTCTTTATTTTTCCACTCAGGGGCCCCTGGGTACTGCACGGGGCAGTGCTTGATAGATTAAGTTTTCTTTTTTTAATCTGTTATTAGTTTCTTGTTTGGTTCTTTCCTACATATCTTCAGTTCTAAGTCCTCTGCTTTTCCTTTTTTAATATTGACAAGCATCATTTTATGAATGTTTGTAGTTTACTTTATATCATCATTTTATGAATGTTTGTAGTTTACTTTATATCATCATTTTATGAATGTTTGTAGTTTACTTTATATTATCATTTTATGAATGTTTGTAGATTACTTTATATCATCATTTTATGAATGTTTGTAGTTTACTTTATATCATCATTTTATGAATGTTTGTAGTTTACTTTATATCATCATTTTATGAATGTTTGTAGTTTACTTTATATCATCATTTTATGAATGTTTGTAGTTTACTTTATATCATCATTTTATGAATGTTTGTAGTTTACTTTATATCATCATCATCATTTTCCTTTGCACTCCTTACGGATGTTGAAAGTCGAGGAAGATAAGGGGAACTCCACCCTCACTGTCTTTCCCTGACGAAGGCCTTGTGGCCACAACGTTGGTTATTTTCCTTTCTTTGTCTCGTCAGAGATTGTGGGAACTACACAGGGCTTACTTTATATAGTCTTCGTAAAATTTGGGGAAAATAAGTTATTGGACGGTTGATTTTGCCATAACTTTTCTTTTAATGTGTTATTTGTTTCATAAGTATTTCTGTAAATGCTCCTTATTGATACATTAATATTTAGTCCTTATTGATTGGCTGATATTGTCACAGACTGCACTGCGTAACTTGAGCAATTAAAATTTACTCAGGCGATATAAACCCTAAAAACTTGAAAGAATATGATCTGTGGAAAATGTTCATGGGTTGAATATTACATTGTCTAGTGATATATTACCTCAGTAAAGGCAGTGTAGATTTGAATGTTTTAAAATTAGAATGTTGCAGGAATTTACTCCAACTGGAAGAAATACTGTATTTGAAGTTCTTTACCAGTATTTTAATACACTGATATATTGCTAAAAGAAAAGTCCCTGTATTTTAATGGGTTGATATTCATTCGTCACTCTTCAGCTCCCCAAAGAACATGGGCCTCAACAAACTTATGCCAAGTGTTCTCCAGTTCTTTTTCCATGTGTTTCAACCTCTTTTATGCAGGGGATAGGTGTTGATATAATCCCTGTATTTTATCTGCTAAAAAGATCCTGTATTTTTATGTGCAGATGTATCCCTGAACTTTTTTGCTTATATTTGTTTTGTTGACCCATGTGGACCCCAGGGTCCAATATTGAGGAGCAAGTAATAGAGCCTTTATACCCACCATGCATGTCTTAGAAGACTTCTAATGAGGGTTGTGCATAGAGGCAACATCATTAAGTAAAGCCACAGCAGAAAGATGGTATAAGTTTATGTTTTTCTTCTTCGTCTAGAATACTTTCTTCCTTTCATCTATCTCCATCGCATACTTTAACGCGGTCCTTTTTCTCTTGTTACTCTTAAAGGCATGTAATGAGCTGGGCCAGTCTTGGTTCGAGTCTGGTGTGAGTGAAAATGCTGTGTCTGGACACATCCAGTTCATAGTTCCAGGAGATACCTCTTGTTTTGCTGTAAGTGTGGCTAACAGTAAAGATTTTATTTTCCTCATTTGCATGCCAAAATGTATTATTATATTCATATATTAAAAACAATCTGGCATGTTATGCCATGTAAGTGTGTGTTTTTTTGTATATATTCATCTCATTTGCAAACCAGAATATATTATGATGTTTATACCTTGAATTTATTATACCATTATACATTATACCATGATATATGATGAATGATGAATAATTGAGGTAATATTGTAATACATTATACCATTGTAACATCACCGGCAATGAAGAGGCTGACAGAATGGCAAAATAAGGTTCACATCTACCTCAGCCTGATGCAAGCATAACTTTTGAGGAGGCAAAGAGTTTTATCAGAATCAGATACAGAAACAAATGGAATGTAGAACATCCAGGTCACACACAGAATGATGCTTACTACCAGCTCCACAGAAGAAAACAAGTGGTAATCTTCAGACTCCGCACTGGCCACAACAGATTGAGATACCATCTATTCAACAAGCTAAAGATAGGAACTACCGATCAGTGTAACTGTGGCACTGATAAAATGACTGTTGAACATCTGCTTCAAAGTTGCCCCTTATATGTGGTACAGAGAAAGTGCATATGGCCGATGCCAGCTCCTTTCGTGGAAAAGCTTTACGGGGATTCAAATAGCCTCAAACTGACTACAGTACTGCTTTCTTTGAGAACATTCAAGTAGACGTCTGAGAGTGTACATAGAAGAAGAATACCTTGAATACTGTCTTGCATGTTGTGCTATATGTTTGTGTGTTTTGGTGTAAGTACAGCTAAGAGTATATATTATAATTTCATTTGCAAGCCAAAAATATATTATGATCTCCATACCTGGAATTTTGTCTGGCATAAGTCCAACTGACAGTATATGTTTTCATCTTATTTGCAAACCAAAAATGTTTTTTGATATTTTTCATACCTAGAATAGTGTCCAGCGCACTATGTCATGCTTGAGTAACAAGTAAATATAAAGAAAACACATAGCAACTGCTTAAAACTTGAAGCTACATGGAGTCCAGCTTTTTCTCCTCATTTAGAAAAGGCCAAATAAATACCTGGCTGAAGCTACATAACCAAGAGAATCATAATGCGCTTGACTGCAAAAAAGGGAAAGAAAAACATTGCTCAATGCAATTGGCAGTGATGAGCTACAACCAGAGACACATTTAGACCTTGAAATATGCTAACATAACACAATTATCTGCTAACATAACGCAATTATCTGCTAACATAACACAATTATCTGCTAACGTAACACAATTATCTGCTAACATAACACAGTTATGTGCTAACATAAAACAATTATCTGCTAACATAACACAATTATCTGCTAACATAACACAATTACCTGCTAACGTAACACAACTATCTGCTAACATAACACAGTTATCTGCTAACATAACACAGTTATCTGCTAACATAACACAATTATCTGCTAACGTAACACAATTATCTGCTAACGTAACACAATTATTCTCTAACATAACACAGCCCTCAAGCTGCTTGTTTAGAATCAGTGGACAATTTTTTTTTGGTAACATACAGAGTGTAACCAGATTGTCATACATTCATATTTCTGACACTATTTGATGCTTTTTGTGTGTGTGTGCCAATATCTCATTTGTCTGCAATAATTTGTTTAGAAAAAAAAAAATGTATTTCATTTGGTCATGTGACATTTATTTCTGCATAGTGTGCTCCTCCCCTGGTTGTGGCTACACACACGGACGAGAAGACGCTAAAAAGAGAAGGCGTGTGTGCTGCTAGTTTGCCCACCACAATGGCTGTTGTTGCAGGGTTCCTAGTTCAGAATGTACTGAAGTAAGTTACTGTAACACATAATGGGTAGTTAATAAAGGTTGAAGCCTGTTGATAGCGTTATCAGGTGGTCCCTGTTCTGGAATCTCCAGGGTAAGAGAGGTAGAGGAAGACCAAAGAACACATGGAGAAGAGAACTGGAGACAGACGTGAAGGGTGTGAGGAAGAAATGGAGGACTTTTTGAGCTGATGGCACTGGACAGGAATACTTAGCATGAATTTGAAGAAGGCCTATGCTTCTTGGGAAGTTGAAAGGTGAAGAGTTGAAAGGTGAAGAAGAATAAATGTTGACTGCTGTAAAACTGGAAGATAAAGGACACATAAAAATAAATGAATAAAAATTGGTATGGAACACATTTTGCAATTAAGAAATACTCGATACCAGTGATGATTATTACAGGTCCGTAACCCAGAATCCGAAATGCTTGGAGACAGCCATGTTTCGGAAATCAGATTTTTTTAGTTTTCGGATATCGCTCAAAGAAGCCCAAATCGCCCACAAATTGGTCAGAAAATTGGCCAAAAGTGCGAAAAACTTTTGATTTTTGAAATATTTAAGTTTTTGAGTGTTTGGATTCTGGCTTACGAACCTGTATTTTGTTTTATTTCCACGTTTTTACAGCAGCCTCCTTTATTAATTTCAGTTATTGCATTACATCTGTTGCTGCTACCCTATTTTTTTTATTTTGTCCTATATGTGTACTTAATGCTCTTTCCCTGTGATGCCTGTATACACACATTGAGATCCTCCTGCAATGGAGTTCATGCCTTGTGCTGAAATCCTCCTTGTGTGATCTAAGGGAGGAGATCGGAACACTGATGGAGTTGTCCGTGTGCTGTGAAGATGGTCCTTCAAACCAAAACCAAACTCTTCCGTAGCCTGTCTATTATTTCTCATTTTTGTCTGTGACTAGCTGATGAAGGGTCGACGTCAAAACCTCTCATGTTTCGAATGTATTGTTCAAGTGTAAAACCAATTTTTATTATTTTTTCTTTTTTTTAAAAAATAAAATTTTGCCTTGTTTTGGCGAGGTTCAACCTAATCGGTTATATTAGGGCGCATGTCCAAATATAAAAGAACTTTAGGTCTGGAGAATTGTTCAATTGTTATTAATTGTTCACTGTAGCACACACACAAGATATAATTATGTGTATGTGTGATTTCCTTTCAACAGTTGTCTGTTACCTTTTTGCTTATACATTTTAAAGTCCATAATGTATTCTTACTTACTTAGTCGTTCCTCTCCTACCCGGGGGTGTAGAGGTTTACCAGAGAGAGTGCCATGCTATCCTATCAGCTGTCTTCCTTTTGGCTTGGTTCCAGTCCTGTCCTTGGTCCTTTAGAGATTGTCTGATGTTATTATCCCTGGCTCGTGGTTTCCCATATTTGTCACAATAGCCGATCTTCTCCCATTCTGCAGACATGGCCAGACCATTGTAATTGGGACTGTTCCACTCAGGCCTGTAGGGGCTGGATTTCGAGGCCATGTCCCTTCTTATTACTTTGACCACCTTCTTCAGATACTTAATTTCTGAGGTTTGCAGCTGGCTTTTGTAAGGTAAAGGTAAAGGATCTCGTTACACGCCCATTGAGGCATATTGGGAATATGGTGTAAGGCCCATATTTTCTTGACCGTCGGCACACTAGGGGTGATGTGGTCAGCATCACACCGGCCACCTTAACCTTCCCAGAGTTGCTCTGGTACCCATTTGGGGCTGGGTCGACCCAGGAGCCGTTTGTGGCCTAAAAAAATCCCACCTCATCTGGGGATCGAACCATAGACCACTGAGCTAGGAAGCCAGTGCACTAACCACTATGCTACCACGGCTCCCTGGCTTTTGTGGGTTGTAATCGTGAAAATTTATTCATTGAACAATAATTATGCTCACTTTGCTACATATAGGGCTACCATACATCGAGGGAGTGGTGGGGAGGGGGTTGGCTTTAGTGGCCTGAAATTATAATGTGGGGGCTTGATTGTATGGCTGTGAAGCGTAAAGTGCATCTTAACTGGTGAAGCTCAGCTATAATGTGTTGACAAAAAAAAAAAAGAGAGAGAACATAAAAAAAATGCACTCAGAATATGTAGAAAACTATCAACTCTGGAGAATGGGGAAATTAGAGACAAAAATATAAATTATAAATTCTCCCAGATACATAAAAGCCCAAAGCATATTCTGCCTCAATATGGCAGACACAATGAAAATACTTGACGAGAAGTAGCAGCAATTTGGTCTGAAAATATACAAAGAAAAAACAAAGATTATGAGACTAAATGCAGCAAATGATAAGATTGCACTTGAAGAAACATCTGTACTAGATTTAAAGTCATACATACATCATGGCAGCAAAATTAACAACGTTGGAGGTACAGACGGTGATGTCAGAATTAGAATACAGAAGACAAAAGGAGCTTTCACTTCACTGAGAAAAGAAATTAAGCCCAACACAAAAATAAGAATCTTGAACTCATATATCAAATCAGTCCTATTGTATGGCTCAAAAACATGGATAACAGCAAAAAACAGCAACTGAGAAGTTACAGACTTTCAAAAATGGGTGCTAGCGTAGAATAGAAGCACTGAATTGATAAGACAAGGTGCAGATTGAGATACCATCTATACCGCAGGTACAGGATTGGTGCAGCAGATGTGCCATGTGACAGCTGAACATCTGCTGCAGTCTTGCCCAACATACAGCAATGGATGGAGTAACATATAGCAACAGCCCACTTCAATCAATCAATCAATACCCTTTAGCTCCCCAAGGAGCATAGGCCTTCAACAAACATATGCCAAGTCCTCCTGTCCTGTGCCATCCGCTCAAGTTCTTTCCGTGTTTTCCTCATCATTTTCACCTCTGTATCCAGTTCTCTTCTCCATGTGTTTTTTGGTCTACCTCTGCCTCTCTTTCCCTGTGGATTCCAGAACAAGAACTGCCTTGTAATGCTATCAACAGGTTTCCTCAATGAGTGGCCTATCCATCGCCAGCATCTTCTTGTCAACTCTTGTTCCACTGGCACTTGTCTGGTTCTTGTCATCAATTCCACATTTGTGATTTTGTTATACCATTTCAGTCCTTCTATTCTACGCAAGCACCCGTTTGTAAAAGTCTGTAGCTTTTTGGTTGTTGTTTTTGTTGTTCTCCATGTCTCAGAGCCACACAATAGGACTGACTTCACATTTGAGTTGAAGATTCTTATTTTCGTGTTAGACTTCATTTATCTTGTTCTCCATGTGTTTCCCAATGCAATGAAAGCTCCTCTTGCTTTTTGTATTCTTATTTTGATATTACTGTCTGTACCCTCCAACTTTGTCTATATTACTGCCAAGAATCGTGTACGATTCTACATCTTTTAGTGGTGTTTCTTCAAGTTCAACCTTGTTATCATTTTTTGCATTTATTCTCATAATCTTTGTCTTTTCCCTGTGTATTTTCAGGCCCACTTGTGACCTCTCATCAAGAATTTTCAGTTTGTCTTGCATCTGATTATGGTTATGGGACAGAAGAGCCAAGTCATCTGCAAAATCCAGATCATCAAGCTGTTTAGTCAGATTCCACTGGATTCCATTTCTGTTGAGTGATGTTGATGTTTTCATAACCCAATCTATTGCTAGTAGGAAAAGAACTTGAGACAAAAGGCATCCCTGGATCACTCCAGTTCTAATCCTTAACCTTACCCATGCTGCATTAAAAATTGCGGAAATTTGCCCTGCTGCTGCATTCTTTTTCACAACGCCCCTTTTTTATAGTGGGTGACTTGTAACGTCTATAGTTTCTTTTTTTCTTGGTCAATAGCTATAATTTTTGGAGTGTATATAAATAAATGAATGATGAATCTGATGATACAAGTTTTGTTAGTGTATATGTTAGATGTGATAGGAAGAGAGGAATGGAAAGATGAAAAAAACGGGGGGAAAAAACCAACAAACGAAGAGACTGTACTGCATAAGGCTGGTCTTTGAAAGCTATCATACTCTCATCAACACTAAGCTCTTTAGAGGGTATGTAATGGCTTTGCCATAGAGGGAGAAGAGTGTCGACGAACGATTTGATTTTGAAAGCTTTGCACCTCGTGGTGCAGTGCTGCAGTTGTATTGAAGGGGCCCTGGGAATATCAACTTCATCAAAATCGTCGTCAAAAACGCTAGACATTCTACTGTCATCCCCATCTCCGCCATCACCCATATTCTGAGAACCGATATCATCGTTAGTAAAGCCAGCAAACTCCTCGTCATCGGAGTCAGAATCCATGAAAATTTCAGCGAAAATGGCAGCTTGTTCCATGCCGATTGATTTTGATTTTAAAAATGCACAGAAAATAAACGCGAATACACCCGTCACTAAATATAGATCAGAATCGGAAGTGAACTCTTTCGCAAATAAGATTAAAACTAAACATCCGGGGGTAATATGACGTGTACACATGTTACATGGCAGGAAACCACCTATATCCAAAAGTAGCAGCATTGTGCCTGCAGCCGGCAGAACATATAGTACCTCTGGCGCAAATTTGCGACCGCAGCGTGCGTAAGGTTAAACAGTTCTGTAAGTTGTCCTTCATGAAGAACTGCATGTCATGTCTTCATAGGTCTTCTTTATTAAGTTAATGATCTTCATGGGAACTCCATAATGCCTCATCAATTTCTCAAGTGATTCTCTGTCTACTTCACTCCACAAAAAACTGTTTGGAGAAGTCATGAACTGACTACTGCCTTTATTAGAGACATGAAGGCGAATGAGGAAGAAAGAATATGACAAGATTACCAATGTGGAGCTGATAACAAGAACAAGACAAGTGCCAGTGGAACAAAGGATGAGAAGAAGATGTCGGTGGTATGGCATGAATTTGACACACACACAAAAAAGAGAACAGCGAAGAAGAAGAGGAATAACAATGTTAACGTAATAACATACGAGGCCTTCATCCCATTATGTAAATTTATATTTGCAAACTGTTACAATAACAATGTTCTTTCTTTCTTCTCAGATACTTGCTTGGTTTTGGCAACGTTTCGTACTACTTAGGTTACAATGCACTCCAGGACTTCTTTCCTACGATGAGATTGAAGCCAAACCCACAGTGTGACGACACATACTGCCAGCAGCAGCAGAGGTTATTTCAGGTCAGTTTTTTGCTGGGACTAACTTGTAGAGTGAATGGGGGCTGACAGCCTTATCATGTAAAACTAATTGCAACAGAGACTTCTGCTGCAAGAGATTGTGCTTTGTAGTAGTCTTCCTCTTGTGGGTAATCTACAGTAGGGGGCGCCGTGCTCCATAATAAGTGAAAAAGGAAATGATTGATTGATTTACATGTGGGGCCTGTTGCTTCCAATGTTTTATCTGTGAAAACAGTGCTTGTATACTTTGTGCTGCATGTCCTTCATTTGAGTTTTCTGATTTAGATATTGTGTATCTTCATCAGTTTCCCTTTTTGTTTCTAGGAGAGAGAAGCTGCAAAGCCCAAAGAGGAGATACCTACCCAACAAGTGGAGGAGGCTGTTGTTCATGATGAAAATGAGTGGAGTGAGTAAAATTTCTCACAGTGGGGATGAGTGGGAGTGGTCATTGCAGTAGTGATTATTTGTTGGTTGTGGCTGTGATGGTGGTGAATGCAGTGTAAATTAGAAAAATCATGAATTTAATCTTTATCATTCCCTTGTTTCTCCTTATGTAGCATGGAACCATCACTGCCATTGGTCCTCATGTAGGCAGCTTGTACTAAAGCATTCATGTGCTCTCACAGCTGTGGTTCGGCGGTCCATGGTTCGATCCCCAGTTGAGGGGATTTTTTCGACCGCAAACGGTTCTGGGGTCGACCCAGCCTCGAGAATTAGGTACCAGAGTGACTCTGGGATGGTTAAGGCGATCAGCGTGATGCTGACCACATCACCCCTAGTGTGCCGACGGTCAAGAAAATATGGGCCCAACACCATATTCCCAATATGCCTCAATGGGCGTGTAATGGGATCCTTCCTCCTTTTACATGATGTGGTTGCCAGCCATAGCACAGCCTCATATTTGTTGCTAGTTATAGCAAATGTCAAATCAGTCCTGTTGAATGGGTCTAAAACATAGAAAACAACAACCCAAAAGCTACAGACTTACATAAATGGATGCTTGTGTAAAACAAAATGATTGAAATGGTATGACAAGATCACTAATGTGGAACTGATGACAAGATCACTAATGTGGAACTGATGACAAGATCACTAATATGGAACTGATGACAAGATCACTAATATGGAACTGATGACAAGATCACTAATATGGAACTGATGACAAGATCACTAATGTGGAACTGATGACAAGATCACTAATATGGAACTGATGACAAGATCTTTAATATGGAACTGATGACAAGATCACTAATGTGGAACTGATGACAAGATCAATAATGTGGAACTGATGACAAGATCACTAATGTGGAACTGATGACAAGATCACTAATATGGAACTGATGACAAGATCACTAATATGGAACTGATGACAAGATCACTAATGTGGAACTGATGACAAGATCACTAATGTGGAACTGATGACAAGATCACTAATGTGAAACTGATGACAAGATCACTAATATGGAACTGATGACAAGATCACTAATATGGAACTGATGACAAGAACCAGACAAGTGCTAGTGGAGCAAGAGATAAGAAGAGGATGCTGGGATAGGTCAGATGCTGAGGAAACCTGTTGATAGTATTACCAAGCAGTCTTTGTTCTGGAATTCGCAAGGTAGGAGTGGTAGAGGGAGACCAAGGAACACTTAGAGAAGAGAACTGGAGAGAGAAGACATGGAGAGACCTTGAGCTGATGGAATAGGGCAGGAAGACGGCATAAGTTTGTTGAAGGCCTATACTCTTTGAAGAGTGATGATAATGATAATGATGTGCCTGAGGTAAGGGTAGAGCTATTCTCTCATTGTCTCGGCAGAGACCACTGGGAACTTAACACAGGGCTTGTCTTAGTATGCAGATTTTAAATTCTTTACTATGTGGGTGGTGTCAGATGAAAAGTAAACTGATGAAGAAAAACTGCATTGTGGAAATCATGAAACATTCTGTGTGCAACCATTCTTTTTTCAAGGAAGTAAGAGAGTTATTGAATGTTACAGGGAACTGAAAGGGTCTAATGAAAAGAAGCTTCCAAGCAGGTCACTTGCAATAGCATCTGCTGTAGGATGGTGAAGTAGTGGACACTCAGAGGCAAAGCACTACGGCGATGAGGGATAGTCAGTTCATAATCACTTTGTTTTAAGAGAACATCCTCTGTAGGATGTTCTGACTCAAGAGCAGTACTTTATTTGTAACTGTGGCTGACAAAGGGTGAAACCCGAAACGTCCCGTGTTTCCTGTTTACAGTTAATTTGTAAAACTGATTCAGTACCGTTTTATTTGTTAATATATGTACAGTAATTGAAAAGAATGATAAGGAAAATGGAAAGAACTTGAGCGGATGGCACAGGACAGGAAGACTTGGAACCAGGAACTGCTTACACGGTGCGGCCAAAAAGGCATGCACACCATCATCGCGGGCAGACGCCGGAACTGGGCTGGCTGACATGGTCCTAACACCATCATCAGAACTGCTATGCCTCAGAAAGAAGGTGAAAGAGAGGCAGACCAAAGAAAACCTGGTAAACAGTGGAGGCTGAAATGCAAAGCGTGAAGCAGAGTTGGGGCACGGCACGAAGGATGGCCACCGATGAGCACAATAGGGATGGTTTGTTGCTGCCCTACAAGATGCCACTAGGCGTGATGGCCACTGACTGCTTTGTCAGTCAGGGGCTAAGGATCCAAGAAGAGGAAGATACAGGAACTAGTAGGAAGCAGAGCATCCAGGTCACCAGAAAAAGTAATGCATTACTACCATCTGAGCAGAAGGGAACAAATGGAAATCTTTTGACTCCACACAGGCCACAACAGACTGAGATATCATTTATTTAGAATAGCTAAAAATAGTAAGTACTTATGTGTATAACTGGCACCGATAAAATGACTGCTGAACATCTGCTGCAGAAGTACGCAACATATGAGGAACAGAGAAATTATGTATGGCCTTCACCAGTATCATTTCTGGACAAACTCAATGAAGGCTACTTTCTATTCTAGTTGATGTCTGAAAGCTTAGAATAAGGTTGCTGGGAAAAAAGGGAACGCGCCAAGGCACGCAATACAGAAATCAGAAATACACAGTTCATATTCACATTTTATGTTTTTAACAGTCTGATGTTGTGAAAAAAAGTGAACATGTAAAGAAGAAGCAAATTAGAGATGAGAAATAGACATTTCATGTTCACAGTATGTTTCAGGAAGAAGACAACACACTGTGACAGAATTGAGGCCCTTGAGATGTGGATATATAGAAGAAGGGGGCACGTCTCATGGAAAGAGAAGAAAACAAATAAAGAGGTCATACAAAAACCTAGGAATGAAAAGAGAATTAATGAAGGAGATCAAAAGTAGACAGCTAAAATATTTAGGCCATAAAAACAGACATAACACCTTACTGAAGACCATAATAGAAGACAGAGTTGAAGGCAAACGTGCAAGAGGAAGACAGCGCTATAAGTGGGAAGATAACATCAAGAGATGGATAGGAAAGAGTCTATCAGAGTGTACCGTCAAGACAAGAGACAAAAGACGGAGATCCATTACAGCCAACCTTCATTGTGGAGATGACTACTGATGATGATGACAGTAGGTAAAGCATTGATGGAAATAGAAATTCAATAGAATGTAGAGACAGAGATATTGGACTATTTAACTCGCGCTTAAGAGAGAGCCAACTACAGATCTGACAGGGGGGTGATACGCCAAGTTTTTATATATGTTTTGGTTAACACGGCGTGTCTTTATACGAGACTGTCAATATGTCTACTGACTTAAAATGTTGTCAGTCTTGGTCGGGCTTACAAGGATTGCCGACTAATATAGAACACGAATAATAAAACATCGTGGGCCGAAAGATGGGCCAAGGTTAATACATAATTTGACCAACTGGTAATCAATGTTGATTGGAGTCATGGCTTGACATCAGACACGTTTATTTGGTGGACGCAATACAGAAGATCAATCATTGTAGTAGTAGGCATCATATCAATAGTTTAGGTTATAACATCGAGACATCATAGTTCATTGCATTCTCATATAACTTTGATCATGGACTTGATCGACATTCTATAACGGCTGACCCTTCAAGGACGGCGATGAACTTTACGGCAAGTAGTTCTACCATGGCTTTCATTACGGAGCTTGTATAAAACGACAGGGGGTTTTATTGAATAACCCTCTAAATATATTGAAGAATAATCCCGATAATCTTCGGTAAGGATCTCGAACCCACTAGCGACACGACATGGCGTATGTGTGTCGAAGTTCAGCCAGATCTTGGCAATGACGAAAATAGCATAATATATAATATGCAATGAGCCCTGTACTGGCTAACGTATACTGTTCAAAAAAAGAAACGCATAGCTATCCGAGGGCGCGTTTTTATGAGTTTGTAAGTAAAATTTGGTGCTAGGGTATATAAAGACCAGCCTCAAATGTTCTTTACAGTGTCAAATGCACGTGTTGACCTGAATTGCGTTCGTTTTTGTAATCGTTACAACGCAGTGGTCAATAGTGTTTATGACACAATTTTTGACCACAGCTCATGTTGCATGCACGTGAAAGCAACAAAATTTGGGGTGAACACTATTCACTGACTACGCAACTGAAACCCTATAAAAGGATAACGCTACACACACAAAATTCAGTTCATTTTTAAGCAGACATTTATGGCGTCTCTATCGATAAATTTAAGGAACATTGCTATTGGCCGACTGCATGCAGACGAAAGTCAAAGTCAGGTTGCCAGGCATCTAAACTGCATCAGAGTACCATCAGTCGACTTTGGCACCGGTTCCAAGCCACTGGCTCAGTTGAAGACCGGCATCGCAGTGGACAACCCAGAGTGACAACAGCAGCGGAGGATCGCTTTATTTGGCTTCGTCACCTCAGAGACAGGTTTACAACAGCTTCCTCAACTGCCCAGTCATTGCCTGCAGGACATCATGTGTCTGATCAAACTGTCCGGAATAGACTGCATGACGCTGGACTTTGGGCACAACGACCTCACCGAGGACCTGTCCTTACGCGCGGCCATCGCCAAAATCGACTTCTTTGGGCCAACCAGCATCGTCCCTGGGCAGCTGACAATCAATGGAGACGTATCTGGTTTAGTGACGAATCTTTCTTTTTGTTGCAGCGTCATGATAGACGGCGTAGAGTCTACCTACCCTAGGCGAAATGAACGTTTTGCCCAAAAATTGCATTGATGAAGCTCCACCGCATGGTGGTGGAGGTGCAGTGGTGTGGGGAATGATCAGTTACAACGGAAGGAGTCAATTGGTGCACATTGAAGGAGGCTTGAATGCGCAACGATACGTCAGTGAAATTCTTTGACCCCATGTCCTTCCACTTTTGGCTGCCCAAAGGTCTGTGTTTCAACAGGACAACGCCAGACCCCATTGTGCACGGTTGACCACGCAGTTCCTGACTGCCAACAACATTCTCACCCTTCCCTGGCCATCCCTGTCTCCAGACATGAGTCCGATTGAGCACCTGTGGGATGAGCTGCATAGACGTGTTTGTCGCTGAGATGTTGCTCCAGCCAATCGTCGTGATCTGTTCCAGGCACTCCAGGAAGAGTGGGCAGCCATCCCACAGGCCCACATCAGACGTCTGATCGCATCCATGCCCAGGAGATGCCAGTCGCTGATCGATGGAAGAGGAGGCCACACACCATACTAACGGGAAAGCCCGTACGCCAAAAAACTCTCGTGACCCAGATGCAAAACAACTGTCAATTGATTGGTTGAACCCTAATGTATTCTTGTGTGCAATTTGAACAATTAACTCATTAAATTAAAAAAGTTATTGAATGTCAAAATTATGGCTATGTGTGTGCCTTCAGTAGCTATGCGTTTCTTTTCTTCAACAGTATAGATACTCCATACAAGGAGGTTTATAATATCTTCATGAATGCTTCCCACAATTTGGGCAAGACCTACAATCAGCTCCGTCCAAAGACGACCGTCTCAGGTCATAGACATTAGGCATCTTTTTTATAACGTAATTGTTCTTTGGCAACAAACCCCGAGCGCACCGCGTTGCGCTTTTGTGTACAACATAGTGTATGACAGCGCGTAAATAATTAATCATATATATATTTTCTTAGATGTGCTCAACGTTTAAATTACACGCGCAGAAGGACTTAACAGGGGTCCTGGAATAAGATTTTATGGAGAAACATGATTGTATACACGTAATATTGATAAAGGTGATTGTGATATTTAGATGTGATGCTTTTGTTGTGTTACTGGTGAAGTTTGTAATGCAGTGACAGTGGTTTTTTTTAATTGTGGTTGAATTACCTGGCATGAAAGTATTGGTAAATTTGTCTTTGTAATCCTTATGTGAATCCTATATTTATATGACCTCTTTATTTAGTCATTGCCTACAGCTCGCTAAGGAGCATCGGCTTTCAACAGATATTAGGGGTTGGAGTGGCTAAGAGGTATGGCGTCCGCCTCGATTCTAAAAGTACCGGGTTCGATTCCCAGTAGAGGGAATATATTTCATGGAAAATTTGTTTTTCAGAACCACTGGTCCTAATGATGTCATACTCGCCCACCCCCCCATCTCCTGGGTAGTGAGATCAGATGCCTAGCCTTCTTGGATAAGGGCAAAAAGATAGGAGGTCACGTGTGCAAGTTGTGCTTGTTAAATATCCCACGGCAGTTGGAAATCGTAAAGAGAAAAGGCCACTGCCGTGGCAAAATTTAAAAATTTGAAACCTACCCACCACAAAAATATTTATAGAATGTCTGATTCCTATATACACACATTAGGATTCTTGCCGGTGCCATGGAGTTTGTGCACTGTGCTGAGATCCTCCTTGTGTGATCTAAGGGAGGAGATCAGAGCACTCAAAAGTAGTTGTCCGTATGCAGTGAAGATAATCCTTAAAACCAAAACCAAACCAATCAACAGATTCGTGCTGTGGTATCCGTTCAAGGCATTTCCAAATCTTCCGTTGTCCTTTTTAGTCTCCAGTTTCTTTCTTCATTTGTATTTTGGTCTTCCTCAACTTCTCTTTCTCTGGGGGTTCCAGGGCCAGGACTTCCTTGTAATGCTATCAGCAGGATTCCTCATCTCGAGGCGGACGCCATACCTCTAAGCCACTCAGATTCCTCAGTTTGTGTCCTAACGATTGTTAGCATCTTCTTCTCATCTCTTGTTCCTAAGACACCTGACTGGCTCTTGCCATCTGCTCCACATTGGGGATCTTTTCGTACCATTTCAATCCTTCTTTTTCTACACAAGCACCATTTATGAAAGTATGTAGCTTCTGTCATTTTTATTGTTCTCGGTGTATCTGAGCAATCCACTGCCTTGAATTTCGAAGAACATGAGTACTGTCAAGTTTTTGTTGCCTCATGAAGAATCTTTGTTTAACCATCATTAGGTTGATAACTTATTGGTTTTGGTTTTAAAGACTATTGTCATTGCACACAGACAACTCCATCAGTGCTGCAATCTCTTCCCTTAGATCACACAATGGGGATATCAGCACAGTGCACAAACTCGTAGCACCACAAGAATCCCAATGTGTGTATATAGAAATCACACATTTTATAAATATTTTTGTGGTTGGGTAGGATTCTAATTTTTTTTTTGGGCCAGGGCAGCGGGCTTATGACCTACTCTTTACGATTTCCAACTGGTGTGGGATTTTTAACATGCACAACTTGCACACGGGATCTCCTATTGTTTTAGCCCTTATCCGAGAAGGCTAGGCATCTGATCTCACTACCCAGGAGACCAGGGGGGAGTATGACATATTTAAGACCACTGGTTCTGAATAAAATGTACATAAATTATATTCTCTCTACTGAGAATCAAACCCCTTACCTTTAGAATTCGAGGTGGGCGCCATACCTCTTAGTCATTCTGACCCTGGTTGATAAAGTTTAGTATAAAACTTTTCTGTTGTTTTTTTCTACAGGCATAGAAATAGTATCAGAGACCACAGAAGAAGAGTCAAAAGCTGCTGAGGGTGAGAGACCTGTACTGACAGAAGGTGTGACTGTGGCCTACACCAAACCTATCGCTCAGGTATTTGTTATAACTATTTATGTATATGTCTGGTGATAGGCTTGTGTAACACATAATGGTAGGGAAATGGATCCAGACTTTTGGGCCACCCTGTATATCAGTGCTTTTTCAACTTCAGGCGTTCACTTACCACCTTCGTATTTTTGTTGTAATATCTATTCAGGTGCGTATTCTTTTATACTAAAGTGTCGAGGACAGCTGTGTTTCAGAAACTGGACTTTTTTTTCAGTTTATGTTGCCCAAATAACGTTGGAAAAGTAATCCAAAATAGCCCAAAGTGTAGTGAAAAATCGCCCCAAATGTGTCAGAAAATTGCCCAGAAGGTTACCCAAAGTTGTCCATACAAACTGGGTTTTCGGGTGTGTGGATAAAAGGCTGGACCTGTATTTATTATTTACTTTTTTTTTTTTAATAATAGTTACTGTAGGGATCGTCAGCCTCCTACTGTAAGTCATCCTCCCACTGTAAGTCAGCCTCCCACTGTAAGTCATCCTTTCACTGTAAGTCATCCTCCACTGTAAGTCATCCTCCCACTGTAAGTCATCCTCCACTGTAAGTCATCCTCCCACTGTAAGTCATCCTCCCACTGTAAATCATCCTCCCACTGTAAGTCATCCTCCCACTGTAAGTCAGCCTCCCACTGTAAGTCAGCCTCCACTGTGGTCATCCTCCCACTGTAAGTCATCCTCCCACTGTAAGTCATCCTCCCACTGTAAATCATCCTCCACTGTAAGTCATCCTCCCACTGTAAGTCATCCTCCCACTGTAAGTCATCCTCCCACTAAGTTGGCCTCCTACTGTAAGTCATCCTCCCACTGTAAGTCATCCTTCATCCTCCACTGTAAGTCATCCTCCCACTGTAAGTCATCCTCCCACTGTAAGTCATCCTCCCACTGTAAGTCATCCTCCCACTGTAATTCATCCTCCCACTGTAAGTCATCCTCCCACTGTAAGTCACCCTCCACTGTAAGTCATCCTCCCACTGTAATTCATCCTCCCACTGTAATTCATCCTCCCACTGTAAGTCATCCTCCCACTGTAAGTCATCCTCCCACTGTAAGTCATCTTACTTTCTATAGTTTGAGAAACCTGACATATTTATCATCATCATTTTCCTTTGTGCTTCCTACGGAGCATGGACACATAAGCCGGTCCTCTTGCAGGAATCATGCACAAGCAGTCACATGATCTTGCAGTAGTGGTTTTTGTGGAAATTTGTTTTCCACGATGAGGTTGGCAGCCCCACGCACAACCCCATATTAGTCGCCTCGTACGACATGCATGAGGTTGCAGTAGTCCCTGTTCTTTGTCTCTTCAGAGACCTGGGGGGGGGGGGAACAAGTTTTAGGGATTCACTTGTATTGTTGTTAACATATTCTTCTTCCTCTTCTTCTTCCTCGTTCGTCCTGAAAAGGACGTCGGTTGCGTTGTGTCCGTTTACAGCGAAGCTGCGATATTTGCGCCTTTTGGCCGACACAAATATCGCACTGTATTAACAAAACAAAAAAATATTAATATTCCATACATTCTAGTTTCATAAATGGGTGGCTTGTATGGAATAGAAGCATTGAAATGGTATGACAAGAACTAGACAATAGACAAAACACCAGTGGAACAAGAGACGAGAAGAACACACTGGCGATGGATAGGACACACAGTAAGGAAACCTGTTGATAGTATTACAAGGCTGTTCTTGGAATCCCACTGGTAAGAGAGGTTGAGGGAGACCAAAAAAAAAACAAAAACGAAGAGAGTTGGAGACAGTCATGAAAGGAATGAGGAAGATATAGAAAGAGCTGGAACTGATGGCACGGGGACATGGAAGAGTTGGCTTAAGTTTTTTAAAAGGCATATGCTCTTTGAGGGGGCTGAAGGGAGATGTAGACCAGGGGTTCTCAAATCTTGTTTTCCCCATGGTCTCCTTCTGTGGCTCATTTACCTCTGTGGACCCCCTCATAGTCGCTGTTAGCTGGAAAAAAGGTACTTTATCATTTTACTCTGGCCCACTAAATATATGGCATGGCCTCCTGTAAAGGGGGGGGATATGACCAACATTGAGAACCACGGATGTAGATGATACACTCAATTGCATAGAATAAGTGGATGACCAGTAATTATTTATATGGTTCACAAATATTTATATATGTTTTTGGTGAACGGAATAATGAATGACTGATTACTGGATCACACAGATCACCCTTTCTTTTACGCTCCTTAGGGAGCATTGAGCCACCTCTGCTGCTGGTCGTCTAGCGGGAAGCCTGCACCTAGCATTCACCAGCGTTTGCAGCGGTGGTTTCTATGTCAATTTGTTTTACATGATAAAGTTGCCAGCTTCATGCACAACCTTATATTAGTTGCCTGGTATGACATGCTTGAGCGGGCATTAGTCGTGTTTCGTCTCTTTAGAGATCTCCGCAGACTAAACAGGGCCTGACAAAAAAATGGCCATAGAGATATCGATGTCAGAGACATATGTTCCTTCTTCTTCTTTTTCTTTGATCCTTAGCCGCCGACCGTCAAAGCAGTCAGTGGCCATTACACCTGGTGACGTATTGTAGGGGAACAACAAATTGATTCCACTTTGCTCGGCGGCCATCCTTCGTACAGTGCCCCAACTCTGGTTCATTCTTTGCATCTCAGCCTCCACATTCCTCCGCCAAGTTGTTTTTGGTCGGCCTCTCTTTCGTTTTCCTTCAGGGGTCCATAGCATAGCTGTTCTTGTGATGACATCGGGGTCTCTTCTGAGGACATGGCCAACCCACCTCCAGCATCTGCCAGCTGTGATGGTGTGCATGTCCTCTTGCTTGCTCTGAGTAAGCAGATCTTGGTTGGTGATGGTATTCGGCCAAAAGATTCAGAGAATTTTTCTTAGGCATGTGTGAAAAGAGGACAATTTCGACATTTCCTTCTCTGTAACTCTCCAGCATTCCGCACCATAAAGAAGCACAGAAAGCACACAGCTCTGATATAATCCTAATTTCGTGCTTGTGCTGTTCCTTATGGAATTTAAAAGAGTGTTGATGATGGTGGTAATGGTGATGATGATAATAGTCAAATTTTTTCCCCTCATTCAACAATTGTGTTCACCTATCTATTTGCTTGTAATTTGCTTTCTCAGCACATCTGCCTGCATATAATATTGTGACTTTTTTTTTTCTTGTCTAATCTGAATATTTTCAGGCTGGAGAGAAGAAAGATTTTGTCCCCAGCACAGATCTTAGTATAGAAGACTTGATGAAACAAATGCAGAGTTTGTGAGGTTTGCAGCCGTTTAGTTCTTTTATTCATTCCTTGGTTCTTGTTGACATTTCATTTAAATCAAGGCCCAAAACTGAATCAAAATTCAAGTTTCTTATGAAATCTGAGAAGTACAGGGTGGCATGCCCTATGCATGCTAGCAGGGTCGACTTTATTAATTGCAGGGCCTGATTTGGACCAATCTGGTGTTGCCTCCTGGACTTGAGATTATAGTTTTGTTGTAACACGGTGTATGTCAAAATTTAGCTAATAAACATAGATATTGTTTTGTTTTTAATATGGTGAAATAACATATATTCCTGATATCTAAATTGAAATAATCTTTCCTTATTTTTTTTTTTAAGCTGGTAGTGGGAACCTGAGTGAAGGGATCCCACCCCCCTGTGAGCATGGGGCTCGATTGAGTCAAATAGGTTAAAGCGACCTAGGGCTGGCCCTGCATGCTAGTTAAAAGTTATCAGAATCTCTTCTCCATCCCCTGCACACCTTCCATGTTGACAGTTGGAAGTCATAAAAGCATTCCAACTTTTTAGGTCTTCAACTGCTGTTAGGTGGCGTTCCTGATAGCTGTTTTTATGTCTTCAACCGTTGTTAGGTGGAGTTCCTGATAGCTGTTTTTAGGTTATCAACTGTTGTTACTGGGTGATGAGAAACTTTCTCTTTCACAATGTCCTAAGGTGAATATTCACATGTAGTTAAGTATGGACTTAGTGGATGTCACGTTTTACCAGATTCACATTGAATCCATTGTCTTAAATTTGTCATCAAGATTTCCTCTAACTGGGAATACATATTGTTCTGGTGCACCATCTTGTTGCTGGATACACATAATTAACAGAGGGCACTGTCTCATGACTTTGTGGCCACTTTTTACAATTTAGACATAGGATTTCTCTTGAGATAGTGCAGACTGCTGAAGCAGAACAATATTCTCCTTTACGTCAGTTACATCTGAAGTGAAACAGAAAGTCTGGAACTGAAATTGTCTGTTTTTTTGTTTTTTTTTAAATGTGTGTCAGTAATACAAAATGTGAGGTTCTTACACTATTAGAGGTGCTTTGAGGTGAGGATGTGAATGGGGCTGGCAACACCACCTTGCAGAACAAATGTATTCAGGGGCTACTGCAGAGGTGGCCCCACACACACCCCCCCATAAGAGTCCTTTTTCTTTCCTGTGAGCACAAAGGCATCATTGGAGCTGATCCGCCTGCATCAATGCATTCACATGCTCTTAAAGCGGTGGTTTCTGTAGCAATTTATTTTACAGAATGAGGTTCCCAACCTCTTACTAGTCACCTTAGGACATGCTTGAGGAAGCATTAGTTCTATTCTTCATCTCGTCAAAAAAAAACAAAAAACCCCAGAACTGCATGAGGCAAAGGGGACGGCAGATGGGGTAATACAACAGAAAGGGTGTGCTAAGTTTTCATGCCTAACTACAACCATGATGTAGCCCCCAGATTGTGCTGTTTGTACTGATATGTAATATGTTTTGACAGAGTCCGTCATTAAAAACTAATGTCCTCATCATTTCACTTTCTGCTCCGCAGGGAGCCACCGTAGCAGCTTGTTTCGCTGTAGGAAAACTGCCGCTCCGAAGCATTCATACGCTGTTGCTATGGCGATTTCTTTGGCAGTTTGTGTTACAGGATGATGTTACCAGCCCCGTGCAAAACATCAGATTAGTTGCCTGTTACAAACGTATAAACAAATAAGGAGGGGAAACCCGAGGCCTGTAAACAGTAAATAAATAAAACACAGAGGCATGTTTCAAGCACTCATGAGGAATAAAGAAGTAGAAGACTAGACAACAGAAAAAATGACAGAAGTGATAAGCTTACTGGGAATCGAACCCAGGACCTTCCGAAGAGGATTATATGGGACAGGCATCAGAATAGGATTAGATGGGAAAGGCATCAGATTAGGATTAGATGGGAAAGGCAACAGACTAGGATTAGATGGGAAAGGCAGACGGATTAGATGGGAAAGGCATCAGACGGATTAGATGGGAAAGGCATCAGAATAGGATTAGATGAGAAAGGCACCAGAATAGGATTACACAGGAAAGGCACCAGAATAGGATTAGATGGGAAAGGCATCGGTGAAATAAAGATTTCGTTCGTCCATTCATTCAGACTAATTAGTAATCTATCATTATCACCCTTCTGTTCCCTAACAAGCATAGTGCCTAGCGCCTTCAACAAGTTCATGCCAAACTTTCTTGTCCTGTGCCATCCATTCTAGGTCTATCCATGTCTTCTATATCCCTTTCATGTCCATCTCCAGTACCCTTCTCCGTGTGTTTTTCAGTCTCCCATCTACTACTATTACCCTGGGTATTCCAGAATAAGGACTGCCTTGAAATGCTATCAGAAAGTTTCCGCCAATGTATATCCTGTCCATTACCACCATTGTCTTCTCATCTCTTATTCCACTGGCACTTGTCTTGTGGCTTTTGTCGTCAATTCCACAATTAGTAATCTACGAGCAAGTAACACCTGCCAAAACAAGTCTGGAAATAATTTTGTTATACTCTGTCTGCTGCATGTCCTGAAGACCGGCACTAAATCTTCTGTGATCATTTCATTCCTTTTCATTCAGCTTCAGCTTCATTGGATCTTTGTGGTCTAACTACTTGTGGTCAAACTACTTGTGGTCAAACTACTTGTGGTCAAACTACTTGTGGTCAAACTACTTGTGGTCAAAGCTACACTTGTGGTGTGTTTTATCCTGAAAAAGGGGAAGGATTTCTTTATTGTTCATTACTGCACATTTCACTTAGCCTTGTTTCATGGGACCTTCTTGAATTGTTGGAGAAGGAAGCATTCACTTATCTGCTCTGTTTTTTAAATTCAATAACTGTGAATCGTGTTTTGGCATTTTCTTTCATTTCAAGTATATTTTGATGATTTTTGTTTTAGATGTTCAGGGTATACATTTTTTAAAATTATAAGCATTTTTTAGTTTGGGTTGGATTTGGGACAGGGAATTTTTTCAGATTCAGTCGCAGGATTTCTAGTGAGCAGTGTCAAGATATTGTAATCGTTAACATGTGATCATCATTACCAGTCTTCATTTGAAAACATTGTAATCATCATCACCTTAATTTATTCAAATCGTCAATATTATCATCTGCTTTCTTCACATTACCACCTATCTTCATTAACTGTTGTACTGCTGGTGCTCAGTAACATTATCTCTGTGTGTTTGTATTGGACCAATTGTGTCTGTGAACATTTTCATTCTTGTGTAAATTGGCCTAATTGTGGCTTTGTGAGAATTTTATTTGTTGTATCTATTGTACTGTGTTCTTGTGAAAATGTTTGTTGTTGTGTGTATTGGACTGATTGTGTCAGTAAACAGTTTCATTGTAGTGTGCACTGTGCCGATTGGGTCAGTGGAATTTTTCATTGTTGTGTGCGATGGACCGATTGGGTCCATGAAAATGTTCATTGTTGTGTGTATTGGACCGGTTGTGTCAGTAAATATTGTCATTGTTGTGTTCACTGGACCGATTGGGTCAGTAAAAATGTTCATTGTTGTGTGTATTGGACCAAAAACATGTTCATTGTTGTATGCACTGGAACGATAGTGAACCTTTTTATTGCTGTGTGTATTGTACACGATATATCTGTGTTAACATTTTTTTCATTGTTGTGTGCACTGGATTAATTGTGTCTGGGTGAAAATTTTCTATTGTTGTTTGTGCTGGACTAATTGTGTCTATGTGAAAATTTTAATTGTTGCATTCCACAAGCATCTGTGTTTCTTTATGATGTGAATGTTCTGTGCTGTCATTTTGTGTCATTTCTTGTCAACTAACTGAAAATGCATATTCATATGTTTACGCATGCAATTGTATGGATGTGAGCAACTATGTATTATAGGATTATGCATGTGTCTTTTAATGCATTATATATTTATATTGCAGTCTTATTCTAATCATTTGGTTTTTTTTTTCTTCAGTATTTTGTCCCTGTGTATTTCTTCATAATCATCATTTCCCTTGATACTACTTAAGAGATCATGGAGATGCCACTTTATCTGGTCCATTTACAGGAAGCCTGTGCCAAGCATTTACACACTCTTACAGTGATAATTTTTATAGCATTATTTTTACATTATGAGGTTGCCAGTTATGAGGTTGGCAGCCTCATGCACAGCCTCATATTAGTTGATCAGTCGTCATATTCTTTCTGTCTCATCAGAGACGCCCCTGGGAACTAAATGTCATCCTTATTTCTTCAATACATCATGCCTTTATTTTTTTTTTTTTTTTAGCTGTTCTGTCACTTGATAATTGTTTCTTTGTTTTTTTTTAATTCTATCTGTATTTCTGGCTTGTCCCAGTACTCACGTCTTTCTGATCCAATGGATCCCATCTCATTGTAACAACACCGACAATGAAGAGGCTGACAGATTGGCAAAGAAAGGTAGAAAGCTACCTCAGCCTGATACAAGCGTAATTTTCGAAGAGGCAAAGAGTTTTATCAGAATCAGTTACAGAAACAAATGGAATGTAGAACATCCAGGTCACACACAGAATGATGCTTACTACCAGCTCAACAGAAGAGAACAAGTGGTAATCTTCGGACTCTGCAGAGGCCACAACAGATTGAGATACCATCTATTCAACAAGCTAAAGATAGGAACTACCGATGTGTGTAACTGTGACACTAATAAAATTACTGCTGAACATCTGCTTCAAAGATGCCCAACATATGTAGAACAGAGAAAGCGCATATGGCCGACACCAGTACCATGCGTGGACAAGCTCTATGGAGATTCAAACAGCCTCAAACTGACTACTGCTTTCTTTGAAAACACTCAAGTAGACGTCTGATAGTGTACGAAGAAGAACAAAAACAAAAAGGTCTTTATATATATTTCTACCATATTGATATTTTGTTTCTGTATAGCTTTCTTTGCCTGTCATGCAACCAAATAAATTCAAATTGATATCAAACAAATCATGTCTTTCTTTTGTTTTTTAAAGTATGCTTTTCTGTCACTTGACCTTTAACCTGCCACTCCCATATAGCTTGATATACAGCATAATTGAAAAGTTACTTCCTATTTGTGAGTTTTTATATCATCACTTGTATCTGTCTGAGATACATAAAACAAATGTCATCACTTGTATCTGTCTGAGATACATAAAACAAATGTCATCACTTGTATCTGTCTGAGATACATAAAACAAATGTCATCACTTGTATCTGTCTGAGATACATAAAACAAATGTCATCACTTGTATCTGTCTGAGATACATAAAACAAATGTCATCACTTGTATCTGTCTGAGATACATAAAACAAATGTCATCACTTGTATCTGTCTGAGATACATAAAACAAATGTCATCACTTGTATCTGTCTGAGATACATAAAACAAATGTCATCACTTGTATTGTTGGCATACATAAAACAAATGTCATCACTTGTATCTGTCTGAGATACATAAAACAAATGTCATCACTTGTATCTGTCTGACATACATAAAACAAATGTCATCACTTGTATCTGTCTGAGATACATAAAACAAATGTCATCACTTGTATCTGTCTGACATACATAAAACAAATGTCATCACTTGTATCTGTCTGAGATACATAAAACACTTGTCATCACTTGTATCTGTCTGATATACATAAAAAAATGTCAAATGTCATCACTGAGATACATAAAACAAATGTCATCATCACTTTTCTATTTGAGATACATAAAACAAATGTCATCACTTGTATCTGTCTGAGATACATAAAACAAATGTCATCACTTGTATCTGTCTGAGATACATAAAACAAATGTCATCACTTGTATCTGTCTGAGATACATAAAACAAATGTCATCACTTGTATCTGTCTGAGATACATAAAACAAATGTCATCACTTGTATCTGTCTGAGATACATAAAACAAATGTCATCACTTGTATCTGTCTGACATACATAAAACAAATGTCATCACTTGTATCTGTCTGAGATACATAAAACAAATGTCATCACTTGTATCTGTCTGAGATACATAAAACAAATGTCATCACTTGTATCTGTCTGAGATACATAAAACAAATGTCATCACTTGTATCTGTCTGAGATACATAAAACAAATGTCATCACTTGTATCTGTCTGAGATACATAAAACAAAATGTCATCACTTGTATCTGTCCCTGAGATACATAAAACAAATGTCATCACTTGTATCTGTCTGAGATACATAAAACAAATGTCATCACTTGTATCTGTCTGAGATACATAAAACAAAATGTCATCACTTGTATCTGTCTGAGATACATAAAACAAATGTCATCACTTGTATCTGTCTGAGATACATAAAACAAATGTCATCACTTGTATCTGTCTGAGATACATAAAACAAATGTCATCACTTGTATCTGTCTGAGATACATAAAACAAATGTCATCACTTGTATCTGTCTGAGATACATAAAAGAAATGTCAAACCAAGGACCAGTAACTGCAATTTGACAAATACGTTTTATTTTTGAAAATTCTTTCTTCCCAGAAACAATCAATAAACTGATGTTAGAACAGATTATAAAAATGGCTGCCTGCTGTAAAATCACGCGTATAACCAACAGGATCTCATGTGGAGTTGTAATGTTAATGTGACAAGAGTATTTTACGTAATAAAATGGTAGTTAATTATCTTTTTTTTTTCTGACGTATGCCTCGTATAAGTTTGTTGGATATGAGTGAAGAAATAACTTTGGTTTGGTTTGGTTTGGTTTCGTTTGGTTTGGTTTGAAAGGACTATCGTCATTGCACACGGACAACTCCATCAGTGCTCCGATCTCCTCCCTTAGATCACACAAGGAGGATCTCAGCACAGTGCACAAATTCCGTAGCACTGGCAAGAATCCCAATGTGTGTATTAAGGAATCGCATATTCTAAAAATATGTTTGTGGTAGGTAGGCTTTTTTAAGTTGTGCCAGGGCAACGGCCGTATGGCCTACTCTTTACGATTTCCAACTGCCGAGGGATTTTTAATGTGCATAACCTGCACACAGGAATCTCCTATTTTTTTCACCCGTATCCAAGAAGTCTAGGATCTGATCTCACTACCCATGAGACCAGGGGGAGTATGACATCATTAGGTCTCACAGAGTCTGAAAAAAAATGTCCATAAATTATATTCCCTCTCCTGGGAATCGAACCCGGTACTTTTATTAGTTTGAGGCTGTCGCGATACCTCTTAGCCACTCTGACCCCCAGGAATAATTTAAAATAATAAATTAGAAGAAAAAAAATTTAAACTTATAAAAAATATTTTAAAAATAAGTCGCTTTTCAATCACCCTGTATGATAGACAGCTTAAAGATAAAGGTTGTCCCTAGCAGATACTGCCATATGGGAGTGAAGTGTTAGAGACTTCAATATACTAAGTGTCAGCTTTATGAGGTGGGCTGATCTTTTCTGCCTTTGCTTTCCCTAACTCGAGAGCAGAGTTAGGCACCCATTTACTTCTTGGGTAGATAGAAGCGTGATGTTACCAGTTCTGAACCCAGTAGCTTTGCCTTGAGAAGCAAGGAGTGTATCCAGTCTGCCCTCACTCGACACACTGTAAACGGCTTATGCAAGCTTGTTTCAGTTAATATTGAATAGTTCATAAGTAATTCACATAAAGGTAAGGTGCACGCACCCATGAGATATAAAGAAGTAGAAAACTAGACAACAGAAAAAAAACAACAGAAGTAATAAGCTCAATGGAGACTAGAACCCAGGACCTTCCGAACGACACCACCGACAAGCTATGGGAGCGAACCGCGACTATCCCCCCACTCAACTAGCACCACAAAAATAGTGCTTCGTGGACAGGGGTCATGAGCACGATTTCCCCATATATTGCGGTTATGTACCTAGGAACGATCCCAGCCTGTTTAATGACGCAATAACATCTATAGCTACCCTTCCTATTATACAGTAAATGATAGAAGAATGAGAACAGTACTTCTTCGTTCGTCCTGAAAAGGACGTTGGTTACGTTGTGTTCGTTTACAGCGCAGCTGCGATGTTTGCGCCTTTCGGCCGACACATCCGACTTCAGCACGGCATTTTTGGGGACCGGGTTTGCCTTCCCACTTTGATCCCGACTCTCTCAGCCAGACTGCAGTGATGCAGCCTGTTTCCAGGACCATCACTTGGAGGTGGAGCAAGGTCTTGGTCAGTTCTGGTTCGCTGACCCTGACGGAAGCAGTCAAGTTATGAGTCGCTGACTGCATTCATCTCTCTTGCTGCGTCTTCGGTCCCAGAACAGTACAGGACAGCGGGTAAGTTTGTATTGTATAAAGATTTAAATAAAGAGGGAAACCAAGGCCTGTATAAAGTAAATAAATAATACACAGAAAGGTTATGTTTCAGGCTCTCGTTAGAAATAAAGAAATAGAAAACTAGACAATAGAAAAACAACAGAAGTGATAGGCTCCAGAGTGTCAAAGGTTATTGTCATAAACTAACAATAACCCGTCAAACTTGTCGAGTTTTTAATTATAGTGTGCTGTTTCCGTTCCCGGATGAGCAGATAGAAGTGCATTCTTAGAGTGTTTTTGGTTTCTTTCCATTATACAGTGTAATCAAACTGTTCATGAACACCGTCATTTGAATGCTTTTCTTTGTTGAACTATTTTCGGGAGAGTATATATAATGGAAACAATAAAATTTTTCAACACGGTTGCATTCCTCAGCTGTGACCAACGTACACACGGCGAGAATTATGTTATTTTAGATTCAATTTAAAAGTTCTTAGATGACAACATTTCGTGTGAAAGTGCGTGGATTGTTTTCAAAGAGTGTCCCCTGCTAATAAGTGGTTTTAACAAAAACTTTCAAGTTTTCATGATTTGTACATCGGGTGAGGGCTCATGCACACCAATTTTTACGCACTTTTTCTTTGTCGAGCGCTACCAATTTCGTGAAAGAATAAACAAACAAAAAAATAAAATAAAACCAAAGTATTTGTTTTATATAACACACGCTGCGCAAGTTGCACACCGTGCGTTGCGCACTTTTTTTTTTTCTGGCGCGAGTTACTATTTTGAGTGTGACTGACCGACGTAACATACATCGGTAATTATGTTGGGATGGGATACTCAAACGTTCAAAACGATGTCAGGGTCACAATTGTGGAACTGAAAGAAAGACGCATATCAGAGGAACAAGATGTGAGAAAAGATGCTGATGTTGGATAAAGAATAAATAAATAAAGATAATTAACAGGTGCTCATTAGACAGAAAAAAGGATGAAAACAGAAAAGTAAAACAGGTTCGTATCCCAGAATCCGAAAACCAAAATATTCTGAAAATCGAAAGATTTTTGGGATACGTTTGGGCGATTTGCGAACATATTTTGGGCTATTTTGGATTTAAGGATACGGACCTGTATAAGTGATAGGCTCACTGGGAATCAAACCAGGGACCATAAAAATGGCACCATCGCCTTGCTGTGAAAGTAAATCGTGAAAGGACACAGTTAATTTAGCTCCTAAAAAAAGTGCTTCATTGGCCAATGTCATTTTTTCACAATGCCATAACACCTACGGAATATAGGATCCCGTAAACGACGGTCCCTTGATCTGCTGTAGTTGTCCACTAATGTGGTCAGAGAGTTAGAGTAAAGGATGAGTTTATCAAAGGTAGAACCTTCGCTCAAGAAATTACTCTTGGCAGTGAGATAAATAGAAGGATTTGGCTCCTATTTTAAGGAGTCTCTCGGGTTTTTAGGAAGGCAACAAAAGCACCTAAGTCTTCTCGGTTTGTGTAAAGTTTGTATCCCTGCCACTCTTCTGCGAGATAAATATTTGTTGCTTTGTGACTCATGTTCAATGAGCCCTCAGCCGAAGGTAATTCAGCAAAATATACTGTCAACTGCCATTGCTCTGCACGCGCAATTACATAATACTTTATTCTACGTCACTCTACGCTTAGCAACCCTCTTGTTGAGCACCGCAACGTTTCAATATAATGAACACATTGTGTTGGGCAAAAAGAGATGCAAAGATATTTATCGCTGCATTCAAGTATTTAAAATGAGTCATAAGGGTGCCACCATCAACTTTCAATCAACCATTATACACTTCAACTAAAGATTTATATACACACACACACACACGTTTATTTAATTTTGAAATATATTAGAAACATTGTTACAATGAGAATGGTCGACTTAATAGAGAAAAAAAAAGTTTGGTAGGATGTTATCTTATTGTAGAGTTTGTAATTTCATCATCGGGTGATGCTAATTTCATGTGGAGGGTAAAAGGTCCTGCATTGAGCTATGTAGTTTCACTTAGCTTTACAGTTATCGACATTGGGTGTCGCTGGAGCCTTGTTTGATTGTTGCTGGGTCTTAGCGAATTCTTGACTTTTCCTTTTCACATCAGGAGTTGAGTGGCAGTTGGGATCACGTTCATTGTACGAGTAAATCTCACAAGTTTGCCTCTTTGAATGTCTTCTAGTACCGTCTCTTATGGTTGGTGTCCAGAACTGAGTACCAGGAACTAAGAATAAATACAAAATAGCATCTCCCGTAAATATTTTGTCTCCTGATGTAGACATCAAGAGACTTCCACTTTCCCCCTCCATTTAATCTTCCTCTGATTCTTTCCTGTGCCAATGAGCAATAAAAGCTCAGGGCACAGAGGCAGATAAAAGTGTGTTAGGAGAGTGTGCGGATGCATCATAATATAATATATAACCTTCTAACAGTCTGAATAGAAGTGTTGATATATAAAAATATATACTGCATAATGATTTCATATGCTCCACGGGAAACTGAAGAGTGATGAATGGTCATTATCTTTTCCCTTTTCGCTGACCGTGGGGCATGAACTACCACAGCAGCTGCGCCCCCATCCCCCGCAATCCTTTTTGCAGGAAACCTGCATCAAAGTGTTAATATGATCTTGCAGCAGTGGTGTCTTTAGCAATGTATTTTACATAATGAGATTCCCAGCCCTATCCACAACTTCGTATTTGCCGCCTCTTATGACAGCCTGAGGAAGCGGTAGTCCTAATCTCTCTTTTATCCCCTCAGAGGCCCCCCGGGGGGGGGGGGGGGGGGGGAAAGGAGACACAGGGCAATGATGATGATGTATATACCATACATCCGCTTGTATACAGGGTGGTTGAAAAGTTACTTCCAATTTTTAAATTGTTACTTTTTTTAGTTTTTACAATTTAAAATTTGTTACTTGGGGTCGAGGTGGCTAAGAGGTATGGCGTCCGCCTCTAATTCTAAAGGTATCGGGTTCGTTCCCAGCACTGATGGAAATTTTTTTTCAGAATCAGTGGTTCGTAATGATGTTATACTTCCCTGTCCCCCCCCCCCCCCCCCCCCCCCCCCCCCCCCCCCTCCCGCCATCTCTCGGGTAACGAGATTGGATGCCTAGCCTTCTCAGATAAGGGCGAAAAAATAGGAGGTCCCGTGTGCAAGTTGCGCACGTTAAAAATCCCTCGGCAGTTGGAAATTTTAAAAAGTAGGCCGTACGCAAAAATTAAAAGTTAGGAAGCCTACCCCCCACAAAAATATTCATAAAATGTGTGATTCCTGTATACACACATTGGGATCCTAGCCGGTGCTACGGAGTTTCGTGCACTGTGCTGAGATTTTCCTTGCGTGATCTAATGGAGGAGATCGTAACACTGATGGAGTTGTCTGTGTGCAACGAAGATGGTTCTTAATAACCAAACCAAACCAGACCAAACCAAACGAGACCAAACCAAACCAGACCAAACCAAACCGAACCAAACCAAACTTACCAAACTTAATTTGAATTCAAGAATTTAATCTGAAATTTTGTAGATACAATTTGACCGTGAAGGTCGGTCTTACTAATTGTGTTCTAGAGTAACAGGAACGTAAAACCGTGTCTGAATAATCGTGGTGACGCATAATTGCATTACATGACATACTGTTCTACTTGAGTTAAAATGTGATACAGAAAATTAAAATTGCATACGTTGTTCATGAAATATACATTTTTAAAGTGTGTATAGATAATTTTGAAACACCCTGATATATTGTAGATATTTAGAGGTCTCAGTGTTACTAAAGTAGATCCCAAAATATCCTTGGTTCCGACCCCTGATGCAGGGCAAATATCGGAGGTATTTTATCAGTGAAGTAACCACATAGTGATTTAAAAGTCCCTTCTAATTTTTAAATTATTTTTTCTCCACTCATATCCGACTAACATACATGAAACAAACGTCAAAATAACGAGAGTTATATGTTATTTTATTTCCCCAACCAATGCTGTCACATTTGCAGGAGTGCAAGATTGGCTAATCCTTCTTATATATACCATTACTGTTAATAAAAAGGTATTAAAATAATTTTTTTTTTAAAACAATGTAAAGCATCAAATAGTTTGTGTCGTCATTTGCTCGGGCAGAGTCCTGAAGCAGTAGATGTACGATACAAGCAAGCTTGTAAACAAACAGTTCAGCGAGCCTAACAAACTTAATGCATTTACATTGATAGAAAAGACAAGTCTCAACGCGGGCTATATGCCCCCCCCCCGGGGGGGGGGGGGGGAGCATACCATATTCCTAGGTGGCCACTTTAAGATGATAAAGTACCTTTTTTCCCAGCTAACAGCGACTTAACAGAGGCAATGAGGCTCAGAAAGGGGACCATGAGCAAAAAATGTTGAGAACCCCTGGAGTAGACAATGATGCCGAGTATATACCATATTAAAAACATTTAACAAGCGATACGTAAAAAAGGCGAAGGTAGTCTCATAGGACAGCGGTTTTCAACCTTTTTGAGTCGATGGCTCCCCTGACCAACTACATTCTTTCTGCGGCTCCCCTATGGGATAACTGGTAAAAACTCTAGCGATGTTTCGGCATTTAGCCTAACTTTTTTGAGCAGGAGAGCTTTGGAAAGGCTTTTAAACAATGTAATTTTAAAAAAAAAGGCAATTGGACAATCTGCGAAAAAATTACATGTACAAGAAAAAATATACTTAAAGTACACTTTGAAAACCCTTAGTATAAAAAAGAAAGCAGCACAGATAAAGTAGTTTCTTTCTAACATTTTTTAAAATTTTTGTCTGAAAATCATTCACTGATATACTGCACTCATGATTCAATCTCCATAACAAACAACGTGTACAGTAAAACTAAAAAAAAATATGATGAATAAAGTACCAGTCACCTCAGTGTGAAACTTGAGCTTGCTTGTTGTCACACAGCTTGTCAAATCTTGGCACCAATTGAGATACAGCTACCCTCATTTCCTTCTCCACATCAAGTCTTGATCTGAACTTGGTTTTTATGACAGCCACTGCTGAAAACCCAGCCTCGCAGAGATAGGAGGTTGCAAAAGGAATTAATATCTTCAGTGCTCTCTTGCTCAAGCTTGGGAACTCCTGTTTTACTGAATACCAAAATTTTGGCAATGCCATGTATGGAAACTTCGCTTGTAGTGAAGAGTCTGGTGAAAGTTCTATCAGTTCTTCCTCTTCTGCAGTACTGAAGTCCGAAGAAGCATCACTACTGAAGGGATTTTGAACCCACTGAAACCTGTCACAGTTGTCAGGAAAGTATTTTTTCAAAATGAACACTGAGTTGAGAGGCGGGTCAAGGTAGCGGGACTTCAAAGGCTGGCCAACATCGAAAGTGAAATTTCTCCGGGGTCACGCAGGTTGACAAACACCAAAAATGAAATTTCCCACAGTTCCGTGTTTTCTTTACAGCTAAATACGAACAAAATCCACGCCCACCCACGGCGCCCCTGACCGTCAGTCAGGGCGCCGCGGCGCACAGGTTGAAAACCGCTGTCATAGGAGATACTACCATAGGGGTGTAAAGTGTTAGAGCCTGCACTATGCTAGATCCATCTTCGAGAGGTGAGGTGTCCGGTTTCCTTCCTCGCCGCCTTTTCCTTCCCCAACTCACGAGCAGAGTGATATACCCATTTACAGCTGGGTAGACAGGAGCTTAACGCTGCCTTGTTTCCAACCTGGTACCGTCGCCGCGAGAGACCAGCGCTTTAACCATTCTGTCAATCAGACGCTCTCTGTCAATCAGACGCTCAGATATTACTACGCACAAGATAATAATCATAAATTAGTCGAAGGCACATAACACAAAATGTGTCTTATCTATTCAAATGATACACTAATTACCAATTCCAGACAAAAGATTAGCACCGTTCTCTGTGGAACAATTCCGTAGTAAATGAATAATTGCCTATTAGAGAACGACACTACAATAGGCGAATCAACAGGATTACGTCTCTTGGAATTTGGCATCAAACGTAAGATCAGCAGGGATGGACGTATGAGAGGATACATCCGGCGTGTGTACAACCAGCGCGCCACAGGAACAATTAGCATTCGTACTCTTCGACATTTGCTGAGGGAGACTAAGCGCCTGTGGGTTTGCTCGGAGTGCAGAGATGTCGATTCTGATCAACAGTAACGATTTGGGTACGTTTTTGTAATTGGATTTAATAAATATTTTTTTTTAACTTGCTTTATTTTTTAGCTCAAATTTTTGTAGATCTGAGCAGATATCCTTCTTAAACCATATAGTATTTCAATTAGATTATAGAAAACTCTGTACAGAACGTTACATCAGGAGGCGATCTGATCATCAGAAGTTAACCCCGCCAGACAAGTGCTTTGGTTCCTTGATGTCCTTTACACTTTAAAGGGGACGCGCCCAAATGGGATAATGACAACGAAGTGCCAGTCTTTTTTCCCGTCTGCACTGGGAATTGAACACACTCCATCTTTGAGTGAGGCATATATCGTGGTATTTTCATTATGTGGCTGTTTCGCACTAAAGTTTACCTAGAAAATGTAGCGTATACTTGTGATCTATTCCAGCGATCACGTGTGAGTTTCTGTCGTGGCGTTGTTTATTTTAACTTTTTAATATTACCGTTAATAGACAACTAAATCAATAAATAAACATAGGTAATTTAACAAGCACTGGTGTAACGTAAAGGATAATAATAGGCAACAGAAAAGAAATATAAGTGATAGGCTAACCAGGAATCGAACGAAGGGCCATCCAAATAACGCCAGCTGAGAATTACCTCAGCTAATGATGCACTTTTTTTAGCTGCGTGTTGTTGTTTAACTAGGGCTACTGAACTTCTCGACTACTTAAGCCAAAACTAAGTTGGATACTCATTGGTATTATCTACACTGTAGATCTAAGCTTTTCCTGTGGCTTTCCCGCCATCCCGGAACGTGTTGAGTTGACGTCACGAGCATCAGTTTCTCCAGCTTGACTTGCATTTAAAGGATCATCACATCTGGTCCTAAGCTAGGAGTAAGAAGCACGTGGCATACTGTGCATTCCTCGTCATTAAATGGTTTCCTTCTTTATACTTCATCGCATCCTCTTAGCTGTAAAAATTCCATTCCCTTTTCTCAACTTCTTCGCTTGCGTCGGTTATGTCACGATGACGATGATTTTCATCAGCGAGCTCAAGAGATGCTTGAGTTCTTTCGCCGACGTCTTTATCCAGAACATGTGTTATCTGATGCCCTTAATCGTATCACACGCGTCACTCGTCAGACGGCACTCACTACTAAACCTTCTGTCCAATCTGACAGACTCAAACTGGTTCTAACTTTCCATCCTCACTGCCTGGCGGTAAAGAGAATTCTGTTTCGACATCTGCCTATTCTCAACTCTGATCCTGATACCAAAGAGTTATTTCGTGATACACCTTTGGTAGCTTATCGTAGGGATAGGAATTTTAGGGATATTCTTGTACACAGTCGCTTGCGACATTCTAGCCCATCTTACTTTGGTACTAAACCGTGCCAACGCCGGATATGCAAGACCTGTCCGTTTGTACTCCAAACTCAGACAGTCACTTTTCCTAAAGGAAAATTTATCATTAGAGAGTCTTTTACGTGCGAATCCAGAAACCTGATTTATGCTATCATCTGCAAGAGATGTGGCATGACCTATATTGGTGAAACTGGTAGGGTTTGGCAGACAGGTTTCGTGAGCACTTGAATGACATCTATCAGGACAAACATTTACCGGTGGCCCTTCATTTTCAATAGACCGACCATTCAGGTCATTGCGATATACATGTCACTGCCCTGCGTTCATGTGCCGGTAATGACAAGACTCGTTTTCGTGGAGAATCGGCTTATTTTTAAAATGGGCGTTCTAGCTCCCGGCGGCTTAAATATACAACATCATTTTGCATAAATTCTGGTAGCTTTTCTCTTTTTCATTCTTTATTCGTTGTCTTTATGATCTATCTTCTTGTGTTTTTGCTTTGGTTCGTTTCGTATCTTTTTATATCTCTTGTTTTGTCGCTATCGTACATCACTTCCTTGCGAATTCTGTGACAAGAGACTACCGCTTTCTTCCACGGATTCTTTGCATCGAGCTAAGCTAACTTTAACTAGTTCCACAGTTTTGTTTATTCTTTTTTTTCGTTTCGTTGGATTATTTACTTTCTTGTTTCAGTATTTCTTTTAGATTTTACGGTTTTCTTGTATTGTTATTGTTTACTTTTTCCATCTGCTTGTATCGCCCATTTGTTGTGTATTTCTCATCATCGTATAGTTTTGTAGTACCTACCTATATGTAATTTTTGTCTTTGTCACCTGTTTGTGGCTGACGAAGGGTAAAACCCGAAACGTCCCTTGTCTCATGTGAACTGTTATTTGTAAAACTGATTCAATACCGTTTTATTAGTTTATAAACTCAGCTCCCCCTGCCTATCTTGTGGTCATTAGTGAGATCCTCCGGCATGCAGCCAACCAATTAAAAGCCAGAGTTATTTCTTGGACTCAAGTGACTCCTCCAAGCTTAGTGTGCAATGCTGGATTCTCAACATGTATCACCATAGGGGGGAAACACTGGAAGTGTATGGATGATTTCAAGAGTCAGTGAGATTACAACTAGTCTCACAGACAGCGGTTCACTCCCACATCTGTATTCTATAGCATTGTGTATAGCTGATGGTCATATAAGGCAACAAAGAGGCAGATAAACTTGCTAAAGAAGGTTGAGCTGTGCAACAAAACGATATAGAGACAACTTATGAAGTGGCTAAAACAACTATAAAAGTCATATTCAAGTCCAAATGGGACAGAACATCCAGGTCACATAAAATATGATGCTGATCATCAGCTATCTAAGCAGACCAGGTCATCATCTTCCGTTTACATTCTAGTCACAATAGGTTAAGGTACCATCTATATCATAAGTACAGGATTAGTCCAACATATCTCTGCTCCTGTGGCACCACTCCCATGACAGCCGAACATCTGCTTCAGTCCTGCCCTTCTTACAGCAGTGAACGGAGTGACATATGGCAACAATCCACCTCTCTCAACGAAAAACTGTTTGGAGATGTCAGGAACCTTGAGCTGACTACTGCCTTTATTAGAGTTATTACTACACAAGTAAAAAAGGTGGGCCTCCGGTTTATATTTTTGACTTTTTATGTTGGGGGGCACCCACACTATTATGTAAATTAAATATATAATAAATACAATACCTTAAATACATATACTAATAGGGGGGGTAGGGGGGGATATAATTGATAAGGGGGTTTCCATTTAATAATAAATCGAGTTATTGGGGGGGGGGAATATCACTCAGTAGACACATCTATTTAATTTCAATTGGGGTAGGGGGACATTTAGATGATAGGGGAAACAATTTGTTTTGGGTAAAATTTAGGTTCACGGGGGGGTTCGGGGGGAGGGGGGGGGGAATAGGCATACAATAAACCCCCAAAAAAAAAATTGGGTTTGGATGTGAAAAAAGCGGGATAAAACAGAAGCGACAACTAAAAAAATGAAAAAAAACACAAATTGGGGGGTTTAACACTATGCAATCACAAAAAAAAAAACCCGGGGGTGGGGGGGGGGGGGGGGGGGGGGGCCCCCCCCCTTTTTTTTTTGTTTTTGCCCTAGATACCACTTTAGTGTTTTTGTTTTTTTAGGGTTATGGTCCCCAAAAAATTTTTTTAAAGGGGGGCTCTCTCAAACATGGGACACCACAGGGGGGGGGGGGGGGGGGGGGATGGGGACACACACACACACACACACGGGGGGGGGGGGGGGGGGGGGGGGGGGGGGGGGGGGGAACCCCCAATGTGTTATATCCAAGATTAATAGGGAAGAGGTTTGATGGTGTTGTGGAATGGTTTTTTTTTTTTGGTGTGAGTTGGGGGTTTTTTTTAGTCATGGGGGTTGTGGGGGTGGGGGGGGGGGGTGGTTTTAATTAAAAAAAAAAAAAACCCAATTCTTTGGGTCCCCCCAACTGATGGGGTTTTTTTTTTTTTTTTTTTTTATTGGATGTTTTTGTGAATTTTTTTTATTTTTGTGTGTTGGGTGATTAGTTGAGTTTTAGTTATTTATTTTTAACAAAAAATTGGGCGGGGGTGGGGGGTGTATGGGGGGGGGGGTTGGGGGTGAAAAAACTTTGAAAAGGTGGGGTGTTTATGGTTTGTTTATGTGTGTTGTTTTGGGGTTGGAAGGGGTGTGAACTCGGGGATATAGGGGGGGGGGAGCTGTGGGGTTTTGTAATATTTGGGATTAGTGAAGTTTGTTATGTTAGGTTGTATTTTGTTGTTAATTTTAGAGGTGGATAAGGTTTTAATGGTTTTAGTGAGAATGTATTTGATGGTTTTGTGGATGTTGAGTGTAGTAATGTATTGAGTTTTGGAAATGTTTTAAGTGGATTATTGGAGTGATGAGAGTTATAGAATAGTTGGGTGATGGTGGATGGAAATTAGTAAGTAGGATTTTTTTGTTGTGTAGAAGGAGGTGTAGTGTTTGTGTTAATGGTATTTGTAGTTGTATGTTGGGTGTGATGTTTGTATGAGTGTTTTATAGAGTTTGATTATTATTTAGTGTGTGTTGTGTAGTTGTTGTGTTATTAATTTGGAATTGGTTTAAAATTTAGGTGTGTGTAAGTGAAGTGTTTGTAGGGTTTGTTTATGGTTTAAATAAGTAAAATTTTAGATTGTTGTTTTTGATTATATATATTGGAATAAAAACACTTAATTGCTGTATTAATGTGTAACTATGATAAGGGTGGAGTATTATTAAAATAATATGAACTGGAGGCTGTACCCTGTCTCGTAATGTCAGATTTATAGAACGGGTGTGAAAGTATTTTTAAATTTGTGTCATAGTTGATAACCTCGGCGTACCTACCATCCTTAGCCGGAAACTTGGTACATTGTGGGGGTATCAGGAGATAAGTAAGGTTGGGATGGGGTGTTGTTGTGAACACCACTAAGAGGTTGTTGGACAAGTTGGTAGGTGAAAGGCTTGGATAAATTTGGGGTCGAAGAATAGAGAGATATTACATATTAGCATTAGAAGAATCAGTAGACATGGAGAGACATAGAAGTTTGATGTATAATATGAAAATGTCTTTAATACTCCCAAGGAGGGTGGAGTGTGTAATGGGATCGTTAGTCTCGTGGTGGGAGGACAACTATATTAAGATACGCACAGAAAAGACTAAAAAGAGGTGTATGGAAGGTTACTGAACTATCGGTAGTGTGACCATGAAGCCTAATACTGGATAACTGTTTGATGAGGTTCGGATCATCAATAATAAAATCTGCAGGTATATGCAATGTTTGACGATAATGGGATACTGACAACATATTTAATGGTCAGAATTTATTACTTGAAGCGTTCCGTGTTACTTTACACTGTGACAAATGGTCGAAAAATAAGTTGGTGTGGGGGGGGGTGGTGGAGTGTTGGTGGGGTATGGTTGTATGGGTTGTGGGATGTGGGGGGGTGGGGGGCTTGAATGGGGTTTTTTTGTATATGGCTGTTTGGTATGGGTTGTTTATTTTCTTGGTTGTGTGTTATTTTTGTTTGTTGTGGTTGTTGTTTGTTGGTATTTGGTTTTGTATTTTATGGTTAAATTTTTTTTTTTTTAATTTTTACCGATGTCCCGCTGTTTGTGGAATTTTTGAGGTGAGTATTGTGAGGGATAGAGATAGGTTAGGCACATTTTTTTAGGCGGTTTTTTTTTTTTAAACGGGCATTGTTGGCCGTGATAGGTGGAAGGTTGGGACTTTCGAGGTAATAGGGACGGTATTGTTGGTGTTTTAATGGGTTGGTGTGGGGAATAAAATGGTTGAGGTTATGATGGTGCATGATGGGGATTTTGGTTTTGGGTCTGCATAGTTGCGCGTTTGGGTGGCAGTTTTGTTTTTGGTGGGCATTATTAAGAATCGGGTTTATTCGCCAAAAAATACCGAGTTCAGAAAGCAATGGCAAAGTACTGAATGAAAAAAATTGCCTAGAAAAATCACAAACAGCCAATAAAAGCTGGGGTTGATTGCCACGTCCTGTAAAGGATAAGCAACTAACTTTTTTTTATATGGGTCTTAAACACCAAAAATCTGGACAAGTTTGGTGAACTGTCTATGTTTTCGTCTTAAAATATAAATATAGCATTATTAATCTGGTTACATGGAGTCACAAAGTATTTATTAAAAAATGTCTCTAATCTCCAACTTATGTAATAGTCGTTACTATGAGGGAGGACAACTATACCGATCCAAATAACTATCGGATGTTGGAGTATGAACTATCTCAGTTACCCTGAACCAAGTACCAAACTGTTTATAGGTTCGTCATCAAATATAAAATCTGCATAGAAATGGAAGTTCATAATAATGGACAACAATTTGTCAAGAAAATATACTGTAGCGTTCCGCTTACAACGTGACAAATGGTCAGAAAAATACAGGTACATCAATATATGATGTTTATTTCTCAATTCAAGGTTTATCAACATGTGAACATATCCGTTACCATGTTAGCTATTTCGCATGGAATCGTCATGGTGTGCATGTAACAATGTAGTATTTCGCCAATCCGCGAACTGTGTTGATTAGCATATAAGTTTTACCCAACTTGCAAAATACTTGTATATCACCAAGTCAAATTTAGGTGAAAATATATATGTCTCAGTTATTTAGTGGAGTGGGGTGTATATTGGGATAAATGACGGAGTATGGTTTATCACCGTGGGAGGAGAACGAATGTCAGTCATGGGAATGTACTCGGGGGTCTTAGGGGGCGTTAGCTGTGTCAGTGGGGGTAACAATGTCCTCATTATCTTTTACCGATGTCCGCTGTGGACATCTCATCTTCTTGTACATATGGTAGTTATACACAAAACAGCTTAAAATTTAAAACACCAATTATGCTAGGCAAAATCAATAAGTCCTGACACTCTGTGTGTCGGGTCATGACCTCTGGTGTGTCTCACTGAATTAAGGAATGCGAGAAGGTGTGATTGATTGGGGTTTTCCCAGACTACGAAGAAGTATTGGTATAGAATTTGATATACATATTATCATAGATAAATTCACTGTTGAATAGTGGGGAATTTGCTCGGAACGGGCGTCGATTTAGAAACCTCCGTCTGGTGATGGAGCATGTTGGTTTAGAAGGTGATCAGGATGATGAAAAGGCGTTATGAATGTGATAGGTAAGAAATAAATTTGGACGTCTGATTCGTCCATATATCTGTGAAAAGGAATCGTCGGCTTGAATAATGTTTGAATACGATCATTGAGGTTGTAAACAGCTGCATCATTAAGAAAAATTCGCCAAAATACATTCTCTCGATGCGGATTGAAATTTACATTTCACTAAGTTCACCAAGAAGGGAAAAAATAAAAACTGTTGTAAAGCATAAGTCCTATTATAAAGATTTTCAAAAGCAAAAGTGGTGTAATTTGTACAGTGGGTACTCTTCTATTAATTATAAAGATTTCGTACCTAACACTTGCACAAAAAAAAAAATTTGTATGACTATAGAACTGAGATAATTTATAGTTTTGTTTAACCTGGATAACATTGTGTTGTAGATATGCGAATGTTTGCGAAAGTTCTTCCATTTCTTGACGTATTGCTGTGCGAGATTCAGTGTTGTCTGAACTGTTCATGCTTTCGTGGTCACTCTCGGGATCTGCTGTATCTAGGTCAGATTCGTGTCTCAATGGAGGTGATGGAAGAATAATATCTTCCTCAAGTGTGCATGTAGCGCTGTGTGCGTTGTCTTCATTAGACGGTGCTGTGTGTCGAGTATCATTATTGTCAGTGTACTGGTTGTTGTAAATTGCTCTACTGTGAATCACTTGCATGGGCGTCTCATCTTCACTATCCGACTGTTCATCAGAGTGGTAGTTGCTTGTTGAGGGTTGTTCGTTTCTATAGTATGTTTGTTGTATAATAGGCTTGCATAAATCTATCCTGGTGTCAGGGTGTTCTGGATTAACTTGCTCAGCCTGTAACCTGGTATTTCGATATTCTAGTCTTTCGCGTAACTCAGCGGGGGGAATGTCGTCTTCACTGTCGGCCGTGCTTCTATATTGTCTCATTCTGTTGACTGCGTCACGAAATTGGTCGTTTTTAGAGGTTTGCTGTTGTGCTTCTGAAACATCGTTGTCTGTGCTAGACTCTGACGTAGTGCTGGATGGTTGATGATATAATGTAGCTTTTCTTATTGGCCTATTTGTGGTCTCTGTAGGTGGTATAATGGGTCAATGGTCATCTTTTTTTATTTGCGTGACATGGGCCTTGGTAAAGATATTTCTTTCTTCGTTCCAGATTTTGTAATTAGTCGGGGTTGTCTTATCTAGAATTTTGAAGCCGTCCAGCCAGCGGGCATCAAATTTGTTATCACGGACATTCTTTCGGTAGTACACTCTGTCGCCTACGTTAAAGCTTTCAAGCTTGACATTCTTGTCGTGTTGTTTCTGTTTCTTTACAAATGCTTTCGCAGTATTCTTATGTGCTATTTGGTGAACCTTGAATTTCTCTCTTAAAATCACTTCTATGGGGTCTTCACCTACATATTTACGTTGGGGCTGTAACATATTATCCAGGGAAAAGAGGGTTCTCTTCCATAGAGCATATAAAATGGCGACATACCAGTAGTGTCGTTTATATTCACGCTAATGGCCTCCAATGCTTGGTTGATGTAAATATCCCAATACTGTGTATTTCCACTGATATACTTCGCGAGAACATCATGCATGGTTGAGTGTAGGCGTTCATTTCTGCCATTTGACTGAGGGTGATAATAACTCGTGGTCGTATGGGTAATGTTGAACCTCTGAAGCATTGCTTTGAAGGGATTCCCAACGAACTGTTTGCCGTTATCAGATATGATGCGTCTGGGACAGCCATGTCTTGGTAGGAATTCTTGGATAAAATATTCTGTAACTGTTTCAGATGTGATGTTTTTGAGAGGGTAACATTCCGGCCATACTGAATACTGGTCTACTATGTGCAAGATATATCGGTTCCCTGACTGTGTGATGGGATATGGTCCCGATATATCGATGCTGACTGTCGCCATTGGGAAATGTTCTGCTTGCATTGCTTGGAGTGGTGCTCGTGATGGTTTCATATTTCGCATTTTACAGATTCTGCATGTGTGAACATATTCAATGACATCTCTGTATAGTGAAGTCCAATAGTATCGTCGTCTAATGATATCTAATGTCTTGTCTCTCCCAACGTGACCATTGTTATCATGAAATTGAGACAAAACCAATGGTACTAGGTGTTTCGGTATGTATTTCTGTAGCTGTCCGTCTTGTTTGGGGTCAATGTGGTACAATACTTCGTCTTGGATCGTAAGCGTTCGAAATCTGTTTGGGTTTTCTTGAGCTTGTTTCATGAGTTTTGTTATGTCTGGATCTTTCTTCTGCTCACTTGCCATGTGGAAGCCATCTGGACCACTGTCTGGGTTTGATTGTGATTCAGACCTCTGTGTGTTTTCAGATATGTCATGTTGGTTGGAGGTAACAACATTAATTTGTTTTGTATTATCATCAATTTCCGTCGATGTGGATGGTTCTTCTTTCACTGTAGGGTTCTGCGTTTTACTCTCCTCATATGGAATCCTAGATAACAGATCTGCACATGTGTTCATTGTTCCGGGGATGTACTCTATGATGGTATCGTAGGATTGGAGGTTAATAGACCATGTCTGCAGTTTCTTAGGTTGTTCATGTGTCTTAGAGAGCCAATTGACTAGGGGTTGATGATCCGTCCTGATTATGAGCCTGGTTCCTCGTACATTAAAATCAAATTTCTGTATTGCATAATGGATCGCGTATGCTTCCTTCTCTGTCGTCGACCATCTCTTCTGGGACTTAGATAGAGCATGCGAAAGAAACGCGATAGGTTTCTCATTGGGGATTTCAGGCAAAATTGGTTTTTCGTTTAATGTGATGGGTTGGACCAAACATGCACCAATGGCGTTGTCCGAGGCGTCGGTATACAATACCATGGGTTTGGATGTGTCTGGGTGAGCAAGTAAGGGGATTGTAGTCAAAGCATCCTTCAGGTACTCGAATGATTTCTGGCATTCAGGAGTCCATTTAAAACGAGCATACTTTTTTGTCAGTTCTATCAGGGGCGTAGCCGCACGGGAGAAGTTAATTATGTGGCGTCTGTAGTATCCAATGCACCAAATGAAACCTCTCACCTGCCGTACTGTAGTGGGACTCAGCATTTCCCTGATAGCCTTAACTTTATCTTCGTCTGGACGTATTCCATCAGCATTTATGACAAAACCCAAATATTTTGTTTCTTCTTTGAGAAACTCACATTTGCTTAACTTGAGTTCGATTTGGTGTGTCCTGAGCCTGTCAGATACTAGTTCCACTTTATGAAGATGGTCCTCAATGGTTCCCGCTGTATGAATTAATATGTCATCGATATACGCGAGTGCGAAAGGTTGCATCTCCATCAACACCTCATCCATCAATGACATATAAGTTGCCGGGCTTCCATTGAGGCCAACAGGCATGACATTCCATGCGTAAATGCCCATGTGTGTAGTAAATGTGGACTTCTGTTTAGCCTCCGGTGTCATGGGGATACACCAGAACCCTGACCTAGCGTCTAAGGTGGTAAAGTATCTCGAGTTGCCAAGGGTCGCGAGAATGTCATCAATTCTGGGTAGTGGGTAGGAGATTGTCTTCGTGATTCTGTTCAAAGCGCGGTAATCGCAGCAGAATCTATTCGATCCATCCTTCTTCCCAACTATGACGATAGGTGACGACCATGGTGATATGGAACGTTCAATGATGCCAGCTGATAGCATCTCATTAATGGATTGTTCTACTATCTCTCTGTGTTTGAGTGGGGTGTGGTAAGGTTTTAGGCTAATAGGCTCTTCGGTAGTGGTATTAATATCCATTTGGACTGTTGATGTACGACCCAATTCCAAATCATTTAAAGCAAAGACATCGTGATGTTTTTTCACAAAAGCGTGAGCCGTTGTTGGTGTTGGGCCGAAGTATGTGAGGTGTCCAACAACTGTGGTAATCTGTCTTCAGTATTTGTTTTTATGTCCTTATGCATACTTGTATTTGATCTTTGTGTTTGACATTTCACTCCTCTTTCATGAAAATGGTCCAGTGATCTCTCTGATTTTCTCTGGCAATATTTATTGTTGCTCTCTGGTTCTCTCCGGCAATATCTATTGTTGCTCTCTGGTTGTCTACGGCAATATCTATTAATGTTCCCAGATTGTCTCTTGCAATATGTATTGTTGATCTCTGGTTCTCTCCGGCAATATGTATAGTTGATCTCTGGTTCTCTCCGGCAATATGTATTGTTGATCTCTGCGTCTCTCCGGCAATATGTATTGTTGCTCACTGGTTGTCTCCGGCGATATGTATTGTTGATCTCTGGTTCTCTCTGGCTATATCTATTGTTGATGTCTGTTTTATCTCCATTTGTGCAGTTTTGTCTGGCCTCTTTGTTTATGGGGGGGGGGGGGGGAGGTTAACTTTTGCAATTATCGCACCTCTCACAATGGATGATGTTTTTCATGAGGTATTTACGATCATGATGGGGAAATCTCGGGAGCTTGTAATTTCTGCAATGCCCTCAGTAATGATTTTCAGTGGATCATCGTTTATATCTTCATCCAGCAACGGTACAATTTCTACTGTCTGTCCAGGTCGAATGTAGTCTGATCCCTTTACACGACCTTTGGTTATTATTAGTGAGTTTTGTGGAATGGTCACTGGAGCTGTGAGGCGTACCAATGAAGCTATGTGTAAATCATCATGGAGGTTGATATATTCTCCGTTTAGTCTAATCTTGTGTAGATCGTAGTATATCCGGGCCTGGTGTTTGTTCAGGAAATCACGTCCAATAATAAGATTCCGAGACATACCGCGTGTAATAATAAATTTATGGTTTATTTTCTGTTCCTCAATCTGGAATGTGATAAACGCAGTACCAAGAGATTTCATTTCCTGGCCGGTCACCGATGCCATGTAAGTTTTCGTGGGATGAAATTTCACATATTTCTGAATTTTTCGAAAAAGTTCTCGTATTAGGCTTACCGATGCTCCGTTATCCACCAATGCTCGATAATGCCTGCCCTGAATAGAGATGAGACAGGAACTCGGGTCTGGGTGGATGTTAATGTTATTTACTACAGTCTGCTGCCTTTTATTGCGGTGAGAATGATGTTCTGTGTTGTGTGACTTCTTCTTTGTTGTGTGAGACCTATAGGGTTTATAAGTGTTCCCTTCTGTATAGCTCACGTCAGCGGTCCGATCTAACGTGTACTCGGTCCGTTTCCCGAAGCAGGGAAATATTGTAGTCTACCTCTAGCAAAAGCATGTTGGTTATAACCCCGAGATTGATTATGTTGATACGTTCTATGTCCTTGTCTACCCTCTCCGAATGATCCTTGCTGGTGTGATTGGCATGCACGAGAGACATGCCCATTTTGTCCACATGTGTAACAGACAATCGTATTGACATTATGGACATTCTGTTGCCTAGGTTGGTGTGCTTGCTGAAACTGACGTTGCTCAGGCTGATGGCGTGTAGATCGATGTTGGTGACGATGCCACTGCTGTCTTGAGTGACCGATTTCCATTGGCTCGTGGTCATTGTTTACTTCGTAGCGAGGATCTCTACCTGTGCGTTGATTGAAACGTTTTCGTACGTTATCCTCCGATACTGCCATTTGTGTAGCATCAGTGACAGTTTTAGGATCTTTTCTTATGAGATGGAGCTTTAAGTTATCTGTGTAAAGTCCGTCCACAAAAATGCCTACCACGTGTTTTTCAATGTCCTGTGATGGTACCGTTCCTTCCATAAAAGCTTCTTCAGCCAAATTCAATAAACTGACTCCATAAAATTGAACAGGTTCAGATTTTTCTTGATGGATTTTCCTCAAAAGCGACCACGCGTGCTGTTTTTCGATTATGTCACTATACCGTGCAATAAGTTCCTTTTTTAATGATGCACAGGTCTCCTCTGGGTAGATGAGGGAGCGCCGTCGCAGAAAATCCGTCACAAGAGATTCCGACGACAAGTATGCAATTTTAATCTTTTCCTTGTCACTTGTAGCATTTACCATGGAACTAAACTTGTCTATGTTCATTAGCCATCTCCGAAATGTCTTTGAATCGCCCGTGAAGGGGGTTATAACCGAGCGAATTTGGTTATATTTATTATAGTGATCTACATTGGATAGCGTGTCTGTTATCCGTTGCAACGCGGTCATTGTGGGTTTGGCATCTACAGGTAAGGGTTGTCGTAAATTTATTTTGAGAGAAAGAGTCTTGGAAATAGGGGTCCTGTTTAGAGTGGAGAAAGCTGGAAAAGGCTATGTGATAGTAAGGTTTTTTTTTAGAAGTAAATAGTTGATTCACAGAGTGCTGGGAAGAGTAATGACAGACTGTTTTACGACAATTTTTCTCTCCATTCTACTCCTTAAAAAAAAACTCTTCTGGACAAACAATTATTTGCCAGTTTCCAGACTCACACTTGCGCTCACACTGATTTGCTGCTTCAAACACACAGACGCACGTGAATACGAACTACGATAACGAATATGGGAAAGTTTGGGTTTGGGCCTGCCAACACAAATGTTAAAAGTTTTATTACTTTTATTTAGTATAAAATCAAGTCACAAACAATCATCAATTTACATGCAGAAATCAAAGGTTCAAAAAATACAAATAACAAGGTGGGGGGGGGGGGGGTTGGTGAAGAGTGATATTCAATATGCCCTTCCCTCTTGTACAGACAAATGAAAAAGGAACCCGGTCCAAAGGACAGGTAGTTATGCCCTTCCCTCTTGTACAGACAAATGAAAAAGGAACCCGGTCCAAAGGACAGGTAGTTAACAGAAATAGATAAGTTAACCCAAGTCAATTAATCTATCCTGAAAAGAGGGATTAGGAAACTAGTCCTATTATCCTTAACTGTTTTTCCTTCTACTAAGCAGATTAGGAAGGGGAAATAACAGAGGTTAAGAAATCCCACTTATAAAGTGAACCATGCAAGGAATAAAATAACAAAAGTGTCTACCAGGTACAGCAATTAAAATAGTTGCACATAAATCTCATTTAGTCATGCACGCTCGTGCTGGCCAACACACAAACTCTCACACAGACTTATTGATCTTGGAAGCAGGCCCTCCATAGAATTATACAAAAAAAAACATCAATTAACACTTGACATATTGAGAGTGTCTTTTACTTCAATGTCCGGCCCCAGATTTAGCGAGGTTTGGCTGATAGCAAATATTCCCACTTATCGCCGGTCGTGAAGACTAAAGGTTCTTGTGGTTTTTTTAATGGTATATAAAAAAAGTCTATGGGATGGCACTGTCACAGTTAGATACAGGTGAGAATGGGGTGTGGTTTCTTAGATTTCGCCGCTGGTGGGGAAACTTCTTGGAACGAGGTGGCAACAACTGACCAGTGAGGTATGGTTTAAATCCAGTGAGGAAAAACTAGGCGCCGTCACATGTACTCTCTCTCTCTCTCTCTCTCTCTCTCTCTCTCTCTCTCTCTCTCTCTCTCTCTCTCTCTCTCTGTAGCAGTAAATTAATAAAAAGCTCTGGCAATTGTTCTTCTTCCAGTTACAACTTAATATACTTGGTGAGGTGTTTAAATTTGTCAATGGGTGTGCTTTCTTTCTTATTATTTTAGATAGCTGGATCCCCAACATAGGATCGCCTCAAAGATTTAAAATTTAATACACAGTCTCATCAGATTCTGGAAGGGGGTTTAAGAACTGAGTCTGGGGACTCTTTACCAGGTTGTACTTCTTTTTGCTGGGATCGCAAAGGTAACGATCACTCTAGATAAAAGATAGAAAACATGTAATTCATACCGAAAATCAAATAACATTCTAACGCGCGATAAATTTACAGTTAACTATTTATACACTCGCGTCTTTAATTTTTATAAAATTCAGGAAGAACTCCACGCGAATTTAATAGTTAAAACACACGTAAAAACTAGAACTTAACTCAATTAAATTTAGTTATAAATTCCTTCGCGTCTTTAAATGTTACTTTAAGCCTTTAAGTATCTATCATCTTGGGAAATAATATAATAGATATTTCATTAACTTTTCCACTGGAACTATTTGAGATAAGTTTAATTTAATAGCTGTAAGTTAATCACAAAATCCAGTGAAATAAAATGAATGAATGAACTAGACCACTAATCACTTTAAAACAAATGTTTTATACCGTTTAGCACAGAATAGAATTCACTGCAATAAGTTGAAAATCCAGAGGGAATCAAGCAAGATTTCACTATGCTAGTGCTTCTGTCAAGGTCTGGCGAACGAGTGATAAAGTTGCATTTCTCAGTTTCTGCATATATCTAACTGGAATGAAAGATGAGTGGGACATGTTATAATCTAACACCTTTCTTCATCTCAGAAAAAAGTCAGGTTCTACGCCGTCGTGCTAACCGCGATGGCCCCCTGGCTTTCGATCTCCGTTCGTCTCAGGCTGCTCGCATGAGGATGCGAAATCTCTGCGAGAAACTAGCTTCGTTCGCTGTGAGTTCCCTGATTCCTTAGATCGTATACCGCTCTACGTTTGATTCTGAAGACCAACCTGCCTTTGATGGTACCGCTCTCCTGATAAGCTTTGGCAACTCCTACTAGGTGGGGTGACAGCAAGGTAAGGAAAATGAACTGCTGTTAATTGCTCTAGAAACAGGAGTGAGTCTCTGGCCACGTCCCCTTTTGGGCCGTCGTTAAGAAAATGATTGCCATTAATCGTTCTCAGAGGTAGCAATGGGCGTGATTTAACCTGCCCCTACGACAAAGCGAAATTCCAGGATGCATGCCTGCAACGGTCTACATATTTAATGAGCAAACGTGGTGAAGATTCACTCTGCTCTCGTACATACCTAATGAGCAAACGTGGTGAAGATTCACTCTGCTCTCGTGCATACCTAATGAGCCCACGTGAAGAAGAGTTCCAGGTTGGCGATAAAACGACAACAAATGTTCAGGGGTTTTAATGTTATATGAGGGAAATACCCTATCATCTCAATAATTCAGGGTCAACTGAGTTCGTCCATCACAATGGTATGTTAGCAGGATGGACGTTTGCCTGTTGCATTTCCTGTTGCTGTTGTAGCTGCTGTGCATATAACGCCTGTTGTTGTTGCTGTAGCGTATACAACGCTTGTTGTTGCTGCTGCTGTTGTTGCTGCTGTTGTTCTAGACCTGGATCCATTATAGTGATTATGCCTGTCTGCTTTCACCAAGAAAAAAGGGCAGGTCACTGCGCCAATTTGAACATGTAACCGAGCTGGTTACGGCATCAATTCGAGGATATGTGCCCGCGTCAGTTGAATGCGGCACTAGTAGTTATATTGATTTTATTTAGTCAGAGTTAATCCTTCATATGTCGTTGTGGTTCAAGTGCTAACTGGCCTTCCGCCAGAAATGGTAATACTTGACCTTTACTCAGTTTTTCAACCCAGGAATGTTCTTCCCTTTAAGTTTGGTGATAAGCAAAACAGTTTCAGCACAACAACGTATATCCACAAGAAATTATTGTAAAGTTCCACAAACAACAGTGTAGAAAAATTCAATTAGAGTTTATTGATGTAATTAGACAAACACTGTAAATTTCACAAATGATGATTGGTTATCCAAGATGAAAAAATATGTAATCCAACTGAATAATATATATGTAAATCCAAATAGAATAATTTACTGATTTATCTACTCAAAAACTTGTCTTGGTATCCTCAAAGACGAAGTTCACCTAACGCTATCTGTAAAAATCCTCTAGTCTAAAGTTATGGTTTCATTAGAATCATAAATCCTGAAATCGCTGCCAATCGCCCACAACTCTTCTATTTATACTATTTCTTCTTTTTTCCCGCCTTTTTTCACACGACCCGTCCTTTTTTCACACGGTACAATAATTAACATTTGCACTCTTCTCCTCAGCTTTTCGACCTTTTTGCACACGACATTCTGTTATTTCGATTTTTTTTCTTCACATGTATGATCTTTTCCAACTTAACAATAGGATTAAAAAAAAACCAGATCACACAAACATTCATTTCCCAATTTCGCGCTTATAAAACCCATTCATTATTATCTGGGACTGACCTACGTTTGCCCTGAACTTTGAATGAATACTGCGTTTTGTGTAAAAACGTCTTATTTGCTTTTAAGGTCTGGCGTTCTTACATGTAGCATATTATAGCACGCATAAATGCTTAGCGTGGAAGTAGGAGGGACAAAGCTAGCGTGAAAGGCCAAGCGGTCACACTAAGGTTGAAACCGAAATAACAAAGGTGTTGGTTGGCGTTGTTAGAAGTCCTTTTCAGGACTAGCCCGTGTTAGGGCTTCATCATACGTCTTCTTCTTCTTCTTCCTTGTTCGCCTTCAGACTACCACATTAATGATTAATAAAGGCAGTAGTCAGCTCAAGGTTCCTGACATCTCCAAACAGTTTTTCGTAGAGTGAAATAGGTGGTTTGCCATATGCTACTTCGTTCACTGCTGTGTATTTGGCAGGACAGCAGTAGATGTTAGGCTGTCATGAGGCTGATGCCACAGGTGCAGAGATCTGCTGTACCAATCCTAAACTTGTGGTATAGACTGTACCTCAATCTGTTGTGTCCAGTGCTTAGCCGGAAACTGATGACCTGGTCTCGCCTAGATAGCTGATGATAAGCATCGTTTTGTATATGGCCTAGGATGTTCTCTTTCCCATTTGGACTTAAATGTGGCTTTTACAATTGTTTTTGTTATACTGATAGAAGTAGTCCTTTCTTCAGGACTAGGACTTTACCATCTCTCTCTCTCTCTCTCTCTCTCTCTCTCTCTCTCTCTCTCTCTCTCTCTCTCTCTCTCTCTCTGTCTGTCTGTCTTTCTCTTTCTCTCTCTATCTCTCTATTTCTTGATTGGAGGAAGGGCAGCTTATTAGGCGGGCCTGCGCGTCAAATTCTAAAACCCTTTGAAATTTTATGTTCGCCCGTTCATTCTCTTGTTTGACTGGCCATTTAGCTCTGATACAACCGAATGACGTCTGTTTAGATTAAAGAGGCTTCCCTCGCCACAAGAAGAAAAAACTTCAAAGAAAAAAAAAAGCAGAAACTAAGAATGAAAGGGTGCAGTATATTTCCCGGGGGTCTGTGCTGAGAATACGCCACTGATTCTTTCTCATGAATGTAGAATGTGGTGACTAATTCTTTCTCATGAATGTAGAATGAGGTGACTAATTCTGTCTCATGAATGTAGAATGAGGTGACTAATTCTGTCTCATGAATGTAGAATGTGGTGACTAATTCTGTCTCATGAATGTAGAATGAGGTGACTAATTCTGTCTCATGAATGTAGAATGAGGTGACTAATTCTTTCTCATGAATGTAGAATGAGGTGACTAATTCTTTCTCATGAATGTAGAATGTGGTGACTAATTCTGTCTCATGAATGTAGAATGAGGTGACTAATTCTTTCTCATGAATGTAGAATGAGGTGACTAATTCTCTCTCATGAATGTAGAATGAGGTGACTAATTCTGTCTCATGAATGTAGAATGAGGTGACTAATTCTGTCTCATGAATGTAGAATGAGGTGACTAATTCTCTCTCATGAATGTAGAATGAGGTGACTAATTCTTTCTCATGAATGTAGAATGAGGTGACTAATTCTATCTCATGAATGTAGAATGAGGTGACTAATTCTTTCTCATGAATGTAGAACTAATTCTGTCTCATGAATGTAGAATGAGGTGACTAATTCTTTCTCATGAATGTAGAATGAGGTGACTAATTCTGTCTCATGAATGTAGAATGAGGTGACTAATTCTGTCTCATGAATGTAGAATGAGGTGACTAATTCTGTCTCATGAATGTAGAATGAGGTGACTAATTCTTTCTCATGAATGTAGAATGAGGTGACTAATTCTTTCTCATGAATGTAGAATGAGGTGACTAATTAGAATGAGGTGACTTCTCTCTCATGAATGTAGAATGAGGTGACTAATTCTTTCTCATGAATGTAGAATGAGGTGACTAATTCTTTCTCATGAATGTAGAATGAGGTGACTAATTCTTTCTCATGAATGTAGAATGAGGTGACTAATTCTCTCTCATGAATGTAGAATGTGGTGACTAATTCTTTCTCATGAATGTAGAATGAGGTGACTAATTCTTTCTCATGAATGTAGAATGTGGTGACTAATTCTCTCTCATGAATGTAGAATGTGGTGACTAATTCTTTCTCATGAATGTAGAATGTGGTGACTAATTCTCTCATGAATGTAGAATGTGGTGACTAATCTCATGAATGTAGAATGAGGTGACTAATTCTGTCTCATGAATGTAGAATGAGGTGACTAATTCTTTCTCATGAATGTAGAATGAGGTGACTAATTCTTTCTCATGAATGTAGAATGTGGTGACTAATTCTTTCTCATGAATGTAGAATGAGGTGACTAATTCTTTCTCATGAATGTAGAATGAGGTGACTAATTCTTTCTCATGAATGTAGAATGAGGTGACTAATTCTTTCTTATGAATGTAGAATGTGGTGACTAATTCTTTCTCATGAATGTAGAATGTGGTGACTAATTCTCTCTCATGAATGTAGAATGAGATGACTAATTCTTTCTCATGAATGTAGAATGTGGTGACTAATTCTCTCTCATGAATGTAGAATGTGGTGACTAATTCTCTCTCATGAATGTAGAATGTGGTGACTAATTCTTTCTCATGAATGTAGAATGAGGTGACTAATTCTTTCTCATGAATGTAGAATGAGGTGACTAATTCTTTCTCATGAATGTAGAATGTGGTGACTAATTCTCTCTCATGAATGTAGAATGAGATGACTAATTCTTTCTCATGAATGTAGAATGAGGTGACTAATTCTTTCTCATGAATGTAGAATGTGGTGACTAATTCTCTCTCATGAATGTAGAATGTGGTGACTAATTCTCTCTCATGAATGTAGAATGTGGTGACTAATTCTCTCTCATGAATGTAGAATGTGGTGACTAATTCTTTCTCATGAATGTAGAATGTGGTGACTAATTCTTTCTCATGAATGTAGAATGTGGTGACTAATTCTTTCTCATGAATGTAGAATGAGGTTCTCATGACTGTAATGAGGTCTAATTCTCTCATGAATGTAGAATGTGGTGACTAATTCTCTCTCATGAATGTAGAATGTGGTGACTAATTCTCTCTCATGAATGTAGAATGTGGTGACTAATTCTTTCTCATGAATGTAGAATGAGGTGACTAATTCTCTCTCATGAATGTAGAATGTGGTGACTAATTCTTTCTCATGAATGTAGAATGAGGTGACTAATTCTCTCTCATGAATGTAGAATGAGGTGACTAATTCTCTCTCATGAATGTAGAATGAGGTGACTAATTCTCTCTCATGAATGTAGAATGAGGTGACTAATTCTCTCTCATGAATGTAGAATGAGGTGACTAATTCTCTCTCATGAATGTAGAATGTGGTGACTAATTCTCTCTCATGAATGTAGAATGTGGTGACTAATTCTTTCTCATGAATGTAGAATGAGGTGACTAATTCTGTCTCATGAATGTAGAATGAGGTGACTAATTCTTTCTCATGAATGTAGAATGAGGTGACTAATTCTCTCTCATGAATGTAGAATGAGGTGACTAATTCTCTCTCATGAATGTAGAATGAGGTGACTAATTCTTTCTCATGAATGTAGAATGAGGTGACTAATTCTTTCTCATGAATGTAGAATGAGGTGACTAATTCTCTCTCATGAATGTAGAATGAGGTGACTAATTCTCTCTCATGAATGTAGAATGAGGTGACTAATTCTCTCTCATGAATGTAGAATGAGGTGACTAATTCTCTCATGAATGTAGAATGTGGTGACTAATTCTTTCTCATGAATGTAGAATGTGGTGACTAATTCTTTCTCATGAATGTAGAATGAGGTGACTAATTCTTTCTCATGAATGTAGAATGAGGTGACTAATTCTTTCTCATGAATGTAGAATGAGGTGACTAATTCTTTCTCATGAATGTAGAATGAGGTGACTAATTCTTTCTCATGAATGTAGAATGAGGTGACTAATTCTTTCTCATGAATGTAGAATGTGGTGACTAATTCTTTCTCATGAATGTAGAATGTGGTGACTAATTCTTTCTCATGAATGTAGAATGAGGTGACTAATTCTCTCTCATGAATGTAGAATGAGGTGACTAATTCTTTCTCATGAATGTAGAATGTGGTGACTAATTCTTTCTCATGAATGTAGAATGAGGTGACTAATTCTCTCTCATGAATGTAGAATTCTTTCTCATGAATGTAGAATGAGGTGACTAATTCTTTCTCATGAATGTAGAATGAGGTGACTAATTCTTTCTCATGAATGTAGAATGAGGTGACTAATTCTCTCTCATGAATGTAGAATGAGGTGACTAATTCTGTCTCATGAATGTAGAATGAGGTGACTAATTCTCTCTCATGAATGTAGAATGAGGTGACTAATTCTTTCTCATGAATGTAGAATGAGGTGACTAATTCTGTCTCATGAATGTAGAATGAGGTGACTAATTCTTTCTCATGAATGTAGAATGTGGTGACTAATTCTTTCTCATGAATGTAGAATGAGGTGACTAATTCTTTCTCATGAATGTAGAATGAGGTGACTAATTCTTTCTCATGAATGTAGAATGAGGTGACTAATTCTGTCTCATGAATGTAGAATGAGGTGACTAATTCTGTCTCATGAATGTAGAATGAGGTGACTAATTCTTTCTCATGAATGTAGAATGAGGTGACTAATTCTTTCTCATGAATGTAGAATGAGATGACTAATTCTCTCTCATGAATGTAGAATGAGGTGACTAATTCTGTCTCATGAATGTAGAATGAGGTGACTAATTCTTTCTCATGAATGTAGAATGAGGTGACTAATTCTCTCTCATGAATGTAGAATGTGGTGACTAATTCTTTCTCATGAATGTAGAATGTGGTGACTAATTCTTTCTCATGAATGTAGAATGAGGTGACTAATTCTTTCTCATGAATGTAGAATGAGGTGACTAATTCTTTCTCATGAATGTAGAATGAGGTGACTAATTCTTTCTCATGAATGTAGAATGAGGTGACTAATTCTTTCTCATGAATGTAGAATGTGGTGACTAATTCTTTCTCATGAATGTAGAATGTGGTGACTAATTCTTTCTCATGAATGTAGAATGTGGTGACTAATTCTTTCTCATGAATGTAGAATGAGGTGACTAATTCTTTCTCATGAATGTAGAATGAGGTGACTAATTCTTTCTCATGAATGTAGAATGAGGTGACTAATTCTTTCTCATAAATGTAGAATGAGGTGACTAATTCTGTCTCATGAATGTAGAATGAGGTGACTAATTCTTTCTCATGAATGTAGAATGAGGTGACTAATTCTGTCTCATAATGTAGAATGAGGTGACTAATTCTCTCTCATGAATGTAGAATGAGGTGACTAATTCTTTCTCATGAATGTAGAATGAGGTGACTAATTCTTCTCATGAATGTAGAAATGAGGTGACTAATTCTTCTCATGAATGTAGAATGAGGTGACTAATTCTGTCTCATGAATGTAGAATGAAGGTGACTAATTCTTTCTCATGAATGTAGAATGAGGTGACTAATTCTGTTCTCATGAATGTAGAATGAGGTGACTAATTCTGTCTCATGAATGTAGAATGAGGGTGACTAATTCTTTCTCATGAATGTAGAATGAGGTGACTAATTCTGTCTCATGAATGTAGAATGAGATGACTAATTCTGTCTCATGAATGTAGAATGAGGTGACTAATTCTGTCTCATGAATGTAGAATGAGGTGACTAATTCTGTCTCATGAATGTAGAATGAGATGACTAATTCTGTCTCATGAATGTAGAATGAGGTGACTAATTCTGTCTCATGAATGTAGAATGAGGTGACTAATTCTTTCTCATGAATGTAGAATGAGGTGACTAATTCCTTCTCATGAATGTAGAATGTGGTGACTAATTCTGTCTCATGAATGTAGAATGAGGTGACTAATTCTGTCTCATGAATGTAGAATGAGGTGACTAATTCTGTCTCATGAATGTAGAATGAGGTGACTAATTCTTTCTCATGAATGTAGAATGAGGTGACTAATTCTGTCTCATGAATGTAGAATGAGGTGACTAATTCTGTCTCATGAATGTAGAATGAGGTGACTAATTCTTTCTCATGAATGTAGAATGAGGTGACTAATTCTGTCTCATGAATGTAGAATGAGGTGACTAATTCTTTCTCATGAATGTAGAATGAGGTGGACTAATTCTTTCTCATGAATGTAGAATGAGGTGACTAATTCTGTCTCATGAATGTAGAATGAGATGACTAATTCTGTCTCATGAATGTAGAATGAGGTGACTAATTCTGTCTCATGAATGTAGAATGAGGTGACTAATTCTTTCTCATGAATGTAGAATGAGGTGACTAATTCTGTCTCATGAATGTAGAATGAGGTGACTAATTCTGTCTCATGAATGTTGAATGAGGTGACTAATTCTTTCTCATGAATGTAGAATGAGGTGACTAATTCTGTCTCATGAATGTAGAATGAGGTGACTAATTTTGTCTCATGAATGTAGAATGAGATGACTAATTCTGTCTCATGAATGTAGAATGAGGTGACTAATTCTTTCTCATGAATGTAGAATGAGGTGACTAATTCTGTCTCATGAATGTAGAATGAGGTGACTAATTCTTTCTCATGAATGTAGAATGAGGTGACAAATTTCTGGTCTCATGAATGTAGAATGAGGTGACTAATTCTTTCTCATGAATGTAGAATGAGGGTGACTAATTCTGTCTCATGATTGTAGAATGAGGTGACTAATTCTTTTTCATGAATGTAGAATGAGGTGACTAATTCTTTCTCATGAATGTAGAATGAGGTGACTAATTCTGTCTCATGAATGTAGAATGAGGTGACTAATTCTTTCTCATGAATGTAGAATGAGGTGACTAATTCTTTCTCATGAATGTAGAATGAGGTGACTAATTCTGTCTCATGAATGTAGAATGAGGTGACTAATACTTTCTCATGAATGTAGAATGAGGTGACTAATTCTTTCTCATGAATGTTGAATGTGGTGACTAATTCTTTCTCATGAATGTAGAATGAGGTGACTAATTCTTTCTCATGAATGTAGAATGAGGTGACTAATTCTGTCTCATGAATGTAGAATGAGGTGACTAATTCTGTCTCATGAATGTAGAATGAGATGACTAATTCTGTCTCATGAATGTAGAATGAGGTGACTAATTCTTTCTCATGAATGTAGAATGAGGTGACTAATTCTGTCTCATGAATGTAGAATGAGGTGACTAATTCTCTCTCATGAATGTAGAATGAGGTGACTAATTCTCTCTCATGAATGTAGAATGTGGTGACTAATTCTTTCTCATGAATGTTGAATGTGGTGACTAATTCTTTCTCATGAATGTAGAATGAGGTGACTAATTCTTTCTCATGAATGTAGAATGAGGTGACTAATTCTTTCTCATGAATGTAGAATGAGGTGACTAATTCTTTCTCATGAATGTAGAATGAGGTGACTAATTCTTTCTCATGAATGTAGAATGTGGTGACTAATTCTTTCTCATGAATGTAGAATGTGGTGACTAATTCTTTCTCATGAATGTAGAATGTGGTGACTAATTCTTTCTCATGAATGTAGAATGAGGTGACTAATTCTTTCTCATGAATGTAGAATGAGGTGACTAATTCTTTCTCATGAATGTAGAATGAGGTGACTAATTCTTTCTCATGAATGTAGAATGAGGTGACTAATTCTGTCTCACGAATGTAGAATGAGGTGACTAATTCTGTCTCATGAATGTAGAATGAGGTGACTAATTCTCTCTCATGAATGTAGAATGAGGTGACTAATTCTGTCTCATGAATGTAGAATGAGGTGACTAATTCTCTCTCATGAATGTAGAATGAGGTGACTAATTCTTTCTCATGAATGTAGAATGAGGTGACTAATTCTGTCTCATGAATGTAGAATGAGGTGACTAATTCTTTCTCATGAATGTAGAATGTGGTGACTAATTCTTTCTCATGAATGTAGAATGAGGTGACTAATTCTTTCTCATGAATGTAGAATGAGGTGACTAATTCTTTCTCATGAATGTAGAATGAGGTGACTAATTCTGTCTCATGAATGTAGAATGAGGTGACTAATTCTCTCTCATGAATGTAGAATGAGGTGACTAATTCTGTCTCATGAATGTAGAATGAGGTGACTAATTCTTTCTCATGAATGTAGAATGAGATGACTAATTCTCTCTCATGAATGTAGAATGAGGTGACTAATTCTCTCTCATGTATGTAGAATGAGGTGACTAATTCTCTCTCATGAATGTAGAATGAGGTGACTAATTCTGTCTCATGAATGTAGAATGAGGTGACTAATTCTCTCTCATGAATGTAGAATGTGGTGACTAATTCTTTCTCATGAATGTTGAATGTGGTGACTAATTCTTTCTCATGAATGTAGAATGAGGTGACTAATTCTTTCTCATGAATGTAGAATGAGGTGACTAATTCTTTCTCATGAATGTAGAATGAGGTGACTAATTCTTTCTCATGAATGTAGAATGAGGTGACTAATTCTTTCTCATGAATGTAGAATGTGGTGACTAATTCTTTCTCATGAATGTAGAATGTGGTGACTAATTCTTTCTCATGAATGTAGAATGAGGTGACTAATTCTTTCTCATGAATGTAGAATGAGGTGACTAATTCTTTCTCATGAATGTAGAATGAGGTGACTAATTCTTTCTCATGAATGTAGAATGAGGTGACTAATTCTTTCTCATGAATGTAGAATGAGGTGACTAATTCTGTCTTATGAATGTAGAATGAGGTGACTAATTCTTTCTCATGAATGTAGAATGAGGTGACTAATTCTTTCTCATAAATGTAGAATGAGGTGACTAATTCTGTCTCATGAATGTAGAATGAGGTGACTAATTCTTTCTCATGAATGTAGAATGAGGTGACTAATTCTGTCTCATGAATGTAGAATGAGGTGACTAATTCTTTCTATCATGAATGTAGAATGAGGTGACTAATTCTGTCTCATGAATGTAGAATGAGGTGACTAATTCTTTCTCATGAATGTAGAATGAGGTGACTAATTCTGTCTCATGAATGTAGAATGAGGTGACTAATTCTTTCTCATGAATGTAGAATGAGGTGACTAATTCTGTCTCATGAATGTAGAATGAGGTGACTAATTCTTTCTCATGAATGTAGAATGAGGTGACTAATTCTGTCTCATGAATGTAGAATGAGGTGACTAATTCTGTCTCATGAATGTAGAATGAGGTGACTAATTCTTTCTCATGAATGTAGAATGAGGTGACTAATTCTGTCTCATGAATGTAGAATGAGGTGACTAATTCTGTCTCATGAATGTAGAATGAGATGACTAATTCTGTCTCATGAATGTAGAATGAGGTGACTAATTCTTTCTCATGAATGTAGAATGAGGTGACTAATTCTGTCTCATGAATGTAGAATGAGGTGACTAATTCTTTCTCATGAATGTAGAATGAGGTGACTAATTCTGTCTCATGAATGTAGAATGAGGTGACTAATTCTTTCTCATGAATGTAGAATGAGGTGACTAATTCTTGTCTCAATGAATGTAGAATGAGGTGACTAATTCTTTCTCATGAATGTAGAATGTGATGCCTAATTCTTTCTCATGAATGTAGAATGAGGTGACTAATTCTTTCTCATGAATGTAGAATGAGGTGACTAATTCTTTCTCATGAATGTAGAATGTGGTGACTAATTCTTTCTCATGAATGTAGAATGAGGTGACTAATTCTTTCTCATGAATGTAGAATGAGGTGACTAATTCTTTCTCATGAATGTAGAATGAGGTGACTAATTCTTTCTCATGAATGTAGAATGAGGTGACTAATTCTGTCTCATGAATGTAGAATGAGGTGACTAATTCTCTCTCATGAATGTAGAATGAGGTGACTAATTCTTTCTCATGAATGTAGAATGAGGTGACTAATTCTGTCTCATGAATGTAGAATGAGGTGACTAATTCTGTCTCATGAATGTAGAATGAGGTGACTAATTCTTTCTCATGAATGTAGAATGAGGTGACTAATTCTGTCTCATGAATGTAGAATGAGGTGACAAATGTGAAGTTGTACCTGGGGCTGGTAACTTCATCTTCTAGAATAGATTGCTGCAGAAACCACAGCAGCAAGAGTACACGAATACTTTGGTGCAGGGTTTCCCGCAAGGGAGAAAGCTGCAGTGGTGGCTCCGTGCTCCATAAGGAGCGAAACGTGAAATAAATAAAGGGTGAAAAGAGCGTGCTGCGTAGAAACGTGGCAAACATCTAAGAAGAAAGAAAATGGTATCAGTGAAATGTTCTTTTATTGGATATACCTTCTATATTGTTCATATTGTGGCGTCACTTTCCGGGGAACAGGTTGAGAAATAGTCCGGCTTTCTCAAACATAAGAGCCCGTTGCTATGTAAAATAATCGTGAGCTTAAGCTATTGGGTTACACGCGTAAGAAGCGCAGTAGTCTGTGCACTGGCTTCCTAGCTCGGTATTCCATGGTTCGATCCCCAGTTGATGCGGACTTTTTTAGACCACAAACAGCTCCGGGGTCGACCCAGCCTCGTGAATAGAGTCAAATGCTAATACTAAATGATGGAACTGCAACTAGAATTAATCCACAAGCTAACAGGGCAGACTCAGCAATAGACATAAGTATAGCAACTAACAACCTAGCGAATGTAAATTGGGAAGTGTTACAAGACACAAACTCACCTACAAGCACTAGAACACCCAGGTAAATGTAGCCGGCCAGACATAAAGGAAGAAATTCTAGCTATTATTATTAATACATCACTAGGGAACAGAGGATGTAGTGTGAGGCTAGTGTAGGTTCCAGCACACATAGGTATAGCTTGTAACGAGTTGGCAGACCAGAACGCCAAGAATGGAAGAATAAGTAAAAACAATATAAGAGCAGGACTGGGAAGGTCGGAGATCAAGAGCCAATGAGGAATGGAGGACAACATGGAAGAACAGTAGAAAAGGCAGACACGCGTTCAAACTGCTGAAAGAACCAACAAGGACGTGCCAGGTCAGAGTAGAACTAAAGATACCATCGAACAAAAAACTGTGGCGTCTCCGTCTCGGTGCAGCATACTTTTTGATAGAGGAACCACACTGCCAAGAATGTCAGGAAGAGAATGACATAGACCACTACTTGATCCACTGTAAAAAGTACGAACAACAAAGGCTTGAATTAAAAACTTACTATAGAAATCACAATATAGACATGAAAGATGATAATGTTTTAAGTATAGATGCCCCAGGAGAAGCCCAATCAATACTTAAAAGATATATACATAAAACATATAAGGTTAGTACTTCATAGAAATTAAGCAACAGGAACTAGCAAATCATTTTTTTAAAAAAACAACGGAAAAAAACTTACTAACTACTCGTAGGACAAGGAAAGACAACAAGGTTTAAAAAAAAACAACAACTCAAAAAGAACAAATACTAATACAAATTAAAACCAAGTGTAAAGGACAATAGGTATCTATAAACAATACAAAAGAGAAAATAAAATAGACAAATACTAATATAAATTAAAATCAGCAACTGCAAACGACAATAGCTATTTTAAATGAATACAAAATTAGTAAATAAAATGACACTAAATACCCCAATTATAACCAAATTTCAGGTTGAACAGAGTAGATCAAGATGGAACGAGAAGAGGCAATAACGGTCAGCTGTTAAGTGCCCGCTCTCCACCTATCACCTCTTCAAAACAACAACAACAACAACAACTCTGGGAAGGTTAAGGCGGCCGTCGTGATGCTGACCACATCACCCCTAGTGTGCCGATGGTCAAGAAAATATGGGCCCAACATCATATTCCCAATATGCCTCAATGGGCGTGTAACGGAATCCAACTTTTACGTAAGAAGCACGTATCATAAAACGTATACAAAGTTCGTAACAATATTCACAGAACATGGAAAGTTACAACAGGAGAAAAGCCATTCATGCATGATATTCACATGTAGTTTCCCTTAGCCTCAAATGTCTCTGTAGTAACAACACAGAGTAACCACACACGTAATAATAATATTTCTAGACGTCTTGCATTTTTGAAGCTATACAGGGTGGGTCAAAAGTTTATACGCAATTTATTATATAGACGGCTTGAAAAACGTACCATGTTTAGCGATAAAGTTGTGTTCCACCTTAATGGTTCACTCAACAGACATAATGCACAATATTGGGCCATTGAGAACGCACACGGGGTAACGAAATGACGTTGGCAAAATAATCCACGAATTATGGTATGGGACCGCTTTTTGGGGGAGTAAGATTTTGCAAGAAGCATTTTCACGCAAATGGATTGGACAAAGTCTGCCCATTGAATGGCCACTTAGGTCTCCGAACCTAACTCCTATGAATTATATTTTTATGAAGCCACCTTAAATCAGTTGTTTATGGCAGCCAGTTCGACCATTTAATTTAATTTTTGTAATAAATTGTCTATGTGGCTTGCCTTTTGACCTTCCATGTGTATGAACATACTAGCATTAACATGTCAAAAATTGATGGTAAAAAAGTAGGGACAAAATAATAAGATTTATTACTTCCTTATACTTGTGAACATTACATAAAGTTGACCATGAGATTGGCTCCAGTAGGTATACACCAGTGTAATGAAACGGTTGTCGGCTCCAGTAGATATACACCAGTGTAATGAAACGGTTGTCGGCTCCAGTAGATATACACCAGTGTAATGAAACGGTTGTCCTTAAATTTTGTTACTTAACATGGCAAAGGATAAAAGGAAGGCTCGTATCGCTTTGCTCTAAAAGAATGCGTGGAATGAAAATCCGTTTCACAACTTTGATAACAGGAATTTTGCCTCCTTTTTGGCGAGGCGCGCCCGTTCAACCTAGACATAAGCACACGTTCAAATACTTTAAAATCTTTGACGCCCAAAATCTCTTCATTTTGCTCATCGTAGAGAGATGAAATCTTTCTTGCAGCTCCCTTTCGTGGCACATTTTAATCTACCAAGTTTAGACCAGCTGTAAATGGGTACTTGACTCTGCTTTTGAGTTAGGACGGCAAAGACAGCAAGGAAAGCAACTGGACCCTCCCACCTCATACAGCTGAGACCTAGCATGGTGGGTGACGTTTCTAACTTCACTCAAGAGGTCAAGAGTAGAATAGCCTACGGTATAACAGCGTTCAGTAAAATGAAAAGAGTTTACGCAACAAATAATAATCAGTGGAGGGCGGGTGGTCGAGCGGTTAGTGTACCGGTCTCTGAAGTTTGGAGACACAGGTTCAAACCCTGGTAAGGTCTAGGTTTATTTCTATCGAGGGTAAAAAAAAAACCTTGCCTGCCCACTGAGTGGTGACAGCAATGGGCAAGTGGTCTTTACTCCTCAGCCCGCAACCCCCCCCCCCCCCCCCACCCTCTCCCCGGCGGACCTCAACAATGAGAATAATTCCGTAACGATAGTTTTAGGTTTTAATAGTCAACGGACGCAGTAAAGATAATTACTCAATGCTATAAAGAGCCAATTGGTAAATAATCAGAAAAATACCTGGAGGTCACAGAGAAGTGGTGTTTCAGAAGAATGACAAGATCACCATGGACAGCTAAAAATGAGTATTGGGGATATATTGGTAAAAGCCAGTGCGTTAAGGAAGATCAATTGCTCATACTACAAGACTTTTTTTCGTGGATATGTTATGAGAAGAGGAAAGCTGGAATATATCTTGAAAACAAAAAATATAGCAGGGAAAGGACATAGAGGACGGCAGAGAGCGAAGATATCGGACAGTTTGGCAACGTGATAAATAGCACTGGATACCGGAGGTTGTGGCGAGACATGATCGCTTACGCCAGCTGACATGGTGATTGAAGAAGAAATAGAAGATGGTGCAGTTTTTCCGTGAACGCAGAGAAAACTGAGCGTGCGAAATATTAAAGTTTATTATTGTGTTCGACACATAGTCGGTTTGAATATGAAGAACAGTGGACCGTGTGTTCGATACAGCATCGGAAAATAATTCAGAGGCGCAGTACTCAGGGGGGTAAGGGTTAGGATTAGGTTTAAGAATCCTAACCTTAATCTAAACCCTAACGACGTTGGTGACTGATTTGGATGATATCAAAGAAGATCTCCTGCTGTTCTTCCTGTCAGCCCATAGTCAACTACTATGTTTGTCTCATTCCCTCCAGCATGTCGTACGTGGCGACTCATATAAGATTGTGCAAGAGGCTGGCAACCACATCAAATAACACAAATCGCCACAGAAATCACTGCTCCAAGAATATTTGAATGCTTCGTGTAGGCTTCCTGTAAGTGGACCTGCAGCAACGGTTGCTCCTTGCTCTGTAAGGAGCACAAGTGACAATACTGATAATAATATTTGGTGTGACTAAATTGCCATGTAGGCGCTGTCTAGTATTATCTATATTAAAAAAGCAAATGAACATAGTTATGGGGCGAAAAAAAGAATTTAAAAACAAAAAGGTTGCTCCTATTCATTGGCGGATCATAGGGACTTTGAAAACCGTTATTTCATATCAACCGCTCCAGTTTCCCCCCCCCCCCCCTTTCTTGGGACAAATGTATGTAATCATTAGGTCGTACGACGGACGAATTATAACATGTTGGTACTGGACAATGGTAAGTTCCCCTAGAGATAAGAACATAGTTTGCAAGTAATTCTACGTGGCGGGACAATGAAAGACAATAAGTGGAACCGCCATACAACAATGAGACAAAAGACGGCGCCGGGTAGGCGACACAAGGGGACTTCACTGGAGCTGCAAAAACATATGACTTTGTGACAAGAGGCGGATAATTTCTGTATCGGGCAGCCAATCCCAAATCAAAAAAACGTTGTGCTGTAATATAAAATATTTATAAATTTTTATCAAATTGTATCTCTTTTTAGTTACTTTAATGTAATTATGTTATAAATAGTTATATTTAAAAAAAACAAAAATGAATATTCTTAAGGTACTGTATGATGACACTATCAAGCTGTTTAATTTTATTTCAAAATTCGTTATTTTGTTTTTTAATTGTCCAAAAATATGTGTCAATCAGAAGCGGAGGGAGAAGCCTTATCATTGTGATGTATCGCTCCTCCCTTGGACAATTCCTAGATCCACCAGGGCTCCTATTTATGACATACCATTTTAAAAGCTGCTTTTTTCCACGTTTTCCTTTATAAATTCCAGTTTCACAGAAACTTTAAAGATTGGAAGATCGTCATGCCCGTTTAACATACGTGTCAATAACACCATTCTTAAGCAGGTTTCGGAGTTCTAAAACCCAGGAAGTATTTTTACTGAAAATTGGAAACTTGAAAGATAAATTGAAATGCGTTGTCAAAAAAAGCCAGTACAGTGACTTACCAACCGCTCCACTACTCAAACAGCCAAATGGGAACTTAACGACAGCTGATAAATAGTATATTCATTCTAACTCTTTGCTGTCAGAGTCATTCATGGTACCTGGCCAAAGCACAGGAGAGGACTATCACATCCTGTCAGATGAAATGCTAAAGAAATGCTGTTAATGCTACCAGGAGAGACAGAGAGAGAGAGAAAGGATGACATCAGAAAAGTGGTTGGAACTATATCCCGCATCAAGTATACAGAGAGACAGAAAATAAGTGGTTTGGCCATCTCATGAGAATGGGGCCCGATAAATTACCACTGCTCGCCTAATTGACTAGAAGATCTGGGTTCAAAGCACAAGGAAGAACAAAAGACAGATGGATAGACAAAACCACAGACATCCTACAACATCACAGGATGATAGCAGCCAAGGCCACACGTTTGGCTGAAGAACTCAAACTTCAGCTGCCTACTACGCTTGACGGCAATCGTGGAAGGAGAAAGTAAAGTAAAAGTGAGTAATTCCAGTCTCCCATCTCCCTTGAAATTCCTTCTACGCCACCGCACTACACACAGGGGCGCTTCCTTCCTCCCAGTTTTATAACCACTGATCTTGAAAATGTTTACAATGATGAGCTTCCCCAAACATTTTATTTCAGCGAAAACAGTGAGGCAATCTCTGTATATATATAACATTGCGTCATGTTTTCCAAGAAAAATAAATGGTAATTCCCCATTGGTTGAAACATACCGCAGAAGAACAGAGATAGGAAAAGATTAGCATTGTTCACAACGGATTATGTAGGTACATCTCATTTGACAACCTATTGAAACAAATCGTAAGTCATGTTAATATTTGTTAATATTAATGCTCGTGTTATGTATAATTTCAGGTTAGCACATTAATTTAAATGGCCGGGTGTAGCTCCCGGTGATCCAGGGACGGTCTAAGAGATTTTTTTAAGATGGTAGGATGTTTCGTTTTGACCCGCCCGCCCCCCCCCCGCCCCCCCGCCCCCCCCCCCCCCCCAAAACCGTGCGGCACTGTATTTTACACTTCATCATCATCATCAGGTGTCATCTTCACACTGAAGGTCGGCTGCAATGTATCTTCAACGTCTACTGTCCCGTGTATTGATAATGCACTTTGATAGACTCTTTCCTGTCCATCTCTTGATGTTATCTTCCCACTTATAACGCTGTCTTCCCCGTGCACGTTTGCCTTCAACTCTGCCTTCTATTATGGTCTTCTGCCAGGTGTTATGTCTGTTTATATGGCCAAAAATATTTTAACTGTCTAATTTTTATCTTCTTCATTAATTCTCGTTTCATTTCTAAGTTTTCTTCTTTTTCTTCTTCGATCCTTAGCCGCCGACCGTCAAAGCAGTCAGTGGACATCACGCCTAGTGGCATCTTGTAGGGCAACAACAAATTGATTCCACTTTGCTCGGTCGGTGGCCATCCTTCGTACAGTGCCCCAACTCTGGTTCATTCTTTGCATCTCAGCCTCCATAGTCCTCCGCCAGGTTGTTTTTGGTCGGCCTCTCTTTCGTTTTCCTTCAGGGGTCCAAATCATAGCTGTTCTTGTGATGGCATCGGGGTCTCTTCTGAGGACATGGCCAACCCAGCTCCAGCGTCTGCCAGCTATGATGGTGTGCATGTCCTCTTGCTTGCTACGAGTAAGCAGATCTTGGTTAGTGATGGTATTCGGCCAAAAGATTCGGTGAATTTTTCTTAGGCATGTTGTGTGAAAAGAGGACAATTTCGACATTTCCTTCTCTGTAACTCTCCAGCTCTCCGCGCCATAGAGAAGCACAGAAAGCACACAGCTCTGATATAATCTTAATTTTGTGCTTGTGCTGTATTGGGAGGACTTCCAGATGTTGTTTAGGCTAAAGAAGGCTGTTCTTGCCTTATTCGTTCTGATGTTGATGTCTTTGCCTGCCCCGCAGTCTGGTGTTACTATGCTTCCTAGGTATGTGAAGGTATCTGTCTGTACCAGTTGCTGATTCCTTACTGATATGGGCTCAGGGCTGCTCACATTGAGCGTCATGACCTCAGACTTCTTTAAATTGATGTTCAAGCCCACCTGCTGGCTAAACTTATTAAGTCTATCCGTTTTTTCCTGGATGTGTTGATGTGAATGTGTAAGTTTTCTAGGACCTCTTTATTTGTTTTCTTCTCTTTCCATGAGATGTGCCCCGTTTTTCTATATATCCACATCTCAAGGGTCTCAATTCTTCTTTGTAATGGCTTGTTTATTGTCCATGTTACTATACCGTACAATAATGAAGAATATATATAGCATTTGATGATTCTTAGTTTGAATTTGTGAGATAATTGTTTAGATGTTAGTATCTGTCTCATGTTGTTGGATGGCCAATCCTATTCTCTTCTTGATGTCCGTTTCACATCTGCCATCTTCTGTTATTATAAGACCAAGATATGAGAAACTCTTGACTTTATTGCACTTTACGAGGTTCAATTTCATGCTACTGAGTTGGATTATCCCGTAATTTCCGTAAGCGATGTTCACTATAGCCCGATTTGGTGCTCTGTCTGTCTCTCTCTCTCTCTCTCTCTCTCTCTCTCTCTCTCTCTCTCTCTCTCTCTCTCTCTCTCTCTCTCTCTCTCTCTCTCTCTCTCTCTCTCTCTCTCTCTCTCTCTCTCACTCTCACTCTCACTCTGGCAAACCTCTACACCCCAGAGTAGAAGAAAAACGACACAGTAAGAACGTAAGATGTTCAATGTAGCAATTAGCAAAACCAACAGGTTTATGTTGTTAAAATCTCTTGGTAGGTAATATTTTAAACATTTATTATGAATTTACAGATGGGTACTCAGTAGGTTTTTTTTTTTTTTTTTTTTTGAAAAGAAGAATAATATAAATGTGGGGAAACCGAACACCGTACATTTAATAAAAGAAATGCATGTAAATATAAAAAATAGTTCCTACTTTATACGCCTAAAATCCAGTTTCATTCGTTCATTAAAATTTTAATTTTTTTGATCATTTTATAATACATTTTAGCCCCTCCCCCCACCCGAAATCGGAGCTTGATGCGGTCGCATGGTTCGCACCGCATAAGAGCTGGCCCAGCGAGGATCTATGAGAAGACAAAGCAAGAACCAGTCTACTGACCCCTCAGACCTTGATTAAGTACCTTGTTTATTCATCTTGTGAACAATATTGATCCGACACTTCATGTACGAACTGACACCTTATTTCCCAATACCTTCTGTCCATCCCTATTGGAACCTGTGAACAATATGGCGTGTGTACACAGACAAAAAGTCTAGGTTAACAATAGGAATGGCGCTCAGTGTAGACTCTTACTCCGTCTGGAGCTGGCGATAAGCAAAAAGTGAAGGTGGCAAGTTCGCTCTTCGCAAATAGACGTCAATGGTGTTTCACAAATAAGTCGAGAATCAGTTAAATTTAAGGGAGTGACAAACTAGAACAAGAAGTGATAAAAAAAACCTTGAACTACGAAAACGAAAACAACGTCAAGGAGCAGGTGAGAAAAAGGAAAAGTAAGGGCACAGGAAATAATAACGATCGAAGATTGACTCGTCACTTTCCTGCAGCGGTGAATTCTGTAACAGTTCGTTTTACATTATGAGTACTTAAACAGTATGCTAATTATTATTTAAAACTTATTATTATTAAGTGGTGCTCGTATAGACCACCCCAAGGAGGGGTCTGAGGAGACAAGGGAAGAATATATTGTTGTGCACGGAGCTGGCACCCGTGTGTTGCCGGGGCCCGAAAGGGGAGCAAAGAATAGTAACACTGCACCCTACCACGCATGTCGTAAAAAGCGACTAAGGAGGGTTGGGCATGGGGCTGTTTACCCCATCCCGTAAAAACTTCGCACAGTGGGCTGATCACCTGCTTGCCAACCAATCTGATTACGGAAACAACGATAGATTGTTTGGTCTGTTTCTGTTCCACAAAGACGCCACTAGGCGTGGTGGAAACAGCGATAGATTGATCAATTTGTTGTTGCCCTAAGACGCCACTAGGCGTACTGGCCACATACTGCTTTGCCGGTTGGTGGCTAAGGATGGAAGAAGAAGAAGAAGCACGGAGCTGGCAATTTTATTGTGTAACACTAATTGCGGCACACACCATCGCTGCTAGAGTTTGTGCTTTGGCGTAGGCTACCTCATGAGACCATCTGCAGGGGTGACTCCAAGTTCTATACGAAGTGAAAGAGGAGATGGTGAAAACAGTTTTAATGATGATAACAAAGTGGTGTGTCTAGGGATGGGTGTGGTGTGAGTTTACGAGACTCAAAAAAAAGAAGGAAAAAAAAAAAACACATTCTTAAAATATTTTTCTTTTGAGTCATGTTCTCGGTAATTCAGATTTCTAGGTGCGCAATATGATTTCGTGTTGACCGTAGGAGTCTAATGTGTATATGAATGTATGTATGTATGTACGTATGTACGTACGCACGCACGCACGCACGGACGGAGGTAGGTAGGCAGACAGGCAGGGTAGGTAGGTAGGCAGGCAGGTAGGTAGGTATTCTTTTCATGCAAAATGTTTATAGTCAAAATAATGATCATCAGCTATAGATATTATTAAGTCTGAAAAAAAAAATTCCATATTTGATGTTCTTACTTTGTCGGGCCAATCTAATAATACAGTTGCGTTGTATAGTTTTCACATCAACTAGTGTTGTCTACTCTATTCGTAATTAAGTTTTCACAAAACACGACTCGAAACTCGATACGAGATTTTTTTAAATTAGCAACTCGACTCGGGACTTGCAGCTTTTAGCCAATCACCTTCTCTGTTCTCATTCATACTGAGAAATCTAACATGTTTTTTGTTTAAATCGATTGAATATATGTGAAAGGAAGAGGGGGGGGGGGGGGGGGGAAGAGATCGTTCGCAAATTATGTAACGCAAGTTTTGACATTTTCACCCCCCCCCCCCCCCCCCCCCTTCCTTTTCCCCCGTAACTTATGTGTAACATAAACCCACAACATTTCAAAACCTCCCGGACCAAAGCGTAACATCTTGGCAACCCCCCCTCCCCTTTTAAAGGTAAAGGAACCCGTTACACGCCCATTGAGGCGTATTGGGAATATGGTGTTAGGCCCATATTATCTTGACCGTCGGCACACTAGGGGTGATGTGGTCGGCATCACGCCGGCCGCCTTAACCTTCCCAGAGTTGCTCTGGTACCCATTTGGGGCTGGGTCGACCCAGGAGCCGTTTGTGGCCTAAAAAATTCCCACCGCGTCTGGGGATCGAACCATAGACCACTGCGCTAGGAAGCCAGTGCACTAACCACTATGCTACCGCGGCTCCTATCCTCCCCTTTTGCGTTACCTAATTTTGAACGGGTCCTTGAAACTTGTAAGTAGAGATTTGAGACTCGATTTGAGACTTGTTAGGACAGACTTGAAGACAACTGTGATACCAAGAAATAAAAATAGCTAAGTCCTTCATGCAAATAATAATAATTATGATAAAATTTAGTAAGGAAATGGTTTTAAAAATTGAACGATACACTCAAAAATTGAACGTTTCGGGGTCTACCCTTTGTGAGTCACATTTACTGACAGCAGACGATAATGAGAAATATAGATAAGGTAAGGAAAAAAAATGATAGTGCTGACACCTGGGGGAAAATATTTGAACAAAAAAAAAAGAGAAGATAATCGATACAGAAATATTAAAAGGAAGAGAGAATACGGTAAACATGCGGAAAACGTTACACTACATATAAGCATTAAAAAATGCAAAGCAAGGAAGTAATGTCAGCAAAAAATCTTTTTAAAAAAGCAACAACAAAATTAATTAATGAAATAATATAATACAGGGTGGTCATAAAGTCTTTCCCTGATTTCAAAAATTAAAAAAAAAAAAAGTATTCTGTGCAGAGACACTTGGTGTTTTGGAAATTATTCCAGAACTAAAACAGTTTTTTTATGCTATTTGTAGATTTCAACATTTGCGATTTTCAACACTAATATTCGAGGGATTGCAAGTTCTCTTGAGGCACGATAGGTTGATTTCTGAGGACTGCGTCCACAGTTTCTTCACTCACACGAGGCCTACCTACTCTGGGCATGTCACCGACGCTGCCAGTGTCCGTAAACTTTATATACCAAGCTTTGATGTTTTTAACATCTGGAGGATCTCGTAAAAATTGAAATCAGGGAAAGACTTTATGACCACCCTTGTATAATGACCTGAATTGAAATCTATAACTGATTGTCAAAAAGTTTTTCATAATAATTCGCATCTTACGACATGCATGAGGGAGCATAAGTTATATTCTTTCTTCGTCTCCTCGGAGACCCAGAGAAATAACATGGGGCAACTGAAGAACGAACAAACTAACGAACGAACGAAATCTTTATTTCACCAGAGTAAAGAAATGGGCATTATTGCCTTTTTTTACATGTCTGCCCTGCAATAATACAATTCTCAAAGTGTTTTCAAAACATTCTTAACTTCAGTCTTCTTCTTCTTCCGTCCTTAGCCACCAACCGACGAAGCAGTCCGTGGCCAGTACGCCTAGTGGCGTCTTAGGGCAACAACAAATTGATCAATCTATCGCTTCCACCACGCCTATGGCGTCTTTGTGGGACAACAACAGACCAAACAATCTATCGTTGTTTCCGTAATCAGCAGTAACTTCAGTAATAAGCAATTAATACTCAAATTGCATTCAGTAATTGAACACATACACACTCGCACACTCACACACATACATACAGAGAGAGAGAGAGAGAGAACGTGGATTGGGGGGGGGGGCACTAAAGCAATTATGTATTTAAAATTAAAATACGAGCAGTATTTATAGCAAAAGAACTTTCTCAAGTATGAAGGTGTCCTACCATGCAAACTTTGATGTACAAACTTAAAGCATGAGAACATAAAATACACGCATGAGTTATACAATATTTTGTAAAAATAATTCCTTGCGAGAGATAAGTAGTTTTAGCAATATCATGTTTCAGTTGCGGCTTGAATAGAGTGGTACCGACAAGAGATTTCAGTATACAGAATTGCCCACACCGTTCTTGTGCACTTAAAGGTATTGAAAGTAACGGTACCGCACGTCAATGACCCGTTGATCCCAATTCTTATGCAAACAGAATTCCGGAAAAACAGAGCTTGCGTAACTGATAAATATAGCTGCGTATTTTATAAGTTTATAAAGAAGTTTTTTCTTCTTTATATTTTATGCAAAGCGAGAAAAAAAAAAGTTTCCATTTTCTGCAGGCAACCCTTTTCTCTGAATACCGCATTTCACGTTATAGGTTCACGTCGCGTTTGTTAAAAAAAAAAAAAAAAACCGACTACACCAACAACAAATGCACATATGTCATGACATTATGAAATGTCTCTGCGTCTGTTATGTCATTGCGGCTGCAGGTCCAGCATTTCTACCAGTTTTTCGGGAAAAGACGGAAACGGGGCATGTTGCAGTGAGCATTGAATGAACATTACCTTAAACGCCATTTATAAATCTAAATTTAGAATAATATCACAAAATGCCCAATAATATATTTTATTCGCATTTCACAGTTATTGTTAATGCTGATCAGAATCGACGTCATTGCACTCCGGGCAAACCCATAGGTGCTCAGTCTCCCTCAGCAAATGTTGAAGAGTATGAATGCTAATTGTTTCTGTTGCGCTTTGGTTGTATACACGCCGAATGCGTCCTCTCATACGTCCATCTCTGCTGGTTTTACATTTGATGCCAAATTCCAGCATTCTTAGCCTTGATTATTCATCGATTGCAGTGTCATTCTCTAATAGGCGATTGTTATGATTAAAGTTCAAAACGAGTGTATCGATATCATTAGGTAGCTCGACAGGGCACATTGTTTGTTTATTTTATACGGAGTCATTTATTAATACAGGAAGTGATGTCATGCCTCTATGGTGTATTTGGCAGACGTGAAACTAAGATTGCAGAAGGCAGAGATCGTCTGCAAAGGCTTTCTACCATTGTGTGTCATGGCGAGTGGACGAATGTGTTTGAGCTCCTGAAGATATCATTATTGTACATCCCTATGTTATTCCATCACTAGTACATCAAGATCTTCTGTGAGGTGTATCTAGTAGCTTCATTTTAAGGGGGTATGGATTCTCAATGTCGAGTGCGAAATACGAGTAATAAATTATGGAAGATGAAATGACCAGCGTTTCATAGAGAACGGACTGGACGAAACTGTAATACTGCATTTGCCTTTGGGCCTACATAAGTATAATTGGAGCTGTTTTGTAGAAATATAATAAACTGTATTTGTGTATTACTGTGAGAAATGTGTTGGTCCGCTCAATACAGTTATACCGACTACGTGTTGTTGGACTACCCCTAACTTACTTTGGCCGCGGAGACTCTCTCCGAAACAATAGACAGAACGACACGTATCAGCGATCATGAATTGCCCTCAGTACTTCTCTATCAATGTTAAATGCACCTTCTATGGGTGCTGTTGAAGCTAGTTTGTCAGCTCTTTCATTGCCACGTACCCCGGCATGACCGGGACAGCAGATCCATATCAGTTCTTGAAGATTCTATGCTTCTATGGAGGTTTTCCATTCATGTTGGAGCCATCCATTTTGGACCTTACGAAGCATGAATTGTGAGTCTGATACAATAACTGCCTTTGTTAATAAAGTCTCAGACAGCCATCTTAAGGCAGCAGTAGCTGCCTCTACCACAATGTCACGGGTTGCCTCCCCTTTGCTCTGCGGTGATAGTCCAAAAATGACCAAAACCTAGAGTATATAATGTGGGTCATCAAAGGTATCTTCGCACAAGAGTACTCTTGGCAAAAAAAAAAAAAATAGATAGAAGGATGATGATGTTTCTACCTCGAGGGAGTATTCATAAGATAATTCAGAAATCAAGAACAATGCTGAATTGGACTGAGCAGTTGTTAACTTTTTATCTGCCCGACACCTTTTATGAAGAATTATTATGTATTTTAGCTCGTTCAAGCCCCCAACTGATTTAATTCAGTGAAATCTTAATTTAGTAGCTCTGTTTTAAGTGTATTTAAGGCGACTGAGACATACGGGTGCAGTACACTCAAAAGGATTAAATCAACTATAAACTTGTCTATATACAAATAACAAATTTAATAATCAATTATATTTAACAGTGTAAAATGAATAATTCTCTTTTTTTTTTTTTTAAAGAAAAGGTTATCATCACAGGGTGATGTTACAGATATTGAGGGAATTTTCTGGAAAACGTTCACTTGGCAGCTATTAAGTTTGTACTTAGCTGCCAGCAAGTTTGGTTTCTGCTCCAGCCAATGGTTGGTTCTTTGCAGGTTATGGGCTGGTTCACTCACGTCATTGGTCAAGTCTGGAGGTTGTGGCACGTTCCAAGAAATATCAGGGAGTAATCACGAAGCTGGTCCAGTGTCTTTAAGACCCGTCTGATGATGGTGTCTAGCGTTGACAGCAGGCTACTTATACTGCACACTTTGTTCCAGAGACAGTACCCTCAACTGGTACCACCGACTAGTATAATGGAAGAAGAGAAACAAAAACCCTTCTGAGTATTGGGTTTCCTAACACACAATAATGTGCCCTTCCTTTTCATTCCACCATCCCAAACACCTCAGAACTTTACCCTCTCTGCGCATTAATATTAATCCCAGTAAGCGGAAAACACTCATAACATTTATATTACATTTGCACTGGTTGAAAAGGTGAATAATATAATAAGTATGTACATCAGTTCTACCATCATCCACTGTCACGGATTGCCTCCCCTGTTTTGCAGTAGTGGTCCAACAGTGACCAAAACTCAAGAGTATCTAATATTGGCTTCCAATGTATCTACCTGCGTGCAAGATTACTCTTGGCAGAGATGTAGATAGAAGATAAATGCCTCTTCTACCTTAATGGAGCTTTCACAAGATATTCTCAGAAGTCAAGAACAAAAGCTGCTTAGATCTGAGCAATTTGTTAACTTATTATCTGGTCCGTCGTCTTTTGTGAAGGATTTAAGCAATGGTTTAGCCCGTTCAAGCCCAAGTTGGTGTAATCCAACGAAATCCCTCGTATAAGGTATAGCTCTGTTTAGTGTAAATATATGTTTAAGTATATATATATATATATATATATATATATATATATATATATAAAAATATATATATATATATATATATATATATATATATATATATATATATATATATGTATATATATATATATATATATATAAAATATTCTGGCTCATACGTTTGCTTTCATACATATAACTGAATCAACTATTATTGTTTAGTTTAACACAACAGGTAACAAATTTAATCGTGAAATAGTCTTTAACAGGTTAAAATAAATATAGAAAGATTAGTGGAATTTTGCTAGTTATAAAGTTCTCGTCATTGAGACGTAGGTGGAAATTTAACTTTATACTTAAAGTTTATCTGAAATGTCCTTTTAACTGGTGCCTTTTAGTTAGCACTTAGCTTGTATGAGTGAGTCCTGCAGCTGTGGTTCATCAATTATGTGATCACGAAAGCCTTCTCCACACTCTCTTCCACTGTAGGCGGTTATGGTGGATGCTTTTCTCTCACACTAGCGGCGTTAGTACTACAAATCGTCTGATGGCTTGTAACCACGAACTTTAGACATATAGAAAGAAACAAATGCCTGCTGAGTACATTTGTTCGCCGCAAACTAACAGGCCTAATGTCAAGCGCTCCACCCACCAATGTTAACCTCTCAGAAGAATTAAATTCTCGAGCACACAGGGTAACTCAGGGAATATGGTGAAAATTCACCCATATCCTTCTGGGTGTTGACTGGAAAATTGCGTCTGGAGTGCGTGAATAATCATTTATCTGAATTACAATTAAAAAATGTACAAAAATCTCACAAGATAATATGTTCCACTGGAGGCACATTGTTAAAGTCATATTTTAATGAAGGGGAGTTTAACATTAAAAGTCTTGTATGTACAGGTCGGATTTTTTGTAATTACCCTTGTTAACGCTTAGTTTGATTTTTAAATATAGGAAAGAGAATCTGCTCGAATGTTCTAGATGAGTTCTACTCACATGTCAGCTGCGAATTCGCGCTGGGATGTTTTGGGTACTGAGCGGTTTTTTAGGCGGGGAGAAATTGGCGGAACAGTCGAGACGGGCAGAGCTCCGAAGATGGATGTTGACGATCTTTCGTCAGTGTGTCCCGGAATACGATATTGTTAGTGTGAAAGGGATTTTTTATACTTGCTGTTGTTTTTGATAAAGCCATGGATATGAGGCTTGGGTATGTACTGCAGAACGTACGTTATTGGAGATTTTGAGGCCAGGAGTTGTATAGGCCATTATTTCATGTGAAGGGAAAGTTTTGAGATATTAAAGATATTTTTCAGGCCATGGATGGTAGGCCATTGTGTTCTCATATCTCTGATGAGGGATATTTTTGAAGTTCGACGGATCGTTAAAGGGGAATGTTCTTTCTCCCATAATATATATATATTATTGTAAACTGCGACGTGTGCAGTTCTTTTCCCTGAATAGAGGTTTTTGCCAAGAAATTTATGATTATGAGCTGCTATGCTCCGCATCCCTTGTGATGGAGATTTTTGTATCAATAACTGTATTGTCTAAGCATTTACTTACTGATGATCTACGGATTGGTGCTTACTTGATGTGTCATATTTTTGCCGTGAACTGTAACCTATTGACAGTGTATTATTGATGATGTCAACGTTTGTCAGGGCGTAATAAACAGTGTAGAACGTTTATGGAGTTATAACGTTCCTGACTCCTATATGTGCATCGGTGTGTGTGATTGTTATTAACTGTCGCATAGAGATTTATGATCAATAAATTTTCTATATTCTTTCTTTTCTACCCGTGTCCTCTACTGTATTATCGCTCGTTTATCCTTTTCCTGGGTTTTTTCGCATTCGTTCGTTTGCGACTATATATATTTTCCCATTCTAACGTTTACCTGTTTCTTTTCTCTTACTGAGAACGCATTTTATTACGTCAGATGTCAGTCTTTGCATGTGAGCGAATAGTGTGAAATTCGTCTCGATAGACATGGGAGGGCAGACATATCGTCTAACATTTTCATCTGACACGGCGTCTTTCGGCCAGTTTTTCGGCCTGAGGTGGGGAAAGCGCCAGACATACATCGCTCAGAATAACGGTATGTCGGAGAAGGCGTTAAGATGCGTATTGATAGGTTATGGCAGGCGTCTGAGTAAATGTGAAGTGTTAGGAGAGGGGGAGATACCGGCGTTATTTTGGATTTCGAAATAACGTGGGATCCTATGTCGGGTTTTCATATATCCTACCAGGAGTTTAAATGTGACTTCATTCAGTCTCCTAGATTTGCAGTAGACAGGTTGTTTCGTGCGAAAGAGAATAAGCTGTATAGCGAAGTCTGAGTTTGTTTCGGAAATTTTGCCGAGCTTCTAGACTACCAATAAATATAAGCGTATCATTCTAAGTTTGTGCGATCGCCTGTAGTTCTGTGTGGAGGTAATTATTATATATCTAATTGTGTTGAGTGATCTAGTGATAAATCGCTTATTTTCATTTTACTAGTTAGATTTCTGTGCAGAAGAAATTAATATTAAGTCTGTTATATTCGCTAGTCGACATGTTACAGTGGAAAGCAGAATATATTATAATTTCTAGCTTAAACTCATGCAGCTGTAAATTAATTAAATTAAACTGCGAATAATCAGTCGAGAATATTTTAACTAACTTATAACTGCACTGATTCATCATTGAGTATTGAAGAAATACGTATGTATTTCTAATTCATGATGACTGATTTTGTGAATATAACTTATTTCACGGGAGATTTAAATGATACGACGAGCTCTACGCTTGCAGTTTATAATGTAAGTTATAACCGAGGGAATAGTATGTATAAGTATTGTAGCAAAGTTGATTTTGCTGGGGAGGTTATGATGGTATCCTAAAAAGAATGAAAAGGTGTCTGCTATAACCGTGTGAGGTCAAGCCAATGTAGGCCTCTGACTCTATAAATGATGATGATGAATTATGTGCAGAGAACCTACAGCTACCTCCCTAGGTCTCACACGGTCAATCTTCTGGCTCTAGTGTATGGTGTATGGTGTACCTAGTGTCTAGGGGAGAAATGAATGATGGTACACAACAATCAAATACTTTAAGTTTTTATTAAAGAAGATAATAACTAGCAGTTAAGTTTTCTTTTAACAAATATTTACAATTTATTTTGCCTGTCCATTCATAGCTTGTGGACAGGTCTTTGAAAATAAGGACAAGATAGTTTACAGAAAAGAACAATTACAAATGTTGGGACAATTTGCCCAATAACTAAAAATGTTATTATGTATTTGATATAATGTCTTTCCTGTATGCAATATTACAGAGTTCACTTTATTTATCTAACGGGAGAGTCACTGTATATGAGGGCTGTAGTTCATCCTACCCCCATAAAATTCATGTGTAATATCTTGAAACACAAGAAAATGTCAGAGATGCCCCAGATGTTTAACTCTTCACCTGGGAGTCCTTCTTGTAAGATAATTCAATGGGTAGTTGCAGAAATTTCAAGTTCAACACTCGCCAAAGCTCCTACTGGATATTCGACAGCATATAAGTCTGGTTTGAGACTGGTTGGCGTTTATAAGCACTCAGCAGGTTTCCTGTCACCAGCCGGCAACAGGAACATAGACCCTCTGCAACAAAAGGACACCCAGGCCTTTTATCTCTGATCAATTATTCTAACACTTAATTTCCTACGTGGGTATGGGGTCAGCCTCGCGTGCCTTACAAATGCACTCGCCCCGAATTGTACAGGACTCCCACCTGGTTGTGACCACACCTCAAGTCCTTATAGTAGATACGCCACTGTACGTTCACATACTTTTCCTCCATACAATAATGTGGAGTAACCACATTTCCTGTGATATGATCTTCTCTTCTTTTCTTTTCACTTATATTTGCTTCAGGCATGTTAAACAGTGTTCATTGAACACAGAGGCTTGCTAAACTATTTTAATACAATAATATGTCAACATAATTATAACAACATACATCAGTCAGATACCGTTTAATGTGTGGACTCAACAATGTCTGCTTCCGATATGTCCGTCACTTTTTCCCCAATAGCAGTATCTAACTTTGTAGTTGGACCAAACATAGTAAATTTCATAAAATATCCTTACCACAATCAAGAAATATATAAACAAATGACGCTGATTTTGTGAAGAAATGGCCTCAGCTTCCTCCGAACTGCACAGACTGTGAATTTATTCTTTATTTAAGTTTAAAATTAACACAGCTGTTTTTCAGCGTATCTGTATACAAATTTTAGTTCAACTGGCAATGAATAGTCAAAGCCTTTTGCTAATATTTACCAGCACTAGCCAATCGTAACGTTCTACTACTTGAATTCAAAAGCAGTTTGAATGAAAAACCAAAATAATTTTGAATAACGGGTGGTCGATTGGCTAGTCTGCTCTAGTCATGCCCAATACAAAAGATATCACGTTTAGGATTACATTTCTCCTACCGTTCCCCTTTCCCATTCATACTCTGTTCACCCCAAGCGAATTTGAATGTACCTCCCTGCCTCTTTTTTCCAGCTCGCGTCCCCCTAACGTTACCAAAAAAAAAACATGAGCAGGAACGCCAGTGTGTCTGGTCGTGTGTTCTTAGATATTAGTATTTCTTCAATAACTTCTCTAATACTGGGGCTATCATATTATTTAAAGTACATTCTTACTCAGCTAACTCTACGTCATACTACCATATAATTCTTATGGGGAACTTCATAATGGTTTTAAATTTCCAATTTATGTCATCGTCCATCGTCAAATAAAATTTTACACAAGTCCGCCATCTTTCCTCTTCTTCATCTTGCGAGCATGTATTTTTAAAATAACTACTTGTTTTAGTTACGTCAGAAATGCTACCACTAGGAGGAAATAAAATTGTCTGCGTGGTGATGCCTTGGCTGGCTTTTTCGCAGTGTATATATATGCGTTGCAGACTGTGTCATCGAAGCGGGGTGTAGACGGGGCGGGTTAAGACTTTGCGTTACTAGTTAGCATTGTATCGTGTAATACTACCAAAAAATGTAAGGATTTCTACTGATTTTGCTACAAAGTTGACAGAAAGTGTTACTTCAGATAGCTATATTGCGGCATGCTTTCGCCAATAGTTAATTGTAAGGCTAGACTACAAAGTGTATACAGCAGATTGGCAAAAGTTAAATATAGTAGTGTTTCTCGAAAACGAAACTAAAGCGTGTCAGACTTTTTCCGTGAAATCGTTCTATAGGCTTAGCACTGTGCAAAAAGCAGCGCTGCTGGCTTCGAAGATGCCAACCGTCAGACACATGCGGGCTAATGTATTTATTATCGTTTTATGCCTAAATCGTACTGAATTTAGCGTTTATTCTCGCATATTTTGCTACAAGTATTTTATATGTTGTTTTCTCTTTATTCAGTGAAACTGGGGTGACCCAACTTTGCCAGCGTTGAGTACTGAGTAGTATCTGCGAAGAACATAAACATTTTATTCTTAAAAACTTGGGTGTATAAAGTAAAACCTGTCTGGCATTGCATTGGCATTCAGAACGACAGAGTACCCATTCCATAAACTTTAAGATTTAAATAAAGTAACGGGCCTATCACGCCAGATTTAATTCTTCCTGAGAGAAACCTCAAGTAAATTTCAGCCCTTGTGGCAAGTAAAATTATTACAATCAATAAACATTCCAACGGAGTTGTGACTAGTATGTGGTGTGACCAAATAAAATCCTATACTGAGAGAAGCCAGTTACCTGACATTCCTAATTACTAGAAACCTAAGCTATTGACACATTGCTCGCTGTTAACGTTCGTGCCTGGACAATTTTAATGTGACATAATCAGATATCCCTAAATAAGAAATACCAAGAAACGTTCCCTGAAGAAGCGAATTCAACCTATCTTTTTGGAGCTGGAGTTCCCTTGGCCAATGTCTAACCCTGGAGATTCTGAATGTGTATGTCCTAAAAATTGTTTGTCCAGAAGTTGCTACCAAAGCTGTAAGTACGAACGAAAGCTAGTGATCACGGCTGACTGAACAGAGTGAATGCAGGACTGAGCGATTCTTTTATTGTTGTATTTTGGCACCCATTTTTTTGCTGTCTTAAATTTTTTTATGCAAGTGTTGTTGCTAACAATATTTTCTTTAGGATAGATCAGAGTATCCAAGTCTGTTCATACCTTTAAAGGGAAATCTTAGACTAAATCATATGTATCCGGGACTCTTCGGGGCTATCACTTTTCTTCTAACAGGACTGTGGGCTATTCATCGAGGGGAAAGATCATACCAATGGGTCTATCATTTCTTGTAGCAATTCATTGACTTTATGACTATTTGTATATGCTGGATGTAATTTTATGTGTTGTAATGGAATTTTATTCTGATAATTAAAAATTCATTAAACTTAATCAGCGTGTCGGGTCAGCTCGTTCCAAAATATCTATATTTTCCATTGTCATAGTTTCACGTCTGTGTGTCTATTGTAGTCACTTATGTGTTGGTGTATGGGATATATATATATATATATATATATATATATATATATATATATATATATATATATATATATATATATATATATATATATATATATATATATACTACTATATATTATATTAGATTTGTCTGACTAATCTAACTCTGTTGTAGATGATAGGCTGACTGAGAGAAGCATCTCGAGTGTCAGAGACAGAATCTACTATATTTCCTCCACCTCACTCGTAAAATCTATTTCTATTTTATCACCTCCCACTGAGCTATCACTTATGTCTATGTCTATTCAGAAGGGACCAAACTAAGTCTTAATCACCTATCGCAAATCTACGACATTAACTTACTCTAGTACTACATGGCATTCGCATATGTTGACAGTCATTTACTCACACATCAGTCTGCCACCTGTAAGCCCGAAATAAGCTATCGCCTTTATCAGCGGAACATAATAATAACATTTATCATCCTCTCTTACACCACCTATATATCACCCCACCAAAACACAAATGATGTAGTCATCACTCATCACTGCTCCAGTCGGATTCTGGGGTCGCTCTGCTGTCGGGTTTCCCGCACGACTAGCCAGAAACAATCACCAGCTCTTGCTGTAGTGGTTCATGCATATACTATTTTCAAATGTTGAGGCTGCCAGCCTCATATATAACCACTAGCAAGAAAACATGTTAAATTCACGTTTGTAATAGAAATGCTCACAACTTACCCCAAATTGGGTTATACACAATCTTCCTGCGCAGATTTTCAGATGGACGCGAGAAATTTCGGTGCACATGCTCTCGAATCAATCGTCCCTGAGAGATTTCTCTTATGGCGGGTGAAACACGTGGTCTGGAAATCTATAATTCCTCTTATGACGGGTGAAACACTTGGTCTGAAAATCTATAATTCCTCTTATGACAGGTGAAACACTTGGTCTGGAAATCTATAATTCCTCTTATGACGGGTGAAACACTTGGCCTGGAAATCTATAATTCCTCTTATGACGAGTGAAACACTTGGTCTGGAAATCTATAGTAAAACACTTGGCCTGGGAAACTTTGTAATTCCTCTTCGACGGGTGTTTTGCGATACACTTGGTCTGGGATATTATTTCTCTTATGACTGATGATCCAATTCCTAGGTTTCCAGTCTTGTATTTATAAAGTCCTGGTCCTGAAGTTTTACAGTCTGTGTATTTAAATATGCGGGTTTACACTTAGGGTTTCAGAGTTGTCCAAATACTGTCGATCTGTCACTTTTGATATAAGAATTCTAGGTCCGATCCTTCTCTTCCTGGTTGTTCGGAGTTGCTCGGTTGAAGTTGCGAAGCTGTCTGTTCTGTGTTACTGAGTTCACTAGATTATATCTCTCATTCTCAGTTCAAATCACAGATTGTGTTTTCGCCAAATGTTCCAGTAGGATGCATTGTTTATTCCGGCATCTCAAATCAAACCAATCAAATCTCTCTAGCACTGTTTGGGTGGGGACGTTTTAAATATCCCCTCGCGTGTTTAAATATTAATTTTAATATCCATGCGTGACCTCTTTATAATAAAAAGTAATATTGTTCCGGCTGCACCTATCTGCCTTCCTAAATATTGTGACCATGTTTTCCTAGCGTAATGTCTTCCGCCAAGATGTCCACCCCTACAGGTTATCCAATTATCGCCTTTTTCTGCGTGCCTTCGCCAGACAGATGTCTGGTCAAAAAATGTTGTATTCGTTCATCGAACACCCTATACAAGCTTGCACAATACACGATCAGCAGCTTTTCACTGGTGTCAAATGTTGGACCGACCTGTATCCAAAGGTGGTCAGACGGATTCAAAAAGATAAGTGGGTGGCCGGTCTGATGACTGGGTATTGTTACGATAATACCACAGTTCATCTGGCAAAACGTAAATACGTTTGAGGAGTGGTAAACAAGATAAAGACAGTCCTATAGCAAATACTTCCATAGGAGAGTGGAGTGTTAGAGACTTTCCCCTACTAGATCCAGCATAGAGAGTAAAAATGGTGCATAAAATATGTCACATAAAAATGAATGAAATGTCAAAAATTATGCCAAATAAAAGCGGTGAGTGAGAGGAAGAGAAAAATGAAGAAAAATGTGATACTGACGGAGTGGACGTGAGATCGCACAACCATATCGTCACATCCACTCCCTGCTCTATATGGATCGTGGGACTACCTCTGCTTTTGGTTCTCTATGGGAAACCCGCATAAAGCAGTCACCAGCTCTTGCAGTGGTGGTTCATGAAACCATCATTCTATATGCTGAGGTTGCCAGCCTTATATGACTTGGACATCCATTCGCAATTTTCACATGTTAATAAATGCAAAATATAGCATTTTAAAATGTACAACTCACCCTAAAATCTCTTTCTGGGGTATTACTTTACATTAGGTTCCCACTTTGACTTGTGTTTTCAGATTCCTAGGATTCCGGCTTTCCGTGTTAATGTAGGTAGAGTTTTCCTGGGATATATGTTCACAAGATGCTCAAACAAGGTCCGGTCCGATAAATGGAATTCTGATCCTATTCCTTACTCTGGCTAGCTGGTTGTCTTCTTGACGAGGTGAATTTAACAGTGTCCTAAACCCGACGCAAGTGTCAGATTATATTGCAGCTTTCGTCCTACGCACGTGGCATGGCGACTTTATATAACATCTAGAATTTCAAATTCGGTCCTCATTTTCCGTATAAGGAGTTGGTATTTCCGTCAATTCTCAAATAATGCTTCGTAACAATTCTGTCCGGAAGCGATTACAACATTTCCGTCGTCTTCATGTATGTTTCAACAATATGTCACCACCTGGATAATTTACTGCACTGTATCTGTGCAAACAAACATTCATCGCGTGACCAGCTGAGTTGTGTTCTCTCCACAAGAGAAATTAGGAAAGCACAATAGCCATATCAGCGCTAGAAAAACTCGCTGGGGTGAACTTCGTGTTACTCCGGTGCGACCAGGTTTGGTTCACGAGAATTTTACCAACACGATATTGTGACACCGGGTGTTTAAACATGGGATTAAGCTGGGGGGGTTTGGGATGTCAGGTATTGGTAGTACCTCTGGTTAAGGAGCTGTCATGCCCTTTTCAGGGCAGCTCGGCCACCTTTGGTCCAAACCTGGCATCCAGCTCTCACCTGTGGCTCCTCGTAGCTGTCAGCATGCGACAGCGGCCACCCCCCGGGAAACGGCTTTGACAGGCCGGCTAAACTAGGTGAGGGTAGCCGACTGGTTATAAACCTTCGGTGAGTTAGGGTCTGCCTACCCATGCATGCGAAGACTGGATTCGGTAGACTGCGCGGAAGAAACCACCTGTTGGTTCAACGGGCATGACGGCGATTACCAGCAACGCGCTGTGGAGCGTAAGGAGCATGGCGAGGCACGTAGAAAGCCATAGTCATCCACTGCACCTGACTTCATCTCCAGTCGCCTTGACTTGTCTTGTCACTGGATTAAGATGGACCCAGGCGAGAGAGTGAGGTCGACGAATTGCGCAACTCTTCCTCACTTTAAACCAAATCACTGCGCAAGTCACTCTTTCATCCACTCATCCATCCACTCACAACAAGTCCTGTGGCGATAGGCGAGCGGCGAAGCGGCAGGCGTGGGTACGCTGGCAGTCGTAGTCGCAGACCTACACACAGGCGGCTCAGGCCATATGGTCGTCTTCCACTAATCTGAGCAGCAGTGGGGTTCGGCAGTCCCCTGAGTGACTGAGCAGCCCTCTTTAGGAAAGCACTGCTCACCTCCATGGCATGAGGAAGGGGCTAGAAAAGGTGCCCTAAACATTGCCTGCTCCACCATTACCTAACCAGCTTACCGCGGTTGGTGGGTACCCTACTTCAGCGGGCGACACATAAGAAAAAGAAAGGACAGATTTTTCCCCCTCATTCTAGGCGCATGGATTGTGCGCACTCTACTTGACAAAGACTTTAACGCAAACAGACCCGAGAGGCGAACTGCCCTGATTGGGAGAGAACTGGCCAGATACAACATTGACATAGCAGCACTGAGTGAAACTCGACTTGCAGGCGAGGGCCAACTTTGCGAAAAGGGTGCAGGTTATACATTCTATTGGAGCGGAAGAGGAACTGAAGAAAGGCGAGAAGCAGGGGTTGGATTTGCAATCAAAACAGCAATTGTCGGCAAGTTAGCGGGGCCCCTAAAGGGAATAAATGATCGACTCATGACGGTCAAGATCCCGCTGCTTTATGGAAGGAAACATGCCACCATCATTAGCGCATATGCACCAACTATGACAAACCAGGATGACGTCAAGGATAAGTTTTACGAAGAACTACATGCAGTCATTGCATCAGTTCCTAAAGCAGATAAGCTTATTATTCTTGGTGACTTTAATGCAAGAGTAGGCTCAGATAACATCTCCTGGAATGGCACTATCGGAAAGTACGGCGTGGGTCGCTGTAACAGCAATGGACTTCTTCTCCTCCAGACTTGCGCAGAACATGACCTCCTTGTCACCAACACCATTTTTCGACTTCCTATCCGCAACAGGACCTCCTGGATGCACCCTCGCTCAAAGCATTGGCACCTAATTGACTATGTAATTGTTAGGAAGAAGGACAGGCAAGATGTCCGGGTGACCAAGTCCATGTGTGGTGCCGAATGCTGGACTGATCATCGCCTCATTGTGTCTAAACTTAAAATTCGTATCCAACCTGCCAGGCGCCCTCAGGGAAGGAAAACTAAAAAAAGGCTGGATGTCACCAAACTAAAGAAGACACAATTTAAACAGTCATTCACTGACACCCTAGAAGACCGTCTCAAATCTATCTCGTTAGACGGCCAAAGTGCGGAAACAAATTGGACAGCCCTAAGCGAGCAGATCTACAACACTGCTACAGAGGTCCTGGGTCCCGCCATCAAGAAACAAAATGACTGGTTTGATGAGAACTCAGATGATATAAAAAAGATGTTGGCTGAGAAACACCATCTCCATAAAGCATATTTAAATGATCCAAAATCTACATCCAAGAAAGACGCTTTCAACAACATGCGTAGAATCGTCCAACATAAACTACGCCAGATGCGGGATTCATGGCTGAGTAATAAAGCAGATGAGCTCCAAGGCTTTGCTGACAGCCATGACTTGAAAAATTTTTACCATGCACTCAAAGCGGTCTATGGTCCAACATCATCAGGATCATTTCCCCTCCTTAATGCAGATGGAAAAACACTAATTACAGACAAGGAAAAAATTCTCCAACGCTGGGTCGAACACTTTAATAATATTCTGAACCAGCCATCATCTATTAACGATGAAGCCATCAACCGACTGCCCCAAATTCCTGTAAATGAAGCACTAGATGATATACCGACTCTGGAGGAGACTCAAAAAACAATTCGTCAACTTTCTAGTGGAAAGGCCCCCGGCTCCGATTCAATTCCTGTTGAGGTCTATAAAGATGGCGGTACAGTTCTTATAGAGAAACTTAACATAATCTTCCAGCAAATGTGGCAGAGTGAAACCATCCCACACAATCTCAAAGATGCGTCATTTATACATCTTTATAAACGTAAAGGTAATTGCCAAGACTGTAACAATCATCGAGGCATCTCCCTACTATCAATCGCTGGGAAGATATTCGCCAGAATCCTTCTTAATCGCCTTACGGCTCATCTTGACAAAGGTCTTCTACCTGAAAGTCAGTGCGGGTTCCGGAAAGAACGTGGAACCACCGATATGGTGTTCGCTGCAAGACAGCTTCAAGAGAAATGCCAAGAACAACACTGTGACCTGTACACAGCTTTCATCGACTTGACAAAGGCGTTCGACACGGTCAGTAGAGAGGGTCTATGGAAGATCATGGCAAAATATGGCTGCCCAAAGAAATTTATCTCAATAGTGCAGCAACTGCATGATGGAATGCAGGCTAGAGTTCAGGAAAACGGTGAGCTACCAGAGCCTTTCCCCGTCTCAAATGGCGTTAAACAAGGGTGTGTACTTGCACCGACTCTTTTCAGTATCATGTTTTCTGCTATGCTGGCTGATGCTTTCAGAGATGGGGACACAGGAATCGACATCAGATATCGTATTGATGGAAAATTGTTTAACCTTAGGAGGCTTCAAGCAAAAACCAAGGTCAAATCACACACCATCAGGGATCTTCTGTTTGATGACGATTGTGCTGTCGTGAATTATTCTAATCCCCATATATAAATTAAAACGTAAATGCAAAGCCTAACAAATAAATTTAATAAAAGGAAAGAAGAATGGTAAAGAACCGTGCTGTCACAATGACTGTACTCGAAATCCCCCTTGTTTTCTACTTCGTCGGCAAATTGTAACGCTTTCACGTTGATAGTAAAAGCCTACTGTGTCGCTGCACGCTTTCTTCAATGAAACGTGTACTGTATTTCTTGGAAAAACCTTGAGATACGCAAGCTGATCAATGACCTAGATTTAATATTTCATTCATTCCATACACGGCGTAACTAAAAGACAGATAAAGCAGGAGAGAGAGAGGGGCGAATGAAGGCAGGAAGCATGCAATACTAAACACGCGTCGCGCGATATACAATTGCTGCCATCACGCGTGTAAGGCCACATGCACTAACTTTATTTCAAATCGACAGTGATAAAATTCAATACCCATACCAGAGTTAGGTTTTAAAATCCTGAAAAACGCTTATTGGGAATTATGACATTATACCGGTTTACGTTTGAAAACATGACAGTACCCAGACACCCTCAAGTTTGGATTGATTGAGAAGGTAGTAACCGCACGACTATCCTAGAAGAAAATGCATATTGGCTCCATTAAATTCGTATATTTGGGTTCCTTAGGGTTTGCTGACAAAGAATATGTAAAACGTTACGCAAATAGTCTAGGAATTACCAAGTTATGGCCAAAATAAAATAGTGGGGGTGCCTGACAGCATGAAATCATTTCTGCTCATAAAATTTTTTTTTTATAACGTGTTTGAAAAAACATTACGTTACGGAAATAGCCTACCATGTTAACTCCTATTTGATTGGAGCGCAACAAATGAAAGACTAAAACACGATTGGTCGGGCTATAAATACTATCTTGTGTTGTCAGGGGAAACGTGAAAAGGAGTATTTTTTTTGAAAAGATGTGTAGACATGGTTTGATTGGGTAGAGCTGCGAATATACTCAATTCAGAGCGTCTGTTCATTGCCACATCTTGTAATAAACCTACTAAGAAGCAGTGCGTTGAGCACCAGTGTATATTTTTTATAAAATAAAGCCTGGGACATCGGCAGATCGGAGTTGTGCTATATTCATTGCCAGTCAACGAAACTGTTTATTATTTCTATGAATTGTGGTAAGCTTGAAATATTCAATATCTTTTAATGAAAATTGAATGTAAATTGATAATTTATGTCTGTATATATGTGTAGTTCAGTAGCGAACATGATGTAAAGCCTATAGAGCTCCAGCCTGAACAGAAGGTGTCGGAGGAAAGTAAAACTGCATGGAATGGCCAAACAGTACACTGACACCTAGATTATGGACTAGACAGAAATAATGCTGGAATTGCAGAGGCGTGGTAACCATTAGGGAGGGAAATACTGGTATAAAGTATTTCAGATGAAGCTGACAGTTGGCCTAACGCTCTGAACTCAATGTTTGTGATGTATTGTGCTCAGTGTAAAAATAGAGTGTAAATTAGTTCTGACGTAGAAGGTACAACCTTCTTGTTTCAGGGACCGTGGTCTTAAAGTTATTGAGCAGCACCTGGTCAGAGCTTTGCTGAAGCCAGAGGTGGACAGCATACTCCTTGGTCATATAGCAACCAGTGGGGTGGCTCCAGAACTCATTAAAGTAATCGAGCAGAGGAGTCTTTTACTGCAGTCATCACGAAAGATAAGAGAGTGTGGCCATGGAGCTCAACATTATGTACCCCCATCTTAAAATGACATTGTAAAATAAAATTAAGAGGGGAATTTAATTGTTTTAATGCCAGGAACTGAGAACATCTCCAATACTAGTTCCAACAAAGACAAACTATTGAAGTCATGATGACAAATACCAACAGAGCTTGAACAAAACAAAACCAGTATTACCTCATATTACTACTACACAACTGACACACATAGGATACTATTAATAATATTTGTCACTACAAGAATCATATTAATAAATTCTGTACATATAACTTGTAATTAAAATTGATTGTGATTCCTGGTTCCCTTTGTATTTGAATCAGGACACATATACATTCATGACAGCACTGAATACATATTGTTATTTGAAAAGTTATCAGTGACTCCTTTAAGATATCCTCGTAGAGTGTTTTATGTATGTGAGTGTCACAGTGTTGTCAAGTGTGGTGGAATAAATTAAATTGTTTATCTGTCGGTTGTTGTTATGACTTACACTTCATCATACACATACCCTAGACATATAACGTAGTCATCACACTATTCCAGAATAATTCTGACTGAGGTATACATATGTGGCAGCAAGTAAGGTTATCTATAATACACTACTCTTATTAGATATAGATACCTTCACAGCTGATCTCAGTCAGTACACTAAGTCCCCTATAAATATTTATAACATCCCACTTTACCACATATATTGGGGTCTCGCTCTTGGGATTTTGAATCTTTCCCTATTAAAAATATTGGGGGTAATTCACTTCAGGGAATATAAGAATTAAAAGGTATCCTTGGGTGAAAATAAATAAGGTTGAGCTCACAGTGCCTGTGTTGTCCTAAGTTAATTAGTCATAGATAAAATTGTTTAGTTACATATTTTAGACATTTATCTGTTAGACAATGGCCGACCTGGCAAAATTTCGATCTGCTGCTGTACAGACTGCGAAAGAGTTAGGAATGGACGGGCAAATTATGATTTCTTATGTCACTGCGGAATGTGACAAATATATTGAACGGGAAGAAAGAAGATTAGAAAAAGAGGCCGAAAGAAAATTGGAGGCAGAAAGAGAAGACAAAAGATTAGCTGCAGAAAGGGAAGACAAGAGATTAGCTGCAGAAAGGGAAGCAGAAGATAAAAGATTACAAAGGGAACATGAGTTACGACTAAGGGAGTTGGAGTTTCAGGGCCATGCTCCTGAAAATGGTGCCAGTCCCTTTGCCTCTGATGCCACGGTTACTCAGGGAGCCTCAACCTCAGCTATGAACTTTCATTTAGATCATTTTGTTGAGAAAGACGATGATATTGAGAGCTATATAAATAGATACGAATTATTAGCTACCACATATGGGTTAGAGAGAGAAAGGTGGAGCTTAAAGTTATCTCAGGGACTTCGTGGGGCAGCTTATGAAGTTTTTGCAAAAATGAGCAGAAGTGATCAGGAAAATTATGACATGCTAAAGCAGGCTCTTTTGTTAAGATATGAAAAGAATGCAGAATTTTATAGGAAAAAATTTAGGAATGCTAAACTACTGTCAGGTGAAACATATCACCAGTTCTCTGCACGAATAGAGACATACTTGGAGAAATGGACTTCTCTGGGGAAAACCCAAGATCTTAAGGAAATGGTCCTTATAGAGCAATTAAGAGAGTCCATGGCTCCAGACCTGAGAAAGTTTCTCATGGAACAAGGTGCAGAGAGGCTGGGTGAGTTGCTAAATGTTGCTGAAAGGTATCAAGCAGCTCAAGCAGAGGTAACAGGTAATAAAAAGAAACAAGTGGATAACTTTAGGGCACCACAGAACTTTAATAAATTTGATCCTAGGGATCACAACAAAGGTAAGCACCAGTTTGATAGGCCACGGTATGAAAATAAAAATAAAACCCCACAATTCGATGAAAGGAAATATGATGAAAGAAAATCTTTCAACCAAGGAAAAAGGTGGTGTAAAAATTGTAAGATGAACAATCATGACACTGACCGTTGCAGAAGGAAACCTGTGTATATGGCCACCCTTCAGGTCAGGTCGACCTCAAGACAGGAGGAGGATATTATGTTGAATACCACTCCAGAAGAGATGAGGAAGGCACAGGCTGGGGATAAAACACTCAAGCCTTGTTTCAGAAAATTGTCAACTTGTCATACAACTCCAGGCAAGGGAGATTTTTACATGAAAAACAAGTTGATGTATAGGAAGACTGGAGCTAGATCCAAAGGTCAGGGACAGCTGGTACTTCCTAAAAGATATAGGGCAGACTTAATAAGGAGCCTACATGTGAAACCAGATGGGGACCATGAGAAGATAGGTACCATCATCAAAAGGTGGCTCACAATTATTATTGGCCCAAAGCAAGATGGGACATTGAGAATTTTGTAGAAAGGTGTAGCATAGCACATGAGGGAACACCCACAAGTGGGAACATTGATCAGGACCTGGACACGCCACGGGGCAAAATTAGGCCTGATAATAAAAGAAAAATAGATTTGATAAAGTGGACCAAATGGAATGGGAAGCCCCTTTTCACGGACAAGCTTCACTTAACTGTTTTACAATGGCCACTATGCGGAGAGTGCAAAAAGATGTCTTACCCCAGGATAAGCCGAAAATCCCTCAATCGGACTTAAACAAACTGGAGGAAGAGGATGTAGAGAGGAAATCTCTCATCAAGAATTTTAAGTGGGGAGAAAGCCCCAAAAGAAAAATTGGTAGCGGTCGTTTTATGCATGATAATTCTGGGAAGAAAAATCATCACTATAGAGCTTCGAGTGGAAGAGACCATACCGGTGCATGGACAAATAGGTCCACAAAATTAAAGGTCCATATGTAGCTTTGTTAAGAACGTGGACTGATGAAAAGGCAGAGGAAAACATTACATCTTCATACCAATATGTGAATGAGCTGACCACTCGTTTAAAAACTGGCTGGAAACTTGCCAATGAAAATTTGAAACAAGCCAGGAAGAAACATGCTGCCTATTATAACAGGAAGGCGAAAGACAGAGATTTGGCTGTGGGAGAGAAGGTACTGCTTCTTCTCCCCGGGAGTCAAAATAAGTTACAGATTGGATGGCAAGGTCCATATACAGTTTTAGAGAAGGTGTCTAGAACAAATTATAAGATAGATAAGAAGGGGAAAGAAAAAATCTATCATGTGAATCTCCTGAAGAAATATTTGGAAAGAGAACATCAGGAAGAGACACACTTGTTGACCTTGTCCATCGCCATGGAGATGAAAAAGGAACCACTTTCATCATTTGAATATCCATTACACCCCTGTGAGACAGCAGCACAGGTGAAAATCAGTACACATTTAACGAAAACTCAGAAAGAGAGAGTGCAACAGGTTCTAAATAATCATGCAGAGGTGTTAACAGACCGACCAGGGCATACAAACCTATTGGAATATGATATGAAACTGATAGACCCCACACCTGTCTGTATGAAACCATATTCGATTCCGTTTGCTAAGGAGAAAGCTTTGAAGGAAGAGATAGACTATCTGTTGAAGGAAGGAATTATTTCGCACAGTGAATCTCGTATAGTTCCGGTGTTGTACTCTTAAGGAAGCCCTCTGGAGAACATAGACTCTGTATAGATTACAGGAGACTGAATGCTATTACAGAAGGACAGGTGGATCCATTGCCGGATACAAATCAGCTGTTTGCCAGATTAAATAAAGCTAAATATTTCTCAAAAGTGGATCTGAGTAAAGGATACTATCAGATTCCAGTAAAGCCTGAGGTTAGACCATACCTAGCTTTTAGTACCTCAGAAGGACACTATGAGTTTAATAGATTGCCATTTGGATTGAAGAATGCGCCTAGTGTCTTCTCTAGAATGATGAGAAAATTATTGGACCCTCTGAATAATCCATGTATAACAAATTTTATGGATGATATCCTTATAGCAACAGAAACATTTGAGGAACACATTGACTCTCTGAATATGCTGTTTAATCGACTTAGGGAAGCAAATTTAACAGCCCGACCAACCAAATGTTGCGTTGGATGTAAAGAGTTGGAATTTTTGGGACACACAGTTTATCAGGGAAACATGACCCCTGACCCAAAGAATTTAGAGAAACTAAAGAAAGCCCCGAGACCACAAACCAAGAAGGACGTGAGACCCTTTGTCTCATTATGTGGTTTCTACCAGAAGTATATCAAAAACTTTAATTCCATATGTGCACCGTTAACTGATTTGACACGTAAAGGACATCCAGATCGCATTACATGGACACCACAATGTGAAATGGCTTACCAAGAATTGAAGGAAAAGCTCACAAGTAAACCTATTTTGAAATTACCTGACTTAAGTCAAGAATTCATAGTAAGAACGGATGCCAGTAATATTGGGTTAGGTGCAACTCTACTACAGAAATCAGATGCATTGGATGGGGAATTAAGCCCAGTGGCATATGCTAGCAGAAAGTTGAATAAAGCTGAAATCAACTACTCAACTAGCGAAAAAGAATGTCTTGCAGTAATATGGGCAATAAAGAAATTCAATATTTATCTGTATGGGAAGGCATTTAAGTTGCAAACGGATCACAAACCTTTATCGTTTCTGGCCCAGGCTAGGCATGAGAACTCTAGGTTACTCCGATGGTCCTTACTTTTGGCTCCATATAATTTTAGCATTGAGTATATATCTGGAAAAACAAATTTGGGAGCGGATTTTTTAAGCCGCCATCCGTGTGATGAGAATCACCGTAAACCCCAGAAATAATAATAAATTTCTCTATGTGTATATAGAATAAAGGACTGACATATAATGTCTGTTTTAAGAGGGGAGATGTCGTGAATTATTCTAATCCCCATATATAAATTAAAACGTAAATGCAAAGCCTAACAAATAAATTTAATAAAAGGAAAGAAGAATGGTAAAGAACCGTGCTGTCACAATGACTGTACTCGAAATCCCCCTTGTTTTCTACTTCGTCGGCAAATTGTAACGCTTTCACGTTGATAGTAAAAGCCTACTGTGTCGCTGCACGCTTTCTTCAATGAAACGTGTACTGTATTTCTTGGAAAAACCTTGAGATACGCAAGCTGATCAATGACCTAGATTTAATATTTCATTCATTCCATACACGGCGTAACTAAAAGACAGATAAAGCAGGAGAGAGAGAGGGGCGAATGAAGGCAGGAAGCATGCAATACTAAACACGCGTCGCGCGATATACAATTGCTGCCATCACGCGTGTAAGGCCACATGCACTAACTTTATTTCAAATCGACAGTGATAAAATTCAATACCCATACCAGAGTTAGGTTTTAAAATCCTGAAAAACGCTTATTGGGAATTATGACAATATACTGGTTTACGTTTGAAAACATGACAGTACCCAGACACCCTCAAGTTTGGAATTGAGAAGGTAGTAACCGCACGACTATCCTAGAAGAAAATGCATATTGGCTCCATTAAATTCGTATATTTGGGTTCCTTAGGGTTTGCTGACAAAGAATATGTAAAACGTTACGCAAATAGTCTAGGAATTACCAAGTTATGGCCAAAATAAAATAGTGGGGGTGCCTGACAGCATGAAATCATTTCTGCTCATAAAATTTTTTTTTTTATAACGTGTTTGAAAAAACATTACGTTACGGAAATAGCCTACCATGTTAACTCCTATTTGATTGGAGCGCAACAAATATAAGACTAAACACGATTGGTCGGGCTATAAATACTATCTTGTGTTGTCAGGGGAAACGTGAAAAGGAGTATTTTTTTTGAAAAGATGTGTAGACATGGTTTGATTGGGTAGAGCTGCGAATATACTCAATTCAGAGCGTCTGTTCATTGCCACATCTTGTAATAAACCTACTAAGAAGCAGTGCGTTGAGCACCAGTGTATATTTTTTATAAAATAAAGCCTGGGACATCGGCAGATCGGAGTTGTGCTATATTCATTGCCAGTCAACGAAACTGTTTATTATTTCTATGAATTGTGGTAAGCTTGAAATATTCAATATCTTTTAATGAAAATTGAATGTAAATTGATAATTTATGTCTGTATATATGTGTAGTTCAGTAGCGAACATGATGTAAAGCCTATAGAGCTCCAGCCTGAACAGAAGGTGTCGGAGGAAAGTAAAACTGCATGGAATGGCCAAACAGTACACTGACACCTAGATTATTGACTAGACAGAAATAATGCTGGAATTGCAGAGGCGTGGTAACCATTAGGGAGGGAAATACTGGTATAAAGTATTTCAGATGAAGCTGACAGTTGGCCTAACGCTCTGAACTCAATGTTTGTGATGTATTGTGCTCAGTGTAAAAATAGAGTGTAAATTAGTTCTGACGTAGAAGGTACAACCTTCTTGTTTCAGGGACCGTGGTCTTAAAGTTATTGAGCAGCACCTGGTCAGAGCTTTGCTGAAGCCAGAGGTGGACAGCATACTCCTTGGTCCATATAGCAACCAGTGGGGTGGCTCCAGAACTCATTAAAGTAATCGAGCAGAGGAGTCTTTTACTGCAGTCATCACGAAAGATAAGAGAGTGTGGCCATGGAGCTCAACATTATGTACCCCCATCTTAAAATGACATTGTAAACTAAAATTAAGAGGGGAATTTAATTGTTTTAATGCCAGGAACTGAGAACATCTCCAATACTAGTTCCAACAAAGACAAACTATTGAAGTCATGATGACCAATACCAACAGAGCTTGAACAAAACAAAACCAGTATTACCTCATATTACTACTACACAACTGACACACATAGGATACTATTAATAATATTTGTCACTACAAGAATCATATTAATAAATTCTGTACATATAACTTGTAATTAAAATTGATTGTGATTCCTGGTTCCCTTTGTATCTGAATCAGGACACATATACATTCATGACAGCACTGAATACATATTGTTATTTGAAAAGTTATCAGTGACTCCTTTAAGATATCCTCGTAGAGTGTTTTATGTATGTGAGTGTCATAGTGTTGTCAAGTGTGGTGGAATAAATTAAATTGTTTATCTGTCGGTTGTGGTTATGACTTACACTTCATCATACACATACCCTAGACATATAACGTAGTCATCACACTATTCCAGAATAATTCTGACTGAGGTATACATATGTGGCAGCAAGTAAGGTTATCTATAATACACTACTCTTATTAGATATAGATACCTTCACAGCTGATCTCAGTCAGTACACTAAGGCCCCTATAAATATTTATAACATCCCACTTCACCACATGTGCCCTCAGTGCTGGCACTATCCCAGAACATCGTCATTGATGATGAGGTGAACACCAGGATCTCCAAAGCCAGCAGCACATTTGGCAGACTATACACCAACGTTTGGCATCGAAGTGGCATTAGTCTACAGACAAAGCTGAAGGTGTACAGAGCTGCGGTGCTTCCAGTGCTGCTTTATGCATGTGAAACATGGACTGTATACAGGCGCCACGTAAAGAAGCTCAACCACTTCCATACAGTCTGTCTCAGAAAGGTAATGAACATCAAATGGCAAGACAAGATCCCGGATACCGCCGTTCTTGACAGAGCTGGTATCCCTAGCATCGATACTATTCTGATGCAGTCACAGATCCGCTGGGCAGGTCATGTAGTCCGCATGCCAGACCATCGACTGCCAAAGATACTCTTTTATGGTGAGATGCAGAAGGGTAAACGCTCCCATGGTGGCCAAAAGAAGCGTTTCAAAGACACGTTAAAGACGTCATTGAAAACCTTGACATAAACCCTGACACATGGGAAGCTGCTGCGCAAGACCGAACTGCTTGGCGCACATCTCTTCGTAAAGGTGCAGCGGCATGCGAATCTTCCAGAAGAGCAGCAGCGGAACAGCGGAGACAAGCTAGAAAAGACCGTGTAATAAAACCTTCTTGTGATGCAAACATTCCCTGCCCACACTGTCCGAGATCCTTCCAGGCCCGCATCGGGCTCATCAGTCACCTTCGTACTCATAGACTATCCTAACAATCCTAATAATTGGATGAACAGAGTGGTCTTCATCACCCGTGATGGACGAACAACAAGCTATCAAACGAGATCTCGTATCGCCAATGTTGTCGTGGCCAGCGAGGGACAATAGTGGCTAGCGATGTCAGACGTTCGCCAAGATGGGAAATCTTAAAGTTACACTTAAGTGCAAGGTGTGATGAAATGTTAAAGTTACACTTAAATACAAGTCGTGATTGGGAACGATCTCGTTACAAAAAATGACGGAAGAGCAGGGGGGGGGGAGGGGGAGGGGGGGGGGGGGAGAAGACATAAAATGAGAACGATGGTGAAAAAGGTAACAATAGGACCACTTCATGATAATGATGATGATGATGACGGTGATGGTGATGACGATGATGATGACGATGGTAATGGTGATAATGATGATATGATGATGATGATGATGATGATGATAACGATGATGATGACGATGATGGTAATGGTGATGGTGATAATGATGATGATGATATGATGGTGATGATGATTGTCGTGAGACATTCTAAATACACATATATAAATTAAAAGGTACATGTAAAGCCTAACACATAAATTCAATAAAAGGATAGAGAAATGGTTAAAGACCCGTGCTTTCCAATAGCGTACGCCTGTGTTAATAGAACGTCATGCTAGTTGAACAATAAAAACCCCTTTTTATGCTTCGTCTGCAAATTGTAACGTTTCCACGTTAATAATAAAGCCTATAGCAGCATACACGCGTTTCCACAATACAATAACACGTGTACTGCATGTCTAAGAAAAACCTTGAGCTAGGCAAGCTGCGTAATGACCTAAATTAATACTTCCATTAATTTCATTTTATACACGGCGTGATGAAAAGACAGATGAACTTAGGATAGCGAGGGAGGGCTGAAAGCAGGAACGCATGCAACCCTAACACGCGTCTCGCTATACAATTACTGCCATCACGCGTGTAAGGCCACAAGCACTAACTTTTTTTCAAATCGACAGTGATAAAAAACACTACCCATACGAGAGTTAGGTTTAAAAACTTACAAAACGCTTATTAGGAAACATGACATTCTACTGTTTTATGTCTAAAATCCTGACATTAGTCTGACAGTACAGCAGGACAGGTGGCGGTTCTAAACATAAAAAAAATAAAAAATAAATACACGACAATCCTAGAAATACATATTTTGAACTCAGCCACTTAGCTCCCTTAAATTTGTATATTTGGGTTCCTTAGGACTTGCTGACAAATAATATGTTAAGTGTTACGCAAATAGTCTAGGAATTAACAAATTATAGCCAAAAGAAAATAGTGAGGGTGTCAGACAACACCAAATAATAATCGCACAGTGGCATGTTTTGGAACCACTATTTTACGGGAAATGGGCCACCATGTAAAATCCTATTTGATTGGAGCGCAGTAAATGTAAGGCGAAACACGATTAGTCGGACTATAAATACTAATTTGTGTTGTTAGGGGAAACGTGAGAAGGGTACTTTTTTTTGAAAAGCTGCGTAAACATGGCCCGATTGGTTAGACCCGCCAATATAGGCAATTAGGAGCGTCAGTTCAGTACCACATGTTAAAATAAACTTACTAGAGAAACAGTGCGTTGAAAGCCAGTGCATATTTTTCTAAATAAAAGCCTGGGACAGAGGCAGATCGGAATTTGTGCCATTATTCATCGCCAATCAACGTATCTGTGTATTATTTCCATGAATTGTGGTAAGCTTGATATATTCAATATCTTTTTAATGAAAATTGAATGTAAATTGATAATTTATGTCTGTATATGTGTGTGGTTCAGTAGCGAACATGAGGCAAAGCCTATATAGTGCTCCAACCTGAACAGAAGGTGTCGGAGAAAAGTAAAACTGCATGGAATTGCCAAACAGTACACTGACACCTATCTTATTGACTAGAAAGAAATAATGCTGGAATTGCAGAGGCGTGGTAACCATTAGGGAGGAGTATACTGGTGTAAATTGTTTCAGATGAAGATAGCAGTTGGCCTTCCGCTCTGAACTCAGTGTTTGTTATGTATTGTGTTCAGTCTGGAAATAGATTATAAATTAGTTCTGAAATAGGAGGTACAACCTTCTTGTTTCAGGGACTGTGGTCCTAAAGTTATTGAGCAGCACCTGGTCGGAGCTTTGCTGAATCTAGAGGCTGACAGCATACTCCTGGGTCCAGATAGCGACCAGTGAGGTGTCTCCAGAACACAGGGGAGCAATCGAGCAGAGGAGTCTTTTCCTGCCGCCATCACGAAAGTTAAGCCTCTGTGGCCAGAGGAGCTCAACATTATGTGTCCCCCTCTAAAATTGACATTATAGTAAAACAGAGGGACAATACATTGTTTAAATTGATAGGAACTGTGAACGTTTCCCCATACTATTTCCAAGAGAAACAAACACTTGAAGTCATGATGACAAATAACAACATAGCTTGAAAACAAAACCAGTATTACCTCATAGTACTACTACAAAACTGACACACATAGGATAATACTACTAAAATATGTCACTACAAAGTTCATCTTTATAAATTATGTACATATAAATTGTGATTACATATGATTATGATTCCTGGTTCACTGTGTAGTTGAATCAGGATATCTATTAGTGAAAGTAATTAATACATATATATTTGAAGCTTTACCATGGACTCATTTAAGATAGTCTTATAAAGTGTTATATGTGTGTGAGTGTCACAGTGGTATACAGTGTTGTGGAATAAATTAAATTGTTTATCTGTCTGTTGTTGTTGTGACTTACACTTCATCATTTTCATAACCCTAGACATTTAACGTAGTCATCACAATATTCCAGAATAATTCTGACTGAGGTATAAATGTGGTAGCAAGTAAGGTTATCTGTAAAACACTACACCTATTAGATACAGATACCTTCACAGCTGATCTCAGTCAGTACACTAAGTCCCCTATAACTATTTATATCATCCCACTTTACCACAATGATGATGAAATGTTTTGCTGAGGACGATTTATAGAACCGTTTGATATAAGAACTATAGCGTGACAGAGCTGATGCTTGTTGCCATAGATTTAATTATGAGAACAGCATCAAATACTAGAAGTGAAATTCAATTGACTCTGACAAAACAGTTTGACAATCTAGATCAGTGGTTCTCTAGATCAATTGTCTTTAACAAGTATGAGAAATCGAATAAATAAGTGAGTGTGTAAGAGAAAGTTGAGAACATGTTTTCTGTGCCAGGGATTTTGACAGAACGTAAAACGACGTAAGGCCTCTTGATGTTTGACCTCTTCATCTAAGCCGTTATCTAAGATAAATAAAAGATGTAACACTCTGAATAGTACAGGAAATTGATTGATGAATTATATCGTACTTATTATCTGTGACGAATAGATCGTTTACTCAATTCAAACCTTCCCGTTTTGTGCCATTCATGCAAAGGTTTTTTTTTAAATGTATTCTTAAATCTGTTCATGACTGTATTCAGTTTCCCATCTCCATGTGTTTTTAAGTCTCTCTTTATTTGACATTTCGCACAGTCCCAGGGCTGCAATGCCATTCATTCATTCGCTTGATAGCTAGGCGGAGTTGTCGTACGGAAGGTATGGGGTTCGAACCCTGGGTAAGCCACTCACGTCTGTTGTTTTTCTGTTGTCCAAGTGTTCTACTTCTTTATTTCTTATTCATTCGTTCGTTCACTCATTCGTTCATTATTTCATTCATTCATTATTTCATTCACACATTCATCCGTTCTTTCATTGATTGATTCGTTCATTCATTCTTTCATTCATTCAATCGTTCATTCATTCGTTCATTCATTCATATATTCATTCATTCGTTAATTCATTCATTCGTTAATTCATTCATTCGTTAGTTAATTAATTAATTCATTCATTCATTCATTCGTTAATTAATTAATTCATTTGTTCGTATATTCATTCATTCATTCGTTTGTTCATTCATTCGTTTGTTCATTCATTCGTTTGTTCATTCATTCGTTTGTTCATTCATTCGTTCGTTCATTCATTCAGTCACTTATTCATTTATTTATTCATTCATTGTGTCGTAAATTTATTTTGAGAGAAAGAGTCTTAGAAATAGTAGTCCTGTTTAGAGTGTAGAATGATGGTGGAAAGCTCAGTGATAGAAATTGTAGAGAGTAAAATAGTTGCTCCACAGAGTGCTGGAGGAGAGTAAAGACATACTTATTTACGACAAATCGTTTCTCTCAATCTTCTCTTCATACTCTCCTGGTCAAACAATTATTTGCCAGTTTCCAGACACACATATGCGCTCACACCGATTTGGTGCTTCAAACACACAGACGCATGTAGATACAAACTATATTAAACAGATAGGGGAAATTTGGGCTTTGTGTATTCCAACACAGTCCTATATCAGTTTATGATGTTTATTATCCTTAAAAAAATCAAATCACAAACAAATATCAAGTGTTACATAAAATTATCATAAGTACAGAAAATACAAATAACAAGGTGAGGGGGGGGGGGGGGGGGAAGAAGATTGGTATCGACTAAGCCCTTCCCGCTTGTATTAGACAAAGACAAACCCAGTCCAAAGATAGATAGTTATCGGGAACATAGGTAAGGTAACCCAACAGTGTATTTAATTACTCTGAAAGACGTGTTACAATATTAGGTATGGGTGGTAGAAAAAATCCTGTTCTTCCCCAATTGTTCTTCCCTTTACTAAGCAAATGACAAAAATGGGGGGGGGGGGGTTAAACAGAGATAACCAATTATCCCACTTAAAGTAACAATGCAGGGTATTCAAAAAAATGTATTACCCGGTAAGCAAGTTAACAAAATGGTTTTCAAAAAAAGATTAAATTTCCTGTCATTCATGCACGCGCGTGAGGATCCACACTCATATACTCACACACACTTACCGATTGCAGCATCAGACAATCTATCATCTCATCATCATCTCAGCCCGTAACCGGTCATGGGTCGTAGGGGTGCCATGGTGGAAGCATCAGCAGACAGGGTTCTCCACTGCTCTCTATCCTCAGCAATGCGTACAAGTGTGGAAAAACCGTGTCCTGCCCATTCTTTGATGTTATCAGCCCAGGATTTTCTCTGCCTTCCTCTTCTCCGTTTACCTTCGACTGTTCCCTGAAGGATCGTTTTCGAAAGGGAGTCATGACGAGTTACATGCCCAAACCAGGCAAGCTTTCGACGTTTCACTGTTGACAAAAGTGGTTCTTGGTGGCCTGCATAGGTGTTTATCTTCTCTCTAACATAGACATTTGTTTTGTGCTCTTTATAGCAAATGCGCAAAATTCTTCTATAACATTTATGCTCGAAAGCCTGAATCCTTCGCTCCGTATCTGCAGTGAGTGTCCAGCTCTCACACCCATACAAGAGAATAGATAATACAAGTGATTTGTATAATTTGATCTTCACAGGAAAACTGATGTTACTTTTCCAGATCACATTCAACCTTGTCATGGCAGCTGAGGCCATCTCAAGTCTTGTCTTGATTTCTTTAATTGATCTTCCATCACTGCATATAGTGGACCCGAGATATTTAAAGGTGTTAACTTCTTCTAACGTTTGCCCATTTAACGTAATGTTGGTCGGAACATGTTTCTTATGGCTATTCACCAATATCTTGCTTTTTTCTATATTAATTTCCATCCCATACGTTCTTGTTACTTTCTCCAGTCTAGAGGTAAGGTCTTGAAGTTCTGATTCTGATCCAGCTATCAGATCAATATCATCAGCAAAACGTAGGTTGCACAGAGGTCGGCCTCCAATCGATATGGTTGATTTATAATCGTAGAGAGCCTCCTGCATAATATGTTCTAGATAAATATTAAAGAGCACTGGGGACAGGATACATCCCTGCCGAACTCCTACAGTTGTTTTGAAAAATTCTCCAATGTCGTTGCTTGCAAAAACAGCACTGCTTGCGTCCTTGTATAGTGCTTCAATGATATCTATGATGTTGGTATCAAAATTGAATTTTCTCATTACTTGCCATAAGCCTTCATGCCAGACTCGATCGAAGGCTTTTGTGAAATCGATGAAGTTATGGTATAAATCGTGTTGATGTTGGAGATGTTTTTCGATAAGTAATCTAATATTGAAGATTTGTTCTGAGGTACTTCTTTTTGGTCTAAAGCCAGCCTGTTCCTCTGACAAGATTTCTTCTGATTTCTGTTTTATTCTGTTCAAAAGTATCCTTAACATCACCTTACTTGGATGACTAATAAGGCTAATGGTTCTGTAGTTCTTGCACATTTTTTAGATTTCCTTTCTTTGGAAGCGGTATTACTAATGACTGCGTCCATTCTTTTGGCCATTTTTTTGTACTCCATATCTTCTGGCAAATTGTTGTCATGATTTTTACTATATCTGGTCCTCCATATTTCAAGAGCTCTGCTGGGATATTATCCACACCCGGTGACTTCCCTCCTTTCATCGAACATATAGCCTCTTCCACTTCTTCCCGTAATATTGCTGCATTTCCGAGTTCCCTGTTTTCGCACTTAATGTTGTTTAATATGCCTAAGTCAGTGTCAAGTTTACAGTTATATAATTCTTTACAATATTCTGTCCATCTTCTCATTACAGCTGTTTTTTCATTGAGCAGAGCCCCATTGCTATCTTCTATGACAGTTACCCTGGGCTGTTGGGGTTTTGATAGTTTTCTTAATGTGTCAAAAGCTGCCTTGCTGTTACCTTTTATTAGCCCCGTATTAATGGACTCACATTGATCAGCTACCCATTTTTCTTTGGCCTGTTTCATTTTCTTCCTAATATTTTTATTCACCATACTGTATTGCCATGCTGCTTCAGGAACCTCTTTCTTAACCTTTTTCATTTCCCGCCGTGTATCACATAACTTCAGAATGTCATCTGTAACCCATGGTTTGTTTATTTTCTTTCTTTTACCAAGTATTTCTGTTGCTGATTCAATGAGCACGTCTTTCATGTTCTCTGTGATTGAGTTGATATCATCCTCCAAAAAGTTGAGAGCTGCGAATTTTCCTCCAACAGTTGCCTCAAAGATTCCCGCGATTTCTGGATCTTTCAGTTTGTCTAAATTGAATCTTAACTGAGAACATCTGTTTTGATTATAGTTCTTTTTAAGTTTAAGCTTGAGCGTCATCAATACCATGTCGTGATCACTACCAATGTCGGCGCCAGGAAAAGTCCTAGTCTTGGCTTTATTAATACTGGACTTGAATCTTTTGGATACAAGAATAAAATCAATTTGGCCATGTATCTCAGTTTTTGGGGCATGCCACGTTGTTCTTCTTGATAACTTATGAGGAAATAGTGTATTTGCAATGGTTAGTTTATAGTTGTTGGCAAATTCTAGTAGCCTTAGTCCTCGATCGTTAGTTTCACCTGTCCCAAATCTCCCCACTGTACCAGCCCAGTGACCGTATGCATCTGGCCCTATTTTAGCATTCCAATCACCTAACACGATGAGAAGATCTTTCTTTGGAATTTTCTTAATTGCTTCATCCAGATTGTCATAAAATGTATCAATTGCCTCATCCTCATAGTCAGTAGTGGGGGCATATACCTGTATGATGGAGATGTTCTTTGGATGTGCTGCAATACGAATGGTGATAAGCCTGCTATTTATTGGGGTGCAGCTGATGACAGAGTTCAATCTATCTTTATGTACGATAAAACCTACTCCATGCTGATGTTTAGACTCATCTCCACTAAACCAAAGACAATCTATAGAATTATATAAACAGCAATTACACTCTTGACATGTGAAAATGTCTAGTACTTCGATGTCCCGGCCCAGATGTAGCGAGGTTTGCTGATAGCAACTATTCCCACTTATCGCCGGACTTGAAACCTAAGAGTTCTTGTGTTTTTATTATATAAAAAGGAGTCTATGGGATGGCACTGACACAGTTCGACACAGGGGTGAAAATGAAGTGGTGGTAAAATTCCTTCAATGCGTGATGATAGCCACTGACCGGTAAGTTTTATTAAATCCAGTGAGAAAAAAACTAAGCCGTCACAGTTCAGGAAAATATGTACTCTCTCACAGTAGGGCAGTAAATAAAATCGCTACTGGCACTGTTCATCTTCCAGTTTATCTCACAGATTGAAATTTAATTTGATGATTGTTCTTTAAATAGTCTTGGGTAGGCTTTCTTTCATGTAATTATGATAGCTAGGTCGCATCGGACCGCCACAAGATTAAATTTAAAAAAAATGTTTCATCAATATATCTGGAAGTTAAGAACCGAGTCTGAAAAGACTCTGTATGATTTCTTTATTGCTGGGATCGCAAAGGTTACGATCACTCTGTATGAAAGAAAAAGACATGTAATATACCGAAAATCAAATAACATTCTAAAGCGCGATGAATTTCCCGTTAAGACTATTTATATATATATATATATACTCGCGTATTTAATTATGTATTTAATAAAACACTGCGCGAGTTCTAATGGTTAAAACACATATCTATAAATATAGGACTTAACTAAATTTATTAATTATAAATTCCTTCGCGACTTTAAAAGTTAATTTAAGCATTTAAGCATCTATTATCTTTTGAACTAATATAATAGATATATCATTACATTTACAACTGGAACTATTGAGACGGTTTAATTTAATAGATTTAAATTAACACAAAATCCAGTGAAATAGAATGAATGAATGAACTAGACCACTGATCACTTTACACAATTATATTTTACCGTTTTGCACAGAATAGAATTCACTGCAAATATATATGAAAATCCAGGGGAAAATCTATAACAAGATTTCAAATAATAGCTAGTGCTTCTGTCAAGGTCTGGCCAACGAGTGATAACAAGCATTTCTTCATGGTCTGTATATATCTAACTCGAATGCAAGATGAGTGGGACGTGAGAAAATTTGACACCTTTTTAGATCTCAGGAGACTTTTGGGGATCTGACCGCCAGACTAAAGAGAGAAGCCGCCCCTGGTCTTCGTATCTCCGCTCGCTGCTGCGATCGGTTCTGTGTTTAACACCGAGGTGCGAAATACCGGCAGGAAACTTGCGTCGCTCGTTTCAGGGACCACTACTGCCTCTTTGATAGCGTGCCGCCAGTCTTTCCTGAGATCCCACTCGTGTCTTTGATCGTGGTCGCTACTATCGTTTGATGCTGGCAACGCCCCCACTGGGCCGGCATTCTGGCCAAGTTAATGAAAATACCTGCATATGATTGCTCAAGAGATGTCCATGGGCGTGATTTAGCCTCTCCTTAAATCAATGCGATGACCACAATGAACGATAGATAACCTGTCCACATATTAATCAGCAAACGTGTTGCCAATCTGCGTGGACAGGTTGCATAGCTAATGAGTCCAGGTGAAAAGAAAAATCCCGTTTGACGAAAAGTTACAATATTCGGGGGCACATATGTTATCCAAAGGAGTCGTTACAAGGGGTCGTACCATATCATCCAACACTTCAGGGGTACCGATGTTATGAGAGGGTTGTTACCATCATCTAACAAATTCAGGGACGGCTGAGTTGTCTGTCACAATCGTCCCCTCTTTTGAGACATGAAAACCTCTTTTCATAATTGATTTATGACGATGAAGCTGCCCTGATCGGTAGCTTTAGGATGATTGGTATCTTCAACTTCCTCCTCTTCCTCTGTAGTCAAGTTTCTACTCAGGAAATCAGCCCCGACATTCTGTCTTCCCGGAATATATTCCACTTTGAAAGAATAAACGTTTAAAAGAAGGGCCCAACGCATGACCCTTGCGTTAAATTCTTTATTGGCACCAAGAAATGCTAACGGAGCGTGGTCTGTTTGCACTGTGAAGGATGTACCATAGAGAAACTCATGATGGCGTCTGATACCGTCAATCAGAGCGAGACATTCTCTTTCGACTACGCTGTAGTTCCGTTCAGCTTTATTTAATTTCCGACTGCCATAGGCAACTGGAAATAGCATGTTCGGGTTACTGTCATCGGCTTGAAGCAGTGTTGACCCGATGCCCTGACCTGACGCGTCGACCCGCAATACAAAAGGTTTGTTGAGGTCAGGCAACCTCAAAATGGGGTATGCAGACAACTGTTCTTTCAAAGTGCTGTACGCGTGTTCGCACTTTTGATCCCATATGACCTTATCAGGACAACCTTTCTTTGTGAGGTCAGTCAGAGGTGCCGTCAGTCCGTTGAAGTTCTGGATGTACTTCTGATAGTATGCACATGGTGATAGGAAGGAACGCACGTCTTTCTTCGTTCTGGGTCTTTTGACTGCAGCTATTTTCTCCACGTTCTTCTTAACAGGCCAACTGGATCCGTGAGAAATAGTATGCCCCAGGAAGTCTAACTGTTCAAACCCGATGAGACATTTGCTAGGTCTGGCTGTGAGACCGGTTTCCTGTAGTCTCCTGAGGAGCATAGCAACTGTAGCAATATGTTCTTCGTAGGTTCCGATGCAATTAATATGTCATCCATGAAATTATGGATATGGGGACTTTGCAAAGGTTCTAGAAGCTTCCTCATCATCCTAGTGAACACTCCTGGTGCGTTATGCAATCCGAACGGCATCACATTAAATGTGTAATGTCCTTCACTAGTGCTGAAAGCTAACAAAGGTTTAATTTCCTCCTTGACTGGTATTTGATAATAACCTTTACTGAGGTCAATCTTGGAGAAAATCTTTGCCTTGCTAAGCTTGGTGAACAACTCAGAAACAGTTTGGAGAGGTTCGGGCTGGAATTCCGTTACAGCATTTAGCAGCCGGTAATCTATACACAGCCGAACTTCCTTATTGGGCTTCTGCAACAGCACTACACTGGAACTGTAAGGAGATGTAGATTCACTGATAATTCCTGCCTGATGCAGCTTGTCTATTTCTCCGCGAAGTGCATCAGCTTTAGCGTACGGGATGGGGTAAACTCTGGTTCGAACAGGGGTCTCGTTTGTTAATTTCATATCAAATTCAATGAGATTTGTTCGACCAGGTACATCCGTTAAGACTGCACTGTACTGTTTTAGTAGAGCCCTGGTTTCTGTTTGTTGTTCTGGTGAGAGATTGTCGCCGAACTTGACATCTTTAAAGGATTCTGTGGGTTGCAATGGGTACTCCATGCAACCATCATCATCTTCCTCGTCTTCCGTTGCTATGGCGACAGCCAGGTGATGCTCGGAGGCTGGCACCGGTCTTTCCAAATATTTCTTAAGCAGATTTATGTGGAAGACCTTCTCCTTTCCTTTGATGGAGATCTTGTAATTGGTACGTGAGATCTTTTTAAGGACTGTAAACGGCCCTTGCCATCCGATGCGAAGTTTATTGCTTCCGGTTGGAAGTAGCAACAAAACTTTCTCCCCTGGTTGTAGTTCTCTCTCTTTTGCAGCGTTGTTTTATCTTTTAGCATGTTTAGCGCGGGCTTTCTTAAGGTTGGTAGTAGCTAGATCCCATCCTAGCTTTAACCTTTCCTTGAGCTCAGATACATACTTGCTTGCAGAGACGACTGTCTCGTCAGCCTTTTGGTCTGTCAGGGACCGAAGTAAGGCTTCTAGTGGCCCCTTTATAGGTCTGCCAAATAAAAGTGTAGCAGGCGGGAATCCCGTAGACGCTTGGGGTACTTCTCGGTAGGCGAATAAGGCAGCCGATACATATAGGTCCCAGTCTTCCGGTTTCTCCTGACCCAGCTTACGTAACATGGTGATGAGGCTGCCATTAAAACGTTCCACGAGCCCATTTCCGGCCGGATGGTAGGGACTTGTGTGGATATGTTTGGCCCTCAAGATCTTAAAGATCTCCTCCATTAACAGGCTACGGAATTGGGATCCATTGTCCGTCAAAACTTGTTGAGGGAATCCCAACCGTGTAAAAATTTGCACGAGGGCTTCTGCGACATGCTTGGAATCTATGCATGTTAGCGGTACAGCTTCGGCCCACATTGTGCAAGTGTCGACTAAGGTCAGGATGAACCTGTTCCTTCTTTTGGTCTTTTCCAGGGGTCCAATGATGTCGACAGCAACCCGTTCAAATGGAGTCCCTACTATTGGCATTTGCCCCATGGGTACTGGGGGTGTCAAGTGCTTGGGTGCTACCCGTTGGCACTGGGCGCAGGATTTCACATACCTGATAATGTCAGAGTTCATTCCTGGCCACCAATAGTGGTTTTTTATTCGCTGAATAGTGGCGTTTTGTCCCATATGTCCGCTAAAGGGAAGAGAGTGCCCCATTTCTAAGATCTGGCTTCTGTACTGCGTCGGTACTAGGAGCTGGTTATTCCCCGTGTCCGGGTTGCCCATTCTTCGATACAATACACCATCCTTAGAAAAGATGTCTCCGTTGTGTCTGGGGTCCTTAGCCATGGGCAGTTTTCTAAAGCAGAGCTCCAGAGTAGCGTCCTTTTGTTGCGCCTCCTTCAGTTCGTTCAGCAACACATTTGGCGCAGGCTCCCTCTCCTTCTTGGTTTGCTCTCTTGTGGTTACCGCTGCCACAATCGGCTCCTTAGATCTCTCAATAAACACGTATCTACATCCCAGGATAACTGGGTAGATCGGATCATCCATAATGGCCGCTTTAAAAACACCTCTGACAAAATCAGAGTGTATTTCTACCAGTGCGATAGGAAGCGTCCTGGGTGCATCACTCCTGAAAGCTCCACTAAGTTTGACGGTTTCCTCTGTCTCCTGACCTGGTTTGACTAGGTGTCTGGCGACAATACAACTAAAGCTTAATCCAGTGTCAAAGAGACAAGTAGTTGAGGTACCATTCAAAATTACAGTTCCTCGCGTTGAGGGTCGGTCCCCCTCAGGTTGAGAGTCACTGACATTGACTCTACCTGGCGAGGCTGTATGCAGGCATCCGATGCGGTTTGGCCCGGCGTGCTTGCCCTGATCAAACGTACCTGGTGTAGGGGTCTTCCCTTTTCCTTGACCTTGGTGGCCGCGCTGCCACGTAGGCTTGGTGGGTTGATCAGAATTAATTATTATTTGGGGAAAATCGGGTTTTGTAGAATTTTGATTTTTCCTGGGGAGGTCTCTGGGTATTATTTTCTCGTTGGTTATAATTCTGAGAGGAATTTGAGGAATAGGATGACTGCTCTAGATTTCGTTTACGAGATGCTCATCTGTGGGTTTACGTTTAGTGCTGGGAAGTTCGGCCATTGCATTGGTATAGCGTTCTGCCTTATTGAGGATGTCCTCAAGCCTGACTGCGCCCTGTTCAGCCAAAAATCTACGGGTTTCGTTTGACAAAGTTGACTTTATCTGTTCCACAAGAACAAGTTCAAGTAGTCCCTCATATGTAAGAGGTAGGTCAGATAATTCAATGCACTTTGTCAAATAGCCCGTGAGACGTGAAGAGAACTGCGGAAATGTTTCCGTGCTCTCTTTCCGGCTGTTTCTGAACATTTGCAGAAATTTTCGGGCGGTCATCTCAAACCGCTCTAGCAAGGCCTTTTTCAGCATGTCGTAATCATGTTGGTCGGTTCCCAGCTTTGTGTACCCGTCATACGCATTACCTTTCAACGCAGTTGAGAGTTTAAAAGTGCCCAGCGGGAACTCTCTAACCCATACAGATTTGTGAGCGTCTCAAGTTTCTCTAGGAAGGTGTCAATTTTTTCGTTGGGGCTAGGAAAAGACTCGAAAGCAAAAGACATCACAGTTAATTGGGCAGATTGAGTGTTGGAGAGATCCATTGACTGAGACTGGGGCGAAGACGGCTCTCCGTTATTAGAAGTAGAGGCGCCCCGACTCTCTAGAGCCTTAAGCGCCAGTTCGTGCTGTCTTTCCCCCTCTCTCTCTCTCTCTTTCCCTGCGAGCTTCCATCTCTGCCTCAATTTCCTTCTGCTCCAATTGACGATCTTCCGCTTCTTTCCTATCTGCCCTCTCCTTTGCTTCTCTCCTCTCTGCTCTCTCTTTTTCTTCCTTCCTCTCAGCTTCTGCTCTTTCCTTCTCTTCCTTCCTCTCTGCTTCTGCTCTTTGTTTCTCTTCCTTCCTCTCTGCTTCTGCTCTTTGTTGCTCCGCGTCATATATTTCCAGTTCCTGGTTGACAAACAGGTTCGCCACTTCTGCGTCTAATCCTGCCTCTTTCGCTTCCAGCCTCATGATGGATCTCATCTTTATCCTCTCTGCCATTGTCAAAGAATAAGATGTAGTATGACTAGAGAATAGTAAGAAAGAACAAGAAGGGAAAAAACTCAAAGCCGCTACGAGGAAAAAAAAACACAAAGTATAACTATTTTGTGTTACCTCCTACTTGAAATGTGCAAACTTATCGCTGCTATTATTGTCACTTAAGACTCTTAACGCAAGCGACTATGCCACGTTAAAATGGTAAGTTACACTAGAAAAGAATCTACTTTTACTAACAGTAGAGAAAGATTTATATTAAAACAATTTAAAAGGAAAAAACATTTTTTTCCCCTAAAATTTTAATTCTCTGCCACAAAACTCCGCCCCTGAAGTCAGTTTATGAGAAGAGACGATGTTAACTAGACTTAAAAAGTCAGAACTTGGCGTCTTTAGCTAAGCTCAACTCTTTTTAACTTCAAAAACCTTTAGTGACTGTAAAACCAGTCACGCAAATCCCAGCAAATCTTATAAAGAAAAAATTTAATTTTCTCTGCCAGAGGTTAATTTAGCTAACCGAATTTATGATTATCCGTACTTTCTACTGCTGTGGAAAGAAAACAACCTGTAAATATGCTGTGTGGATGACCCAAATACTAAAGGGCGTTGTCTAGGGGTGTAATTAATTATTTATTTCCCTAATTCACAAAGACATATCATTCATACTCTATCTAGTTAGACCCAGACTTAGATCAGACTCAAAATATGTTTATCCCGGCTATGCGATTACCTCAAATGTAGCTCAAGATCCCAGGACCAGCCCACAAATATTGTCGTAAATTTATTTTGAGAGAGTCTTAGAAATAGTGGTCCTGTTTAGAGTGAAGAATGATGGTGGAAAGCTCAGTGATAGAAATTGTAGAGAGTAAAATAGTTGCTCCACAGAGTGCTGGAGGAGAGTAAAGACAGACTTATTTACGACAAATCGTTTCTCTCAATCTTCTCTTCAGACTCTCCTGGTCAAACAATTATTTGCCAGTTTCCAGACACACATATGCGCTCACACCGATTTGGTGCTTCAAACGCACAGACGCATGTAGATACAAACTATATTAAACAGATAGGGGAAATTTGGGCTTTGGGTATTCCAACGCAGTCCTATATAAGTTTATGATGTTTATTATCCTTAAAAAATCAAATCACAAACAAATATCAAGTGTTACATAAAATTATCATAAATACAGAAAACACAAATAACAAGGTGGGGGGGGGGGGGGGGAAGAAGATTGGTATCGACTAAGCCCTTCCCGCTTGTATTAGACAAAGACAAGCCCAGTCCAAAGATAGATAGTTATCAGGAACATAGGTAAGGTAACCCAACAGTGTATTTAATTACTCTAAAAGAGGTGTTACAATATTAGGCATGGGTGGTAGAAAAAATCCTGTTCTTCCCCAATTGTTCTTCCCTTTACTAAGCAAATGACAAAAATCGGGGGGGGGGGGGGGGGGGGGGTGGGGGGGTGGGGGGGTGGGGGGGGGGGGGGGGGGGGGGGGGGGGGGGGGGGGGGGCGGGGGGGGTGGGTTGGGGGGTGGGGGTTGTTAAACAGAGTTAACCAATTATCCCACTTAAAGTAACAATGCAGGGTATTCAAAAAAAATGTATTACCCGGTAAGCAAGTTAACAAAATGGTTTTCAAAAAAGATTAAATTTCCTGTCATTCATGCACGCGCGTGAGGATCCACACTCATATACTCACACACTTACCGATTGCAGCATCAGACAATCTATAGAATTATATAAACAGCAATTACACTCTTGACATGTGAAAATGTCTAGTACTTCGATGTCCCGGCCCAGATGTAGCGAGGTTTGCTGATAGCAACTATTCCCACTTATCGCCGGACTTGAAACCTAAGAGTTCTTGTGTTTTTATTATATAAAAAGGAGTCTATGGGATGGCACTGACACAGTTCGACACAGGGGTGAAAATGAAGTGGTGGTAAAATTCCTTCAATGCGTGATGATAGCCACTGACCGGTAAGTTTTATTAAATCCAGTGAGAAAAAAACTAAGCCGTCACAGTTCAGGAAAATATGTACTCTCTCACAGTAGGGCAGTAAATAAAATCGCTACTGGCACTGTTCATCTTCCAGTTTATCTCACAGATTGAAATTTAATTTGATGATTGTTCTTTAAATAGTCTTGGGTAGGCTTTCTTTCATGTAATTATGATAGCTAGGTCGCATCGGACCGCCACAAGATTAAATTTAAAAAAAATGTTTCATCAATATATCTGGAAGTTAAGAACCGAGTCTGAAAAGACTCTGTATGATTTCTTTATTGCTGGGATCGCAAAGGTTACGATCACTCTGTATGAAAGAAAAAGACATGTAATATACCGAAAATCAAATAACATTCTAAAGCGCGATGAATTTCCCGTTAAGACTATTTATATATATATATATACTCGCGTATTTAATTATGTATTTAATAAAACACTGCGCGAGTTCTAATGGTTAAAACACATATCTATAAATATAGGACTTAACTAAATTTATTAATTATAAATTCCTTCGCGACTTTAAAAGTTAATTTAAGCATTTAAGCATCTATTATCTTTTGAACTAATATAATAGATATATCATTACATTTACAACTGGAACTATTGAGACGGTTTAATTTAATAGATTTAAATTAACACAAAATCCAGTGAAATAGAATGAATGAATGAACTAGACCACTGATCACTTTACACAATTATATTTTACCGTTTTGCACAGAATAGAATTCACTGCAAATATATATGAAAATCCAGGGGAAAATCTATAACAAGATTTCAAATAATAGCTAGTGCTTCTGTCAAGGTCTGGCCAACGAGTGATAACAAGCATTTCTTCATGGTCTGTATATATCTAACTCGAATGCAAGATGAGTGGGACGTGAGAAAATTTGACACCTTTTTAGATCTCAGGAGACTTTTGGGGATCTGACCGCCAGACTAAAGAGAGAAGCCGCCCCTGGTCTTCGTATCTCCGCTCGCTGCTGCGATCGGTTCTGTGTTTAACACCGAGGTGCGAAATACCGGCACGAAACTTGCGTCGCTCGTTTCAGGGACCACTACTGCCTCTTTGATAGCGTGCCGCCAGTCTTTCCTGAGATCCCACTCGTGTCTTTGATCATGGTCGCTACTATCGTTTGATGCTGGCAACGCCCCCACTGGGCCGGCATTCTGGCCAAGTTAATGAAAATACCTGCATATGATTGCCCAAGAGATGTCCATGGGCGTGATTTAGCCTCTCCTTAAATCAATGCGATGACCACAATGAACGATAGATAAACTGTCCACATATTAATCAGCAAACGTGTTGCCAATCTGCGTGGAAAGGTTGCATAGCTAATGAGTCCAGGTGAAAAGAAAAATCCCGTTTGACGAAAAGTTACAATATTCGGGGGCACTGATGTTATCCAAAGGGGTCGTTACGAAGGGTCGTACCATATCATCCAACACTTCAGGGGTACCGATGTTATGAGAGGGTTGTTACCATCATCTAACAAATTCTGGGACGGCTGAGTTGTCTGTCACACATTGGTTAGTTCATTCATTCATTCATTCATTCATTCATTCATTCATTCATTCATTCATTCATTCATTCATTCATTACTTCATTCATTCATTACTTCATTCATTCATTCATTCAATCATCTATTTATTCATTCATTAGTTCATTCATCTATTAATTCATACCTTATTTCATTCACACATTAATTCGTTCGTTCATTCTTTCATTCGTTCAATCATTCATTAATTGGTTAGTTCATTCATTCGTCAATTAATTAATTAATTCGATTGTTCATTCATTTATTAATTCATTAATTCATTTATTCGTTCATTCATTCAGATCCTAATAGCCAATAAAGTGACTTTACAAGAGATAGCAACAATTGATGACCGCTATCAAATCATATGTTGAAAAACCAGATCTTACGTTAGAGTGTTATGCTAATGTGACATAGCATGTTATATAGTAACATGACAGTTAATTGTCGATGTTGCTGTTCGTTTCATATAAATTAGTTAAGTAGGAGTGAAGAAATGACAGGGGTCGGAGTGGCTCAGGGCGTTCGCCTCTAATTCTAAAGGTACTGGGTTCGCTCCCAGCACAGGGAATATAATTGATGATTTTTTTTTTAAAACCAGTAGTTCCTAATGATGTCATACTCTCTACCCTCCCTCCCCCCCAACGATATCCTGGGTAGTGAAATCGGATGCCTAGCCTTTTAGAATAAGGGCAAAAAAAAAGTTGCGCACGTTAAAAATCCCCCTGCAGTTGTAATTAGTAAAGAGTAGGCCATACGGACGCTGCTCTGACAATATTCAAAAATTAGGAAACCTACCAGTGACAAAAATATTTATAGAATGCGTTATTCCTGTTTACATACATTGGGTTTCTCGCTGGTGCTACTGTGACGGTATTGCCTCCCCTGCTTTGCAGTAGTGGTCCAACAGTGGCCAAAACTCTAATAATCTCAAAGGTGTCTACCTTCGCACAAGATTACTCTTGGCAGAGATGTGGATAGAAGGGTAATGACACTTATATCACAAAGGGAGTCTTCACAAGATATTCAGATAAGCGAAAACAATGCTGCTTTGGCTGAGCACGTTAATTCTATAATTCTACGGACCACTTTTATAAAGAATTAAGCAATGGTTAATCTTAGCTCGTTACGCCCCCACCTCTGATTTACTCAGTGAAATTCTTATTATACTGGTTTAGCTCAGTTTAGAGTGTGTGTAGTAAATTGACTTAGACAAACATGCAATACATTTAAAAGGATTAAATCGAAGTTAAATTTGTAAAATTACAATAACAAAATTTAATAATCACTTAACAGTTTTAACAGTTTGGAAATAATTGAATAGTTTAGAAGAAAAGTTTCACCATTGATGGATAATAGAGACGATGATAATAAGTTCACTTTGGCAGCTTATATATGGAACTTAACTGCCAAAGACGGTTCTGCTCCTTCTGATGGGTTGGTTCTTTTTACACTGCTCCCGCTCGACGCTGGTCAAGGTTGTCGGATGTAGTTCGTTTCCCAGAAATGTCAGGGAGAGTCTACAAAGTTGGTCCTTCGTCTCAAAGCATAGGCCACTTGTCCCTTCTTGTTCCAGAGATAGTACTTTCTGCTGGTACTTACTTACTTAGTCGTTCTCCTTCTACCGTGAGGTGTAGAGGTTTGGAAAAGAGAGCGCCAGACTATCCTATCGGCTGTCTTCCTCCTGGCCTGGTTCCATTCTAGTCCTTGGTCCTTCAAAGATTGTCTAATGTTGTCCTCCCAGCGAACTCTGGGTCGTCCTGTGGGTCTGGATCCCTGGCTTTTTGTTTCCCATGCTTGCCGTGGTAGCCGATCTTCTCCCATTCTGCAGACATGGCCAAACCATCTTAGTTGGGACTGTTCTACTTGGGTCTGCAGGGGGTGGGATTTAAGGCCTTGACGTATCGTCTGGTTGCGGACCATGTCTCTTCTTGTTACTTCAACCACCTTCCTCAGATACCTCATTTCTGAGGTTTGGATCTGGCTTTTGTGGGTTGTATTCATTGCCCATGACTCGCATCCATATGTCAAGACTGGGACATAGGTGGAGCTGTATACAGCTATCTTCGTTTTCTTACCAACCTCTCTCTTGCTGAGGAATCCTCGATTTATGGCATGAAAAAGTCTCCCAGCTGCAGCTTTTCGAGTGGCCGACTCTTCTTTGATGCCTCAGGGAACCCCTGCATAACAATTATCATATATACAGCTCATAGTACCTTAGCGTGATCAGTAAGTTTGTAAATATAATAGTCCAATAAAAAGTGTCAATCCTGTTTTTTTTTCCTTTTGTGGATCCGTTTTTTGTCTACTCTTTTTTGCGTGGTTCCCATTCCACTAATGATACCAACGCCAATGCAAGTCAGTAGTGTAGTTAGAAGAAACTTCAGTTTTTCCTGTTTTTTATTTTGTTATTTCCTATTTAATTTTTTTCCTTTTTACCTTACCTAAGCCGCCCTAAAAGTCTTATAACAAATTTCTACTCTACAAGATGCTAATGAAATATGGTTTGTGCAAAAGTGAACACTGTCTTATTGCGCACTGCCATACGGGGATGCTCAATCGCTGCTCACCACGGTGAGCGCTAACACTGCCCGGCTTGCAAAGTTAAAAAACACAACGTTTATTTATATTTTTTTTTCCAATCACGATCTCTCGCGTAACCCTTAGTAACCTCTTGCGGAACCCTAGGGTTCCGTGGAACCCTGGTTTAGAAACCCGGATGTACGACAGGAAATCCAGGAGCTGTGCGAATCTACTTCATAAATATTGATCCCGTTTAATATTTATTCTGATAAAAGCATGTACCGTATATACTGGAGTATAAGTCGATACATTTATTCCCATTTTGTACCTTAAAAAACGTGCCCCCGACTTACAGTCGAGTCAAATAATTTAAAAAAAAAGATTCATGAAACTGCCATACGGGGATGCTCAATCGCTGCTCACCACGGTGAGCGCTAACACTGCCCGGCTTGCAAAGTTAAAAAACACAACGTTTATTTTTTTTTTTTTTCCAATCACGATCTCTCGCGTAACCCTTAGTAACCTCTTGCGGAACCCTAGGGTTCCGTGGAACCCTGGTTTAGAAACCCGGATGTACGACAGGAAATCCAGGAGCTGTGCGAATCTACTTCATAAATACTGATCCCGTTTAATATTTATTCTGATAAAAGCATGTACCGTATATACTGGAGTATAAGTCGATACATTTATTCCCATTTTGTACCTTAAAAAACGTGCCCCCGACTTACAGTCGAGTCAAATAATTTTAAAAAAAAGATTCATGAAACTAGTCAGTTCCCCCCCACCGCCCCCCCCACCCCCCCGTCCTTCCCGCTGCATATTAGTATTCTTCAGATATAAACTTGCAGCTTCATTAAAGGTTTGTATAACATAAATCTTAAGTAATAAGTATTTAAATACGTACAAAGTCACAAATGTCAACTGGAGTACGCCTTGTTGACCAGGTTCTTCGTTTGATCTATGAGCACTACCATTACTTCTTTCCCTAGATTCATTTTCTTTAGTGCCACTGTCAGACTCTAAATCGAGCTCCTATTCAATATCCACTTCTGATTCGGCTGCACCATTAGCGTCCTGATCAAATAATAAGTCATGTCTCAGACCCCAAGCGGGACCCAAGACGCATCAAAAGTGAGGAATGAAGTCAGCGACCCATAGCTTGATTGCCTGCGCCAGGGTCAGCGAACCAGAGCTGACCAAGACCCTACTCCACCTCCACGTGGTGGTCCTGGAAACAGGCTGCATCACTGCAGTCTGGCTGAGGAGTAGGGATCGAAGAGGGAATGCAAACACGGTCCCAAAAAAAAATGCCATGCGGAAGTCGGATGTGTCGGCCGAATGGCGCAAATACCGCAGCTTCGCTGTAAACGGACACAACGCAACCAACGTCCTTTTCAGGACGAACGAGGAAAAAGAAGAAGACCCCATAGCAAATATTCGACCGCCCGGAAAGTCATGGCTTTAAAAAATCATAATATCGATCGATTCTAAAATAAATTCAGAAAATTGAAGCTTTACGTGTACCTGAAATCTATAACCCAGGTTTCGCTAAATACCGAGTTCTCGTTGCTACTTGAAAGTATTCAGACTTTCCTGGCAGGCGATTTCAAGCGTTTTTTTTTTTAAATGGTAAAAGGAAAAGCTGAAAGTGATAGAATATGCAGAAAGCCAAAAACATTTTAATGCAATGCGGGAATTCTGAATCGAACTCGTTCGACTTATAATCAGGTCATTCTTTTTTTAGAAGCTTTTAAGTCTTACAGTCTAGGGGTCGACTTATAGTCGGATCGACCTATACTTGAGTATATACGGTATGTAGTCGCCGCGTTTTAGCCAGCCTGCAGCCTGTATTTAATGTGAGCCCTGCTTCCTGCTATTTCATCAACAAAGCAGTGGAAATAAACTTAAGTGATATTTCACCGAATGTTCACTTCACTTCAAAGAAAAGATCGCGTTCCTATCTCAAGCAGTTCCCGATTAAAGTGACTGTTTGTAAGTTAGCTTGTGAGTTTTCACTTTGAACGTGAAAAAACTACTATTAATCCTGGGATATCACGTTTTGTAAATGTTGGCCAGCTTGAGAGGATTAGTCCAAAATTTTCCTAGCGCAATTTTTTTTTTTTTTTTTTTTTTTAGAGCTGGAATTGATTTTAAAAAATCTTAATGGATTAATAGAATTTCTTTAATAGAAAATAAATCGATCAATGTTGAAGAACTTGATAAATTGTAATAAATCATAAATAGCATTTTTTAAACCACTAAGGGCTTTATTTATTTCACTTGTTATACGGCAACATCGTCCTGAAAAATAAAATGAAAATACTGGAAAGTTACAACCAAATAATTTATTAATATTGACCACACTTGCCAAATTTCATATCAGAAATCTCTAACGTATTAATGCTCTAGCATTTAATTAAAAAAAACAAAAAAAAACATTGCTAAAAATTGAATAATTATTTTATTAGTTACTCGATCTAAAAATGTAACCGATAGGTGACGGATGGTGAGAAAAAAAAAACTAGGGCTGGGATCTTTAACGATTAATTAATCGTTAAAGATCCCAGCCCTAGTTTTTTTTTTCTTACCATCCGTCACCTACAGATACGTATAACAAATCATTTTCTGTAATCTGCCGGTACATCTGGACGTACGTTATGCCAACCTCAGCTATAGAGCTTATTTATAGATCTGATGTTATGTCTAGAGCTCTTTCGATCTATGATCTTGTAATACTGGAGTTCTAAGCCTTTTTCTTTTCAGTGTCTGTAACCGCTAACTCCCACTACTATTAAACCTTCCCGTACCCTCTATTCAGTGTGGTAGGAATTAAATTCTAAAGTTTTTTTTTTTTTTTTTTTTTTAAATAAAATGTTGTCTCGTTTTGGCGAGGCGCGTCCCGTTCAACCTAGCCGGTTATACTAGGGCGCATGTCCACATATAAAAGACCTTTAAGTCTGGAGAATTTATTAAATTCTAAAGTTTACCGTGCATATTTTCACAAACGAAAATAAAACTACAGGTTAATGAATTTTTTTTTTTAAAGAAAACTTTATTCGGCAAATAACAACTATTGTTTTTAGTATCCTAAGCAGTTTTATCAAGAGCATTTACAGGAGCAAGTTGGAAGCAGAACACCCAGGCCACCCCACGCACACAATAATAATAATAATAATGCACATTACCAGCTCAGCAGAAGTGAACAAGTGGTACTTCAGACTTCGCACAGGTCACAACAGATTGCGATACCATCTATTCAACAAGTTAAAGATAAGAATTATCGATGAGGGTTACTTTGGCGCTGATAAAATGACTACTGAGTATCTACGTCAAAGGTGCCCAACATATGAGGAACAGAGAAAACTTATATGGCCATCACCAGTACCATTCCTAGAAAAGCTCTACAGAGATATCAACAGCCTTAGACTGACTACAGCTTTCTTTGAACATATTCAAGTTGACGTCTGAGAGTCTTTGAACATATTCAAGTTGACGTCTGAGAGTCTTTGAACATATTCAAGTTGACGTCTGAGAGTCTTTGAACATATTCAAGTTGACGTCTGAGAGTCTTTGAACATATTCAAGTTGACGTCTGAGAGTCTTTGAACATATTCAAGTTGACGTCTGAGAGTCTTTGAACATATTCAAGTTGACGTCTGAGAGTCTTTGAACATATTCAAGTTGACGTCTGAGAGTCTTTGAACATATTCAAGTTGACGTCTGAGAGTCTTTGAACATATTCAAGTTAGAAGTATGAGAGTGTACGAAGAAGAAGACCTCCTAAGAAAGCAGGAAACCCTATACTGATCTCAGGAGGTCTCCAGTGAGGCAAAGAAAGAATCAGTAACTGCTCCCTCAGGCAATTAGTACATATGAGATTGAGCATTAGCAGTGGCGTCACTAGGGTTGGTGTCACCCACATGGACCTCCTCCCGTACCAGACCATACAGAATCCTTAGTAATGTTTTTTGTACTAGTGTTACTCGTAAATCGTAATTCCCGTATATCACTGAATGTAATGGCAAAAGTCGTGACATAAACAACTAGCAAAATTAAAATTACACCTTTAAATTGCAATATCATACGCACAGCCTAAATGTATTTACATTTACATAGTTTCATGTGGTTAAAGTGAAAATTCGGTAAAATAACAATAGAATTCGAAGTAAAAACGTAGGTATATTGATACTGTACATGTAAGCTGGGCTTACGAAAACTGTTTTTGTGGTTACAACTAACTCCAGGGATATTTTTATTTAAAAAAAATTGTTTTGCTGAAATACTGCACACAAGTTTTATAGGCAGTCATTTTGGTGTCACCCCCTCTGTGATAAAGTACATTGATACAGTGATAAAATTATTATTTATAAGTATAAAAGTCAAAATAATATGAATAGAAATAGTAAAGTTGTAACGCGTCTTCTTTCCCCACGCCAGTCATCGCATGGAGATAAGAACGTAGTGTGAAACCTTATTGCCGCGCCAGTGGTATTGGACTTTATAACTCGCCCGTCAAGGGTTAACGGAAAAAAATTTGAAAACAAGCTTAGTTGTTCCAAGAAAAATAGTAAGAATAAAACAGGGGAGGCATAAACGAACGCATAAAAGTGAGAGAGAGAGAGAGAGAGAGAGAGAGAGAGAGAGCGAACACATGCCACAAATTGTCAAGCGTTAGATTCTTGGACTAGCTACCCAAGATGACAGTGCGAGATGATACAGTTAGCAGGTGTTCGGTAACGTTGTCGCAAGCTTTGTAGAATTTAAAAATTCCCCACAAAGTCCAATACTTCTTCTAACTATAGGCACACAACTCCGCCAATGCCGGTCCCAAGCCCGGATGAAAAAGGAGGAGGGCGGCCTGCATGGAGGCCGTAAGGAGGCAGCCCCTCCACCATGCAAAGGCACAACAGGCCAATCACCTATTTGCTTTAAACCACGATTACGAGTAACAAAAGAGAGAAAACCGGACTGATTCTAGGGGCGACGAGCTGGAACGGACTACGGACTACGACTTATGGAACATGGAACACAGGAGGTGTGAATGGGAGGGAGGGGGAGCTGGTGGAAGAGATGAGGAAAAGAAAACTAGAAATCCTGGCTGTTACGGAAACGGAGAGAAAGGGACGGGGGGTCATGGGTCTCGATGGCGGCACGCTGCTCTACAGTGGTGTGCCCATGTCCGAGAGAGCTGGGGGGGGGGGGGGGGGGGTTGCATTGTGGCCCAAAATCAAAAAGATAGTATCAAGGGGTGGAACTTTGTCTCAGAGCGCATTATGGTTGTGAAACTAAAAGAGGGAGAAACCATAGTCAACCTGGTCATAGTGTATGGGCCAAATGAGGATGAGAGAGCAGAGGTCGGGGAGGAATTCTTCGAGCTGCTTCAAAGGACAGTGGATGACTGCCTAGATGAAGTTGTCATGCTCGGAGATTTTAATGCCAGAGTTGGAAATGACCATGCTGGATGGGGTGGAGTTGTCGGAAGATATGGAGGGGATGCTCTCGGTGACAATGGAAAGGGACTCCTTAGATTCTGCAGTGAGCAGAATCTGATCATTACAAACACAAAGTTCCCCCATAAGCGCATACATGCATGCACTGGATGTGGGCCAACGGGGAGTGAGAGGTCGGTGGTCGACTGTGCCATTGTTCGGAGGGGCTCATTCGGATATGTCCGAGATGCAGGAGTCTGGAGGGGGCCGGAGATTGGAGGTGGTCACTGCCTGCTGACAATCAAACGAACAACTGAAAGAGTTGCTCAGCCTAGGAACTGCTCAACATCACGCAAGAAACCAAGTAAACGAGCAGGAGAAATGAGCATTAGGACCTACAAGCTGAGAGAGCCGGAGATTAAGACCGGATATCAGGGGCTTATTGCTGCAGCGGTGAGCAACACAGAGGAACAACCTGATGACTTGGAGGCCCTCTGGGTTAAATTCAAGGATATCATAAAGACAGCTGCTGCAGAAGCATGTGGTGAAGTCCGACTTGGGAACCAGAGAAAGAGGACACCTTGGTGGACAGAGGAAGTCGGAGAGAAAATAGGAGAGAGGAAGATGGCATGGAAACAATACTTAGGAGCTAGGGACACAACAGGACAGGTGGAGAGGTGTAGAGAATGTGTGGCGCTCGGAGCAGAGGTGGAGAACGGGGTGCTGGTGGCGGAACAGAAGTCCTGGGAAGAGTTTGGAGAGAGGCTGGAGAGGGATGCACAAGAGGACCGGAAATTGTTCTATAGGACCCTGGGGAGCATGGGGATGGAAAAACGGTGCCCTCTCGGGTTTATAGAGGACAAGCGGGGCGGGTTGCTTGCTGCCCCGAGGGAAGTGGTGGAGAGATGGGGGGAGTATTTCTCGGAGCTCCTTGATGGTGAGCGGGGTCAAGCATCAGAGGTGATGGCCGCTGGCACAGAGGGGGAGGCCAATGGTGGTGGGGATGACATGGGGATGGAGGGGCTGAGGGCAGCGCTGGAGAGGATTGGGATGGGCGGGGCAGCGAGGCATGATGGTGTGACACCGGAGGTGGTTGGGTGCATGGGAGCATCAGGTGACCTGTTGCTCCTAAGGGTCCTACAGGCAGCATGGTGCAACAAGACCATACCAAAGGATTGGGAGATCGCCATCATAACACCAATTTTCAAAAGGGGTGACGGTCGACGGTGTGGAGGCCATGGAGGCATATCCCTTCTCAGTGTCCCTGGAAAAATCTACTCTAGAATCCTAGAGCAGAGACTCCGACGCCTAGCTGAGCCACAATTGGATGGGGTCCGGTGCGGATTCCGAGCGGGCCGAAGTGCTCAAGACCTGATCTTCACACTCAGACAGCTGAGTGAAAGGGCCCTTGGGTATGGGAGAGAGATCCGTCTTTGTTTCGTAGATCTGGAAAAGGCGTTTGACAGGGTCCCTTGGAGCAAACTTTGGGACTGTTTGGCAAGGAAGAATATTCCAGCGCCTCTGATTCATGCTATACAGAGCTTCTACAGGTCTTGCGGAAGTTGTGTGAGGACGGCGGGCCATGGGTCGGGGGAGTTCGGGACCACCACTGGTGTAAGACAAGGTGATGTCCTATCACCTTACCTCTTCATACTCCTTGTGGACGATGTCATCGGGGCATGTGGGGAGAGAGCAAGAAGGTGTTCAGTGGGGTACTGGAAGATGAGACAGGTCTGTATTTCAGAGCTGGCATTCGCTGATGATGTTGCCCTGATTGCTGAATCGGAGGCGCATCTCCAATCCAACCTGCAAGTCTGGAAGGAAGAGCTGGAGAAGAGAGGGATGGTCATAAGCGGCTCTGGGACAAAATCCATGGTGATATCACGAGAAGAGGGGGGACATCAGATTGGGCTGGGAGAGCGGGTCCTGGAGCAGGTCGACCACTTTAAATACCTCGGAGCTATTATAGACCGAAAGGGAGGCATCAAAGAAGAGTTGGCCACTCGACACTCGAGGGGCAGCAGCTGGGAGACTTTTTCAGGCCATGGGTCGAGGATTTCTCAGCAAGAGAGAGGTTGGTGGGAAAACGAGGGTGGCTGTGTGCCGCTCCACCTGTGTCCCAGTCTTGACATGTGGATGCGAGTCGTGGGCAATGACTGCAGCCCATAAAGGCCAGATCCGAGCCTCGGGGGTGAGGTGTCTGAGGAGGGTGGTTGGGGTGGCAGGAGGAGACATGGTGCGCGGCCAGACGATACGTCAAGGCCTAAAATGCCACCCCCTACAGACCCAAGTAGAACAGTCCCAACTAAGATGGTTTGGCCATGTCTGCAGAATGGGAGAAGATCGGCTACCACGACAAGCATGGGAAACAAAGAGCCAGGGATCCAGACCCCGGGGGCGACCCGGAGTCCGCTGGGAGGACAACATTGGACAATCTTTAAAGGACCGGGGACTGGAGTGGAACCAGGCCGGGAGGAAGACAGCCGATAGAATAGTCTGGCGCTCTCTCTTCCAAACCTCTACACCTCACGGTAGAAGGGGAACGACTAAGTAAGTAAGTACTATAGGCACACAGTGGAAATATTTGTTCGTTCTATGGGCATGCAGAGGGACTAATATAAACACACACGCGTTGCTCTGTCTGCAAATTAATAAAATTGTGACGTCACCAACTTGTTGTTGCTTCAGTTTGAACTACGCGCGAACGGGAGAGAGATGGCGTGTTTAGGCAATAATGGAAATTGAAACTACTATGGAAATTTATGAAATTCTTTATTAATAGGTTTAGGATCATAAAAGTTAGCTAGTTTAAGAGCTTATCTTCTCCTGATAAATAATATGCCTTAAAATATACAGTCCGACAGATAACACGAAAGTTATTGACAAAAGACTATTTGTTCGTGCAGACAAACGGACAGACTGGCGGTTTTTCATTCATTTTGTATTCACTAACGATTACAATTTTGAACGCGTTGTTGGAAATGAGACAAGCAAGCATGTATTATGTTGGAGGAGGGGTAGACAAGGTGAGAGAAATTATGGGATGGCTTAACAATAAATATATTTTAGCAGTAGAAATCTAAGAATGAGTGAGGAGAAAACTTGTTAAAAAATCAAGTCTGTTTTTGCTTTTATTTTCAAAATTTAAAAGTAGTCGTTCGCTCTCATTGGCCAACGCCTTTTATAATATTGAAAAAATTCAAAGGTTCGACGCCATTTGTATAATACAGTCCCCTGAACAGGACGTTTGAAATTCTGGGAAGTGTGACTTGCCTTATTACGTTAAATATATAAAGTAAACCATAATAGGCATCACAGTCCAGCCGGCAGTACATCTGAAGTCTGCTAACCAACGTACCTGTGTTTATTCATTGAATTTATGGTAAGGCAGAAATTATTCATATATATTTTGTTTAAAAATGTGAGTGAGAGATACTGCCATTACGACAGTAAGTAATTAGGTCCCTAGCTGATTTATGCAGGGCCTAGAGGTAGATTTATGCTATAACACATTGCCAGTTTTGTAAAATGCACATGTTTTGTGAAATAAAAATGTTTTCTTAGGGGGCCAGATGGACACAGCTCACCTATCCTATTGTATGGAAGAAAAGAAAGATTAATAATATTATTGCAGATGCAGGGCCGCCTTGAAAGGAGAGACATGTGAACAACACTGGTACACTTTGTAATGGATGTGCTGGGTTGGTCAATTAGATATGACCCAGATCTTTATTTATTAGGTATTATAATTTGTAGAAATAACAGTTTAAGTATGATATCAACAAGGAGACATTATTTCATTGTTACAGGGTTTTTATCTGGCACTAGCCCGGTGCCAGATGTCTGTGAAAAGCAGTTGAGAAGTCTTTTCATTTCCAGTAGTGACAGGGGTCTACAGAGTTCACCCTGTTACTTTTGGGGCCAGTATCAAAGTGATCGTTTTACAGCAAGAATACGGACAGTTCAAGTTGTGCCAGATAAGTATAATATCTGGCACATGACTTTTCATCAGCATCAAAGACTAGTGCACCCTTGTATAACATAATAAAAATATTCCCCAAGGAATTAAACATTGAAGGTATATTAAAGAACTGGGGATGATTAAAGAATCCCAAACAGCCATCCAGTGTTAGAAACCAGTAATATTAAAATTTTAGTAACACTATTAGTATAGTTTAACAGTATTTGTTTGGACAATTGTCCCTTTGGGTTAAAAATTTGCATTTTATGTATATATCTTGAGTTCTTTTAATTTTGAAAGTCCTGACCAGAAGAATACTAGGTTCAGGACCAATAAAATTGTATAGAAAATATTTACATATAAAAATTTAACCCAGGTGTTATTCATTTGATCATAGACTTTAATATTTGTTTATGTGTGTGTGTGTTAGTGTTTAATTACCATCACACCACTATTTCATTACCCTAGACATTAGACGTAGCTATCAGACATACTAGTCAAAAATAAGTCTGAGTGAGATCGTAGGGTGGTAGCAGAAAGGTACTCTGAGAACTCACAGCTTGACCTCACTCAGTTACACTATAACATTTAACAACAACATTTCATAACATCAAAACCCACCACACCCTCTCACCCACCTAGTGCCCCTTGATGTATAGAGAGTTACGCGAACTATGTCAGAATCGAAAACGAGGCTGAAAGACGTAGACGCCATTTTCGGCTGGACAATACCAGGGCTAGTAGCGAGAATAAGCAATATTTTTTTTTTAAATTAATGAAGAAAAATATCCCGTTCAACCTCTAATGGGTTATAATTAGAATATATATTGTTTTCAATTCCAAATAATATTAACAACTGCCGACATGAGAAAGTGGCCTCACATTTGTCAAATCATTGTAAATAGGGACAATCACAATTATGCTGTCGTAATTTTTTTATCTGAGAGAGTTCTGATGGATATTGGTCCTTTTAGAGTGTAGAATGATAGTGAAGGCTCTGTGAGAATAAGGATTTAGGAAAGTGAGGTAGTAGATTCACAAGGGCTGGGGAAGAGTAAGGACAGTCTCTTATTACGACAATATTTGTCTCTCAAAACTATTCCCACCACTCTTCTGAACAAACAGTTGTTTGTCAGTTCCAGTCGCTCATGCGCACACACCGATTTGGTGATTCTGACGCACAACGTACATGAATACACACTACGATAACAAAATATGGGAAATGTTTGGGTTTTGGGCCAGCCGACACCAATGCTAATAAAGTTTTTAATACTTTTATTATCATAAAATCAAGTTACAAGTAAGTATCAATGTACAGTCAGAAATCATGGGTTACAAAACACAAAATAACAGGGAGGAGGGTTTCTGAGGAGAAGTATCCAATGCACCTTTTCCCGCTTGTATTTACTAACAGAAAAGACCGGGTCCCAAAGATGAGAAGGGGGGGGGGGGGGGATGATGATGATCAGAGATAGGCAATTTAACCCAATGGTAAATTTATTACTCTGATCAAGGGAGTTACAGTAATAAGGGGTAAAGGAAAAGCTAGGGGTCATCAAATGTTTTCCTTTAATCAACCAATTTTTTCCGGGAGGGGGGAATGCTCACAGTTAAATAATCCCGCTAGGAGAAATCCCGTACAATGAATACAATACACCTTAATACTAGGTTGAACTAACTATAAGGGTAAAAGATTTAAATCTCCTTTCATTCAAAAACAACACGCTAGGGCTGGCCAGCACACAGTCGCACACACACAGACTTACCAAAAGGTGAATTCTGGCACTTCATAGGAAATACATCAAAAAACAGCACTAAACCATGGCTTAGGTAAAAGTATTTTCTTCCGTGTACAGCCCCAGATTAGCGGGTTGTTGAAGTTAACAAAGTGTCCCGAAATCGTTGGACGTTGAAGTTTAACGGTACTGTTTGTTTATTAGATAAAGTTCCTAAAGAATGGCACAGGCACTTGGCTAGGTGTGAGGAATGGTGTGGTGTCTAAGATTGGCACAGCTGGTGGAGATAACTTTCTTTTGCAGTAATGTCACAAACTACAAAACACTGAGGTAAGTTCTTCAGGGGGTTGGTAAAATCCAAGGATTATGCTTGACAGACAGTGTCAGGGAAATCTATGTTCTTCTTCACGAATAGAGCAGTGAGTAAAATATTGCTACTGTTGACTGTTCTTCTTCCAGTTTGATAACTAAAAACAACGACTTTATGAATTGGGATTTTAAAATAGTCTTTGGGTTTGCTTTGTTTCTGTATACTTCAGATAGCTGAATCCCAACAGGATCGCCACAAAGATTAAATTTCAAATATGTTCATAAGTCACTGGAGTAATCGAACTGAGTCGGCAAGACTCTAGATATATATTATTGCTGCGTAATGGCTGCTTAAATGATGTTTCATTGCTGCTAAATTGCTGGGATGCGAGGTTCAAAAGATCATTCTGGATGCAATAGAAAAACATGAAATGCAATAAAATCATATTAAAATCTAACGCGCGATACATTTACAGTTTAACTATTTTCTGCACTCGCGTCTTCAATTAATAAAGCAAGAGAGAAAAAAAAACTCCCCGTGAGGTTAATAGTTGAAAGCACATCTATTTATACAGAACTAAACTGTATTAAAGTTATAATTCCCTTAAGCGGCTATTGTATTAGGAAATAAACTTATAGATGTAACATTTAGTTGGCACTAGAACTTTGAAGATGGGCTTATTTAATAAGCCGCGGTAGCATAGTGGTTAGTGCACTGGCTTCCTAGCGCAGTGGTTTATGGTTCGATCCCCAGATGAGGCGGGAATTTTTTAGGCCACAAACGGCTCCTGGGTCGACCCAGCCCCAAATGGGTACCAGAGAAACTCTGGGAAGGTTATAACGGGTTCCTTTACTTTTTTATTTTTTTTATTTAATAAGGTTAAATTTACACCCCAATCCCGTGAACTAAATATGAAATAACTAGACCACTGATCACTCGAAGCTAAAGTATTAATTACCGTCTGCACAGAAAAAGAATTTCATTCCAATAGCCAACAATTTAGATGAAATCTAACAGGAATTTTGCTATATGCTAGTGAATCTTAGAATTCTGTCAGAACGAATGATACGTTGCCCTTTTCAGATTCTGTATTTATCTATTAGAAAGGCAAGATAAATGGTACATGTGAAAATTTCGCGCCTCTTCAGGTCCCAGGGGAAGTCGAAGTTATTTAGCCGCCATGCTAACTACGATGGCCCGACTGGCTTCCGATCTACGTTCGTCTCAGGCTGCTCACACGAGGATGTGAAATTTCGGCGAGACTAGCCTCGTTTGCGGTGAGTTTCCTGATTCCTCAGATCGTATCCGCTACGCTGAGCGTTCCGTCTTTCGGGCAAGTCTGCCGTTGGCCACAGACGTGCGAAGTCTGCAAGAAGAATTCTTCTGACCGCTCGTGTCCGTCTTGCGAACGGTTCAGTGTTCGTACGGAGATGCTAAACTTCTGTTTCTCTGTTCTGGGGATCTTCTTTGACTGCTTTGATCCTAGCCGCTACTCTTCGTTGATGAAAAGTTACAACAATACTGATGTTCAGGGATTCTAATGTTATGAAAAGCTAAAGTCCCTTTAATCATCCATCAAATCAGGGAAAATTCACTTGACAAACTAGACGTACGTCACAATCGTCCCCACTTTTAGATATGAAACCATTTTTCATGCTTCCTTCTTGACAATGGAGGTGAACTGATTGGTGACTTTAGGATGAGTGGTATCTTCAGTTTGCTCTACTTCCTCTGTAGACCAGTTTCTACTCAAGAAGTCAGCTCCGACATTCTGTTTTCCTGGAATATATTCCACTTTGAAGGAATAGACGCTCAATAATAATGCCCAGCGCATAATCCTTGCGTTGAATTCCTTATTGGCACCAAGGAAAGCTAATGGAGCGTGGTCGGTTTGTACTGTGATAGAAGTACCATACAGAAACTCATGATGGCGTCTGATGCCATGAATCAGAGCGAGACATTCTCTTTCAACGACACTGTAGTTGCGTTCAGCCTTGTTCAGTTTCCGACTGCCGTAAGCTACTGGGAATAGCATATTCGGGTCACTGTCCTCGGCTTGCAACAATGTTGACCCGATGCCCTGACCTGACGCGTCAACTCTCAGTACGAAAGGCTTCTTAAGGTCAGGTAACCTTAGGATGGGGTATGCCGACAACTGTCCTTTCAAAGTGCTGTATGCATGTTCGCACTTTTGATCCCACATGACCTTATCAGGACAACCTTTCTTGGTGAGGTCAGTCAGAGGTGCCGTAAGTCCGTTGAAGTTCTCGATGTATTTCTGATAATATGCACATAGTGATAGGAAGGAACGCACGTCTTTCTTCGTTCTGGGCCTTTTGGCTGCAGCTATTTTCTCCACGTTCTTCTGAACAGGCCAACTACAGCCGTGGGAAATAGTATGCCCCAAGAAGTCTAGCTTTTCGAACCCGATGAGACATTTGCTAGGTCTGGCTGTGAGACCAGTTTCCTGTAGTCTCCTGAGGAGCATAGCAACCGTAGCAATATGTTCGTCGTAGGTTTCCGATGCAATTAATATGTCATCCATGAAATTATGGATGTGGGGACTTTGCAAAGGTTCTAACAGCTTCCTCATCATTCTGGTGAACACTCCTGGTGCGTTATGCAATCCGAACGGCATCACATTAAATGTGTAATGTCCTTCACTAGTGCTGAAAGCTAGCAAAGGTTTAACTTCCTCCTTGACTGGTATTTGCTAATAACCTTTACTGAGGTCAATCTTGGAGAAAATCGTTGCCTTGCTGAGCTTGGTAAACAACTCAGAAACAGTTTGGAGAGGTTCGGGCTGGAATTCCGTAACAGCGTTTAGCAGCCGGTAATTTATACACAGCCGAACTTCCTTATTGGGCTTCTGCAACAGCACTACACTAGAACTGTAAGGAGATGTAGATTCACTGATAATTCCTGCCTGATGCAGCTTGTCTATTTCTCCGCGAAGTGCATCAGCTTTAGCGTACGGGATGGGGTAAACTCTGGTTCGAACAGGGGTCTCGTTTGTTAATTTCATATCAAATTCGATGAGATTTGTTCGACCAGGTACATCCGTTAAGACTGCACTGTACTGTTTTCGTAGCGCCCTGGTTTCTGTTTGTTGTTCTGGTGAGAGATTGTCGCCGAAGTTGACATCTTTAAAGGATTCTGTGGGTTGCAATGGATAATCCATGCAACCATCATAATCTTCCTCGTCTTCCATTGCTATGGCGACAGCCAGGAGATGCTCGGAGGATGGCACCGGTCTTTCCAAATATTTCTTAAGCAGATTTATGTGGAAGACCTTCTCCTTTCCTTTGATGGTTGGAAGTAGCAACAAAACTTTCTCCCCTGGTTGTAGTTCTCTCTCTTTTGCAGCTTTATTGTATCTTTTAGCATGTTTAGCGCGGGCTTTCGTAAGGTTGGTAGTAGCTAGATCCCATCCTAGCTTTAGCCTTTCCTTGAGCTCAGATACATACTTGCTTGCAGAGACGACTGTCTCGTCAGCTTTTTGGTCTGTCAGGGATCGAAGTAAGGCTTCTAGTGGCCCCTTTATAGGTCTGCCAAATAAAAGTGTAGCTGGCGCGAATCCCGTAGACGCTTGGGGTACCTCTCGGTAGGCGAATAAGGCAGCCGATATATATATAGGTCCCAGTCATCCGGTTTCTCCTGGCCCAGCTTACGTAACATGGTGGTGAGGGTGCCGTTAAAACGTTCCACGAGCCCATTTCCGGCCGGATGGTAGGGACTTGTGTGGATATGTTTGGCCCTCAAGATCTTAAAGATCTCCTCCGTTAACAGGCTACGGAATTGGGATCCATTGTCCGTCAAAACTTGTTGAGGGAATCCCAACTGTGTAAAAATTTGCACGAGGGCTTCTGCGACATGCTTGGAATCTGTGCATGTTACCGGTATAGCTTCGGCCCACATTGTGCAAGTGTCGACTAAAGTCAGGATGAACCTGCTCTTTCTTTTGGTCCTTTCCAGGGGTCCAATGATGTCGACAGCAACCCGTTCAAATGAAGTACCTACTATTGGCATTTGCCCCATAGGTACTGGGGGTGTCAAGTGCTTTGGTGCTACCCGTTGGCACTGGGCGCAGGATTTCACATACCTGATAATGTCAGAGTTCATTCCTGGCCACCAATAGTGGTTTTTTATTCGCTGAATAGTGGCGTTTTGTCCCATATGTCCGCTAAAGGGAAGAGAGTGCCCCATTTCTAAGATCTGGCTTCTGTACTGCGTCGGTACTAGGAACTGGTTATTCCCCGTGTCCGGGTTGCTCGTTCTACGATACAATACGCCATCCTTAGAAAAGATGTCTCCGTAGTGTCTGGCGTCCTTAGCCATGGGCAGTTTTCTAAAACAGGGCTCCAGAGTAGGGTGCTTTTGTTGCGCCTCCTTCAGTTCGTTCGGCAACAAATTTGGCGCAGGCTCCCTCTCCTTCTTGGCTTGCCCTCTTGTGGTTACCGCTGCCACAATCGGCTCCTTTGGTCTCCCAATAAACACATATCTACATCCCAGGATAACTGGGTAGATAGGATCATCCATAATGGCCGCTTTAATAACTCCTCTGACAAAATCAGAGTGTATTTCTACCAGTGCGATAGGAAGCGTCCTGGGTGCATCACTCCTGAAAACTCCACTAAGTTTGACGGTTTCCTCTGTCTCCTGACCTGGTTTGACTAGGTGTCTGGCGACAATACCACTAAAGCTTAGTCCAGTGTCAAAGAGACAAGTAGTTGAGGTACCATTCAAAATTACAGTTCCTCGAGTTGAGGGTCGGTCCCCCTCAGGTTTAGAATCACTGACATTGACTCTACCTTTCGAGGCTGTATGCAAACATCCGACGCGGTTTGAACCGGTTTGTTTGCCCTGATCAGACGTTCCTGGTGTAGGGTCTTCCCTTTTCCTTGACCTTGGTGGCCGCGCTGCCACGTAGGCTTGGTGGGTTGATCAGAATTGTTGTTGGGGGGGTATCGGGTTTTGTAGAATTTCGATTTTTCCTGGGGAGGTCTCTGGGTATTATTCTCTCGTTGGTTATAGTTCTGAGAGGAATTAGAGGAATAGGATGACTGCTCTAGATTTCGTTTACGAGATGGCTCATCTGTGGGTTTACGTTTAGTGCTGGGAAGTTCGGCCATTGCATTGGTATAGCGTTCTGCCTTATTGAGTATGTCCTCAAGCCTGACTGCGCCCTGTTCAGCCAAAAATCTACGGGTTTCGTTTGACAAAGTTGACTTTATCTGTTCCACAAGAACAAGTTCAAGTAGTCCCTCATATGTAAGAGGTAGGTCAGATAATTCAATGCACTTTGTCAAATAGCCCGTGAGACGTGAAGAGAACTGCGGGAATGTTTCCGTGCTCTCTTTCCGGCTTTTTCTGAACATTTGCAGAAATTTTCGGGCGGTCATCTCAAACCGCTCTAGCTTTTTCAGCATGTCGTAATCATGTTGGTTGGTTCCCAGCTTTGTATATACGTCATAAGCAGTACTTTTTAATGACGTTGATAGTTTAAGTGCCCAGCGGGAACTCTCTAACCCATACAGATTTGCGAGCCTCTCGAATTTTTCTAGATAGCTGTCAATTTTCTCATTGGGACTAAGAAAAGACTCTAAAGCAAAAGACATCGCAGTTAATTGGGCAGACTGAGTGCTGGAAAGGTCCATTGACTGAGACTGGGGCGAAGACGGCTCTCCGTTATTCGAAGTAGAGGCGCCCCGACTCTCTAAAGCCTTAAGCGCCAGTTCATGCTGTCTTTCTCTCTCTCTCTCTCTCTCTCTCTCTCTCTCTCTCTCTCTCCCTGCGAGTTTCCATCTCTGCCTCAATTTTCTTCTGCTCCAATAGAGATCTTCCGCTTCTTTCCTATTTGCCCTCTCCTATGCTTCTCTCCTCTTTGCTCTCTCTTGCTCTGCGTCATACCTTTCAAGTTCTTTGTTGACAAACAGGTTCGCGGCTTCTCCTTCTAATCTTGAGTCCTTCGCCTCCTGTCTCAAAATGGATCTTATCCTAATTCTCTCTGCCATACCAAAGAACTGGATGCTTCTAAGACTAGAGAATAGTAAGATGGAACAAGAAGGGGAAAAAACTCAAACTCGCTACGAGAAAAAAAAAACACAAAGTATAAATTTACTTGTGTCACCTCCTATCTTAAATGTGTTAACTTATCGCTGCTGTTTTCTGGTAATTAAGGCTCTAAACGCAAGCGACTAATGCCACTAAAATGGTAAGTTACACTGGAAAAAATTTTACTTATACTAAAAGTAGAGAAAATTTTTTATTAAAACAATTAAATAAAAATTTTTTTTCCTGAAATTTTAATTCTCCACTACAAAAACTCCCCCTGAAGTCAATTATATGAGAAGAGACGATGTTAACTAGACTTAAAAAGTCAGAACAAGGCGTCTTTAGCTAAGCTCAACTCTTTTTAACTTCAAAAACCTTTAGTGACTGTAAAACCAATCACGCCATCCCAGCAATTATATAACAAAATTTCAATTTTCTCTGCCAGAGAATACAAAGGTGACAAATATTTTAATCACTAACTTCTTGCTCCTGTGGAAAGAACAAACCTGTAATACTTATTGTGTGGTCGGCCCAAAATACTAAAAGGCTTTGTCTAGGGGAAGTAATTACTTATTTTTTTTTTGATTATACCCTACTTCACAAAGACAACCAACCACACTCTATTTAAACTAGGCTCAGAATCCGGAACGAGCTAACCATTTATTATCGTAATTTTTTTATCTGAGAGAGTTCTGATGGATATTGGTCCTTTTAGAGTGTAGAATGATAGTGAAGGCTCTGTGAGAATAAGGATTTAGGAAAGTGAGGTAGTAGATTCACAAGGGCTGGGGAAGAGTAAGGACAGTCTCTTATTACGACAATATTTGTCTCTCAAAACTATTCCTACCACTCTTCTGAACAAACAGTTGTTTGTCAGTTCCAGTCGCTCATGCGCACACACCGATTTGGTGATTCTGACGCACAACGTACATGAATACACACTACGATAACAAAATATGGGAAATGTTTGGGTTTTGGGCCAGCCGACACCAATGCTAATAAAGTTTTTAATACTTTTATTATCATAAAATCAAGTTACAAGTAAGTATCAATGTACAGTCAGAAATCATGGGTTACAAAACACAAAATAACAGGGTGGAGGGTTTCTGAGGAGAAGTATCCAATGCACCTTTTCCCGCTTGTATTTACTAACAGAAAAGACCGGGTCCCAAAGATGAGAAGGGGGGGGGTGATGATGATGATCAGAGATAGGCAATTTAACCCAATGGTAAATTTATTACTCTGATCAAGGGGGTTACAGTAATAAGGGGTAAAGGAAAAGCTAGGGGTCATCAAATGTTTTCCTTTAATCAACCAATTTTTTCCGGGAGGGGGGAATGCTCACAGTTAAATAATCCCGCTAGGAGAAATCCCGTACAATGAATACAATACACCTTAATACTAGGTTGAACTAACTATAAGGGTAAAAGATTTAAATCTCCTTTCATTCAAAAACAACACGCTAGGGCTGGCCAGCACACAGTCGCACACACACAGACTTACCAAAAGGTGAATTCTGGCACTTCATAGGAAATACATCAAAAAACAGCACTAAACCATGGCTTAGGTAAAAGTATTTTCTTCCGTGTACAGCCCCAGATTAGCGAGTTGTTGAAGTTAACAAAGTGTCCCGAAATCGCTGGACGTTGAAGTTTAACGGTACTGTTTGTTTATTAGATAAAGTTCCTAAAGAATGGCACAGGCACTTGGCTAGGTGTGAGGAATGGTGTGGTGTCTAAGATTGGCACAGCTGGTGGAGATAACTTTCTTTTGCAGTAATGTCACAAACTACAAAAACACTGAGGTAAGTTCTTCAGGGGGTTGGTAAAATCCAATGATTATGCTTGACAGACAGTGTCAGGGAAATCTATGTTCTTCTTCACGAATAGAGCAGTGAGTAAAATATTGCTACTGTTGACTGTTCTTCTTCCAGTTTGATAACTAAAAACAACGACTTTATGAATTGGGATTTTAGAATAGTCTTTGGGTTTGCTTTGTTTCTGTATACTTCAGATAGCTGAATCCCAACAGGATCGCCACAAAGATTAAATTTCAAATATGTTCATAAGTCACTGGAGTAATCGAACTGAGTCGGCAAGACTCTAGATATATATTATTGCTGCGTAATGGCTGCTTAAATGATGTTTCATTGCTGCTAAATTGCTGGGATGCGAGGTTCAAAAGATCATTCTGGATGCAATAGAAAAACATGAAATGCAATAAAATCATATTAAAATCTAACGCGCGATACATTTACAGATTAACTATTTTCTGCACTCGCGTCTTCAATTAATAAAGCAAGAGAGGAAAAAAAACTCCCCGTGAGGTTAATAGTTGAAAGCACATCTATTTATACAGAACTAAACTGTATTAAAGTTATAATCCCCTTAAGCGGCTATTGTATTAGGAAATAAACTTATAGATGTAACATTTAGCTGGCACTAGAACTTTGAAGATGGGCTTATTTAATAAGGTTAAATTTACACCACAATCCCGTGAACTAAATATGAAATAACTAGACCACTGATCACTCGAAGCTAAAGTATTAATTACCGTCTGCACAGAAAAAGAATTTCACTCCAATAGCCATCAATTTAGATGAAATCTAACAGGAATTTTGCTATATGCTAGTGAATCTTAGAATTCTGTCAGAACGAATGATACGTTGCCATTTTCAGATTCTGTATTTATCTATTAGAAAGGCAAGATAAATGGTACATGTGAAAATTTCGCGCCTCTTTAGGTCCCAGGGGAAGTCGAAGTTATTTAGCCGCCATGCTAACCACGATGGCCCGACTGGCTTCCGATCTACGTTCGTCTCAGGCTGCTCACACGAGGATGTGAAATTTCGGCGAGACTAGCCTCGTTTGCGGTGAGTTTCCTGTTTCCTCAGATCGTATCCGCTACGCTGAGCGTTCCGTCTTTCGGGCAAGTCTGCCGTTGGCCACAGACGTGCGAAGTCTGCAAGAAGCTTTCTTCTGACCGCTTGTGTCCGTCTTGCGAACGGTTCAGTGTTCGTACGGAGATGCTAAACTTCTGCTTCTCTGTTCTGGGGATCTTCTTTGACTGCTTTGATCCTAGCCGCTACTCTTCGTTGATGAAAAGTTACAACAATACTGATGTTCAGGGATTCTAATGTTATGAAAAGCTAAAGTCCCTTTAATCATCCATCAAATCAGGGAAAATTCACTTGACAAACTAGACGTACGTCACATATGCTAATACGTTAAATAAAAACCAAAACAAAAAAACAAAACAAAACAAACAAAATCAAGAAGAAACTCTGAACAAGAATAATATTAAAATGGAGGGGTGTAAAGGCCTGGTGGTTCCAGTTATATAACTGACTTTAACTGATATTTAATTGATTTTCATCTGTTAAAAGTCATATGCATTGTAAGAACAGCATCAGACCTTCACATTCCCAGCCACTAATATTAACATTTGTTCGTGTTAAATATTGTTTGACTATATTATGCAGTTCCCGAGGCCTGTCTATTCTTAACACCTCTTCTATATTTATAAGATTATATATATATATATACTCCCTTCGAATTGAACTATTTACCTAGTTTGAAATGTGGAAACTGGTGAATGACTTTTGTAGACACTGACAGTTTTACTAGATCCAGATGATCACACCAGTTTTTGTTTTCATTAAAAATGCGACAATGTACAGGTAGTTTTAACAAAATCTAATTACATATTTTGGACCGGAGATTTTATTATTATTATTTTATTATATAATTATATTATATAATTTTTTATTATTATATAATTTTTTATAAATTATATATATAAATATCACCAAGTGGCAGAGAATCACCAAGTGGCAGAGGAATGTCAGATCCAACGAAACAACACTCAGATGGCGCAAATTGCGAGAGCCCAGATACAAGCCAACAAAAACCCCCGAGACGCAAACGACTAGACCTAGTCTGGACAAAACAGCAACTGATAACAACTCAAAAGCTCAGGCACAAGAAAAGGCCCCCTTCTAACAACTAGCAGGAACATGATGCTTTTTCTAACCAAGACCGGAGAAGGGAACAATGGACAAAGACTAACAAGTCAAACAACACAGATACAATACAGGAGAGGATCGTTAAGATCACCCAGATGTCTGGAGGTGAGGCCTCACTCAGGGCCCTACCCGAAAGAAAAGTGATCGGTATCCTCGAGGTAATAACTGGCAGGAGAGGCATCGCTAAAGTAGGGAGACACGAAAAGGGAGTTGTGCTTTCTCTCAACAACACTGAAACAACCACTTCGCTAATGACCGAACTGGAGTCCGGTCCAGAAGAAGTCCAGCTGACCCACCAGATAAAAGTGGTGGTGGAAACATCCAAGACAACAAAGAAGTTCGTCATAAGAGGGGTTGATACCAGATGGCCCGCGAGCGAGGTTCACAGCTACCTACAAACCGGAAACACAGATGTCAAAATCACACAGGTCGAAAGACTAAAAACCTGGGACAAGAAAGATACAAATCTGATTGTAGTAACTATTGAAGGATCGACAAGACCTGAGAGACTGACGCTCCAAACTACATCAAAAAGGACAGAAACCTATATCCCTCCGGTCATATTCTCTCTAACTGCCAGCAGTTTTCCTACACAAAGAAAACGTGCAGAAGAGATACGGTTTGCCGGTATTGTGCGGGGAGCCACCCATATCGCGACTGTCCCAAGGCGATGGAGGATCTCAATTACAAGGCCATAAATGCAAACCGTACCTGTGCAAACTGCCACGGAAACCACGGGGCAAGGTACAGAGGCTGCCCTGTGTTTCAGGAAACTAAGAACATCCTGAAGGAAGATGTGTCCAAAAAACACCCCTTTCAAAGAGGCAAAACACAGAGTGGCTGCGGATGTTGCACGATAGATAGAAGACAGCTACATCAGCTGACAGCGGAAGTTAAAGAAATGAAACTGAAACTCCAGGTCGAGAATAGAAGCAGGCAGACTCCCGAAGGTCAAACTGACAGTGGAGAAGATGTGATAGATCTGCAGATCATTAGAAATATGATAGCAGACATGAAAAGAATCCAGCAACAAGTAGAAACAGATATCAAGAAGCTGACAGAGCTGAAAGAAGAAAACGCAGAACTACTCAAAAGAATAGAAGGAGAAAGAACAGCCATTGAGGAAATTACATCTAACACACGAGAAACTAAAACGAACGACCAATCAGACGAAGAAGTCATCGAGGAAACGCTAGAAAAGCTACTCCCATCAATAATAGAAAAAGCGCTATTTCAGATACAGGAGAAAAGGATGACACAAGAAACAAAAAGGAGGGTAAAAACACACAAAACCACATAAGCCAGATAGTGAGGCAGGATATGAAATACACTATGGAACACGCCACGGCACCACGAACAGACAAACAACGAGGAGGAATCCAGACAGTCAGATAGTGGTCCTTTTTAGGACCAGTCCTTTTCAGGACTAACAACCGGCTAGCATCGAAGAACCTAACGCACAATATACCCCAATTATAACCACTTCGTAATTGAATACTATATGCAGAGTTCTTCACGAAGGACAGCTTACAGAACCGTTTGGGATAAGAACAGGAGTGCGACAGGGATGCCTCTTGTCTCCATTTCTTTTCTTGCTGGCAATAGATTGGGTTATGAGATCATCGGCAACACACAACAGAAATGGAATCCAGTGGACTCTGAATAAGCAGTTGGATGATCTGGATTCTGCTGATGACTTGGCTCTTCTGTCCCATAGCCGTAATCAGATGCAGGACAAATTGAAAACACTCGATGAGAGGTCACAGCAATTGGGTCTGAAAATACACAGGGAAAAGACAAAAATAATGCGAATAAATGCAGGTAATGATAACAGGGTTGAACTTGAAGAAACACCAATACAAGATGTAGAATCATACACATATCTTGGCAGTAATATAGACAAAGTTGGAGGGACAGACAGCGATATCAAAATAAGAATACAAAAGGCAAGAGGAGCTTTCATTGCATTGGGAAATATATGGAGATCAAGAGAAATAGGATCCAACACGAAAATAAGAATCTTCAACTCAAATGTGAAGTCAGTCCTATTGTATGGCTCAGAGACATGGAGAACAACAAAGACAACAACCAAAAAGCTACAGACTTTCATAAATGGGTGCTTGCGTAGAATAGAGGGATTAAAATGGTATGACAAGGTTACCAACGTGGAACTGATGACAAGAACTAGACAAGTGCCAGTAGAACAAGAAATGAGAAGAAGACGATGGCGATGGATAGGACACACACTGAGGAAACCTGTTGATAGCATTACAAGGCAGTCCTTGTTCTGGAACCCCCAGGGCAAGAGAGGCAGAGGAAGACCAAGAAGTACATGGAGAAGAGAGTTGGAAACAGAGGTGAAAATGATGAGGAGAACATGGAAAGAACTTGAGATGATGGCACGTGACAGGAGGACTTGGCATGTGTTTGTTGAAGGCCTATGCTCCTTTGGGAGTGGAGGGTTATGAATGAATGAAATAACCACTTCGGTTAAATAGGGTATAACTGTAATATAATCGACGCAAGTAAGCAAGCAAGCAAGTGGCATATCACCAATGAACAAGCATCATCTACGTACTATCACATACAAGTGTGTGCAAATCTGCTAGTGCATGCGCTTATACGTCCATGGGTGTGTGTGTGTGTGTGTGTGTGTGTGTGTGTGTGGTATTTGTATTCGTGTATGTATATGTAATCAACAATGAACATATCTCAGTCAACAATAATGTCTTCATGTTTCTACTAAATACTAACTAACTACATCATCACGCGAGAGAAAACTTTAAGTAAACACTTCTTTCTATGATGAAATATTACGCACAGCGCACTGGTCTAAATGACCTCATTTTATCAGTAGGCCCCTATCTGAGGAGCCGAGCTGCTCTAAAGAACAAACAGATACATTCTTCATGGCTTAAAACTCTACATAAAATTTAATAGGCCGGCGCTACTCACACAGCTAACTAAAATTTCTCCCACTGTAATCACTGATGTGAAATCAATCACAGTTACGGCTCACAAGAATGCAATGTGACTATAAGTTAACGCAACAATAGAGAATGCAGTCAGCGACCCATAGCTTGACTGCTTGCGTCAGGGTCAGCGAACTAGAGCTGACCAAGACCCTACTCCACCTCCAAGTGGTGGTCCTGGAAACAGGCTGCATCACTGCAGTCTGGCTGAGAGAGTAGGGATCGAAGAGGGAAGGCTAACCCGGTCCCAAAAAATGCCGTGCGGAAGTCGGATGGGTCGGCCGAAAGGCGCAAATATCGCAGCTTCGTTGTAAACGGGCACAACGCAACCAACGTCCTTTTCAGGACGAACGAGGAAGAAGAAGAAGATATTAATACGTATACACTTGTATACAGCACAATGTGACACTAGAATTCCTCTAATAAAATCACCTTGTACGTTAAGATATATCTCACAGTTGACCGTAGCGATGATATTTACGTGAAATTACACTACAAAACACATAAATCGCCAGTCAGCTTGTATCAAACTATAGACAAACTCTGAGCGTTGTTAAAACAGCACCAACTCCTAAACCTGAAACATCTAAGATTACTAAATCTAGAGTATTATAAAATGTACCCATAGGTAAGCATAACTCGATGTCGATAGCTCTCTTAGCACAGAAGCAACTATGCGATAGCCCCAACCTCACTGGCGTATCATACGAGAGTGGGTATCGCACAAGAAGACGATTTGGCTCTTTCTGAACTCTGACTCGAGCCTTCAACTGTTTTAGCTTAAATCTTACATATGCCTCATGACAGCCACGTCATATGTGCGGCAAGCTACGCCTACCTCTTTCTAGGGAGTCTTATGCCCAGCATGGATGACACGAGATACTCTTTGATGCCACATGTTTAGTTGCTCATTGCAGTGACTATCTTACTAATCGTACACAACTTTCCCGCTTACTAGTAATAACATTTTCACGTTATCTGTTATCTCAGTCACACGTCTCACAGTTTCCTACTCAACCAAGGTATGTTCCATTTGTGTCAGACGGCTATAAGAGAGGACTGTCGCTGATTACACTTCCCGCGTCTCACAAGTTTGTCATTCTCACAGATGACCAAAGTGTATTTCCTTTAGATCTCCAACTCCTGGGTGAGATAATGCTAACATAGGCACAAATAAATACCGTAGAATAGATCAAAAATTAATTACTCAGTCTAAAATTAAATCCTTCGTCCCACACAGTCACATTTTAATTACTTATAATAATAATAATAGCCCCTTCAGTCATAACTGAATGCGCCCCTGAGGTGACAGCCCTCAGCTGCTTATTTTCCTGGTGTTCCTTTCGACCTATTTAACATCGGCGGGAACTAGATCCCGGAAATCAGATATGCTGACGACACAGTCCTCATATCGACCAACCCAGAAGGACTTGAACAGTTAATTATGTCCACCAAAAAACACAGCGAGGCCCAGAATCTATACCTAAACACCAAGAAGACCAAAGTATTGACAACAGACAAAGTAAAGATCAAACCAGAAATTGAAATTGATAACGAAGAACTGGAAGGTGTTAATGAATTCGAATACTTAGGATCAATCATCAACATCCCTGGCGACTGTGCAGTAGAAATTTTAAAAAAGGCAAAGAAGCAAAGCTACAACTGATCAGAGCATGTATATTCCCAGTAGCAACATACGGATGCGAGACATAGACACTTAATAAAACAGTTGCAATAAAAAGATTACATCGTTCGAAATGAAATGCTACAGAAGGATGTTGAGAATAACCTGGACAGAAAAAAAGACCAACAGAGAAGTACTGCACTCACTAAACGTACAGGAACATTGGCTCCTAAATACCATCGCAATAAGGAAGCTGAAATTTTTCGGTCATATAAAAAGACATAATAGTATGGAAAAAACAGTGATGGAAGGCATGGTCCCTGGAAAAAGGGGAAGGGGTCGACCTAGACGACGGTGGACCCAGGACATCACTGAGAGTCTGAATCTTTGGGTGATGCAGGTCGACTTGCCCAGAATCGTGATGCGTTCAGAGCAGCTGTAATGGCGACAACGTTCTGGAGAGAATACGTCACATGATGATGATTATTATTGCTAACTTTATTTTGTAATTATTTTCATTTCCGTGCATGCTTGGTTGATCGCTGATTTCTTCATTTTTTTTTCCTTTCCGTCTATTGTTTTGCAGTTATTCCCTGTTCAACCAAAACGGTTATATGTGGGGTATCGCTGATGACAACAGTTTAGCCTTATGTATCTAGCCCCACCGCCCAGAACACGGTTCTCCAAAACTGTCCAGACCACAATGACCCATATGCCAAGCGTTGCGTGCGTATGATGTTTTTCCAGGCGTTACGTATTGAATGGAGAATAAATTTGGCGCGGTCCAACAGCCTATTGTTGGTCAAGTCGTCAGAAACAGTGTGCGTGATTTGCAACGAAGGACTCGAGAATTTTTAGAAGAAAACTAACGCATAGGGTGGCGTTCTAGGTAGCTCACAATCCCCGGGAAAGAAATCCCGATAGCCTGTACTGTAATCCTGGATTAGGGAGCAAACGTGCTTTATTGATGTAAGCTCTGGGACAACCCACAATGACCTACGCACCACACGACGTCAGACCTGTCCCGAGAGCGGGGGGGGGGGGGGGGGGGGGGGGGTTTAACCTCTTATTCTCTCTCCCCCCCCCCTTTCCTTTTTAGTGTTTGGTGAAAAACATTTCCGGGAAATTATATTGTACCAAAATAGTGCATTAAACTATTTTTTTTATTAACCACCCCCCCTCCCCCCCCTTATTAAGTCTTATCAACGGCCCTGCCCAAGAGTGCAGAGCTGAGACAGAAGCTTTAGGGCTGCTGCATGGACCTGGAAAAGACTGTGGACTTTGTTCTGGTAACAGGCCTGCAGATTAAGGATGACTAGCAGACGGCATAGGTAGCCTCACTGTGCGTCCTGTTTTTAAAAAAAATTAATTTATTCATTTTTAAATCGTATATCATAAAGCGGGTATTTGCTTATATTTTTGTGTTAGATTCTGTTCTTTGACTTGGAAGAAAATATAATAATAATAAAAACCCACACAAGTTCGTCCGAACTTTTGACAAGATTTTAAAAATAGGCCTTAGCTTGCTTCCAAGAAATACCCGCCTAGGCTTATTCAGATTCTAAGGTCAAACTTTAGAGATAAAAGAATGAACAAGCAAGGCTCAGTGGGATATCATCATGAAAACAGCAACAATTTTAGACAGGTTGTTTTGTCAACACACAACGCAGAAACCACACATAGATATCATATACCGGTTGTAAAAATACTGTTTAGTTATTTCGAGGAAGCGGTAAGTTTGTGTAGGATATGTCCTTACAGAGTTGGCGTTAGAGCAGGGCGACTGGGGCGGCCGTCATAGGCGCTTAGGGCAAAGGGTTCCGGAGCGAGAAAAAGAAACAAAAAAGTATTTATTTTCATCAAGAAACTCGAATTTTCTTCATCTGTGACACAATTTGCCCAGGCCAAATCACTCAGTGTAAATATTTTATAAGACAACAATAAAACCAAAGTATGACATTGTCACGGCATGTATTTACTGCCGTTTTGACTCGTATGCTTGGTCGGAAGCCGAGCTGTTTTCCTGGGCCGCGAACCGAAATTAGATATACCTGAGTTACGGTTTAAACAACCCGTCATGTGATGTCACGTGATGGGGTTGAATTTTGGCGCAAAAAGAAAGAAGCCATAAACGACTAGTCCTAGTGGCCGTCTTGAAGAGACGTGTTGTGGAAGGCCGGGGTTTGTACGGTATTTCTCGGCCAACTGACGGGACAGTAATTAGTTACCATTATTAATATAGTCCTGGTATATTTGTTCTGATGCAGAACTATTTTGCTCTTATAAGTTGACAGCTGTATTTGCTGTAATTTTGATTCTCGTATTCTGAGTGGGACCCCAAGATGCAGCAATAGTGAATGCAGTCAGCGACTCATAGCTTGACTGCCTGTGTCAGGACCAGCGAACCAGAGCTGGTCAAGACCGTGCTCCACCTCCACGTGGTGGTCCTGGAAACAGTCTGCAGCAGTGCAGGCTGGCTGAGCGAGCATGGATCAAAATGGGAAGGCAAACCCGGTCCTTAAAAAATGCCGTGCAGAAGTCGGATGTGTCGACCGAAAGGTGCAGATATCACAGCTTAGGCGCAAACAGACACAACGCAACCACCGTCCTTTTCAGGACGAACGAAGAAGAAGAAGAAGAAGTATTCTGAGTGTTTTGGTATTTCAATGAGAATGTTATATTGTAGCTTGCCTCTTTACCCATTATCACGACAGTCCGTTCGCGGGAAGCAATAGTGGTATTACCTCGATTCCTTCAGGGAAGTACCTAGGTTTAATTTTTATATTTATTTAGGTTCTTATGTGTCCTATCTAGCCTTCACTTTCTTTCCTTTCCATGACGAAGGCCTTGTGGTCGTAACGTTGGCTATTTTCTTTGTCTTTTGTCCTCGTAAGACGAATTACCTTTTTTCGATTTTTTTTCACACCCATCCATTGTACCCATTATGCTGAGTGGTCGTCAGACTTGACCGTGAGGCTTTTCTGATGATTTGCATTGGTAGTACGCAAGTATTTTGTATTTCACAACAGCACTATTTGGCCATGTTATGTTGCTGTAAATAAAAGGGAAAGTTACTGATTAAGTCGTCCCTTCCTGTGTCGCCGTTGCTTGGGCCGCATCCCTTATGTTTACGAGTCTATTGTGCTGTCCCGTATAATAAAATCCATTTGTGCAGCGGTAATACTGTGAATTCGTATCAGTGTTGCATACCCCTTTACCAGTATTTTGACAGACATATTTTTAACACTCTGTTTTAGTAGTTATCGTGTTTAAAAAATAATAATAATTTGTTAGTAATAACTATCTGGAACTGATCTGCAATTTTATTCACGAATATTACTTAATTGTCAAGTAGAATTGAACTTTCACGTCTAGAAGCGTGAGATAGGACGCGCATGTCAAACCACTCGCCCTGTGATGACCGCCTAATGCTCTAATCCTGGCCCTGTATGCACGCGTGCGTATAAGTATGTATGTATGTGTATATGTCATAGGATGCAGCTAATATGTGGTTGTGTATGGTGCTGGCAATTTTGTCGTGTGTAACAGATTGCTACAGAAACCCCCACGGCAACAGCACGTGAGTGATTTGGTGCAGGCTTCTTGTGAGAGGACCACTTCAGTGGTGACTCCCTGCTCCATCATCATCATCATCATCATTACCACCAGTCAGCTCTCCAAGTAGTCTAGGCCTTCAACAAACTTATGCTGCGAAATCTTCCTATCTTGTGCCATCATTTAAGGCCTATCCATGTTTTCTTCACGTCTGTCTCCAGTTCTCTTCTCCATGTGTTCTTTTGTCTTCCTCTACCTCTCTTACCCTGGGCATTCCAGAACATGGACTGTGTCACGGGTTGCCTCCTCATAGCTCTGCAGTAGTGGTCCAACAGTGGCCAAAACTTATGAGTAACTAATGTGGGTCTTCAAAGGTGTCTACCTTCGCACAAGATTACTCTTGATAGAGTTGTAGATAGAAGGATAATGATGCTTCTACCTCAAGGTAGTGTTCATAAGAAATTTAGAAAGTGAGAACAATGCTGCATGAGGCTGAGCAAATGTTAACTCTAATATCTGCCGTCAACTTTTGTGAAAGAGAGGGTTTTCATTTAATTCGTTAGCTCCTTCAAGCCCCCAGCTGAGTTAAGTCAGCGAAATTACTCTTATTATTATATAGCTCTGTTTAAGTGTATTTTAAAAAATTCTCTGAGACATACGGATGTAGTACTTTCAAAATGATTAAATCAACTTTTATTTGTCTTTATACAAGTAACAAATTTAATAATCAATTATGTTTTAACACTTATAAAAATGAATAATTCTTTAACAAACAAAATTCATCATCGAGTGATGTTATGGAGTTAGAAACTGGATAGCTGACTTGGCAGCTTTCATCTTTCTACTTAGCTGCCAATGATTGTGTCTGTTCTGCTCCAGCTGATGTTTGGTTCATTGTAGATGGATGACTGGATCACACTCGTCACTGGTCAGGTTTGAAAGTTGTGTCACAGTGAGCTTGAGGGTAGTAGATATAAGAAGATTAAGTGTACAAAGTGCGCTTTGCAAGATTTGGATGGGACAGTAACGGGTTTATTATTTTTTTTTATGAGGGGTGACAAATTGTGCGGTTTGTGGATTAGTGAAAGAGGGGAGATAAGTCTGTAGTTATGTCCCTTTTGAAAAGTGAGGAATTCTGGACAAAGAATAGTCGTTGTGTCAGAAATACGCTTTCAGAAATTTGCATACGGCTTTTATGTTAACTTAAGGAGACAAGAGTCCTTGACTTATAGTATGATTTAACAAAAGGAGATGAGTTATAATTACGTCCTCTGTAGAATAATAAAGAGCCAGGGATCCAGACCTCCAGGACGACCCAGAGTCCGCTGGGAGGACAACATTAGACAACCTTTGAAGGACCGAGGACTAGAATGGAACCAGGCCAGGAAGAAGACAGCTGATAGAATAGTCTGGCGCTCTCTCTTCCAGCAGTTTGATCGCCAGTTTCGAGAAGTGTGAGAGTTTACAAGACCAGCAGGTATGTGAGGTTACCAGCAATGATAAACTTTTGTAGTCAAAATGCAATAGAGTAGACAGCTACTAAAACGTGAGAAGTAGGGATGCATAGACATGGCTAAAATTATTACCCCCGGCGGTTAAGCCAGTCTCTACCAGATACGCTATACAGTATCTACTAGAAAATAGAGAAAGAGTCAGATTAACTACATGAGAGTTTAGGAGACAACTAGTGCAAACGTTTGCACACAGATGTAGAATTAAAAATGGCAGAAGAAGTTAGCAACAGCAGTGGTTCTCAAGCCAGTGACCACCACAGGCATTAGAGACAGCATTTGAAAATACGGACAGTATTATAGTACAGAAGTAATGACATGAATACAAAGAATACATAGAGAGGAAGAAGATTGAGCATGTCATATTGTCAACATTTGATCCTGTAAATCAACGTTCATGTTGTTAGTCATCGCTGTTAGAGCCAAATCATTCATCGAGTTTAAATCATTCATCATTGTGTTTGTGATCTGTTGGTCATCTAGAAATGGCAGAATCATAACCTTAACATCAACTCCACCTGCCTGCTAAGGGGTAGTGAGACGAACCCACATAAGATTAAACATGACAATAGGCATAATACTATAACACGCACGGTCACAGTTGAAGCACGTTCCAAGAGTGTCAGGGAGTAACTACCAAGCTAGTCCTGTGTCTCTAAGACCCGTCTGATGATGGTGTCTAGCGTCGACTTCAAGCCACTTATACATACCTTCACTTGTTCCAGAGATAGTACCCTCAGCTGGTATCACCAAGCTAGTCTTTAGGCTCACAGCCTGCCTGCTCAGAGAAATAGTTTAAGGCAGCTTGACGATGCCTCTTACACGTGGTCTGGGGTGTTGTTATTCTAGCAATAAGTTCTCACTTTGACTTTGTGTTACAGTTTCCTCAGATTCCAGTTTTCCGTGTTAAAATGGTATAGTTTTCCTGGGCGCTAAGTCCTCAAGAAGCTCAAAGAAGGTCTGGTCTGGTAAATAAAATCTGCTGCTATTCTTAACTCTTGCAAGGTCTGTTTGTAGTCTTGGCAGGAGGGGAATTTTCACAGTGTTCTAAATTGACGAAAGTGTCAGGTTATATTACACTTCGCTCACCCAGCAGTACTTTGTTACAATTTGGGTAGGGACGAGTCAGGAGTTTTGTTCTTTCTATGTTTCAAATGCCCTCCAATCGTTTCAAAACCTGTGTGTTTTGGTGGGGTAATTCAAAATATTTCCAGTAAGAAATGTTTGTGCGTTAATGCAAAGGTCTTGTCTTCCAAATATGGAAGTGCGATTTCCGTACCGTTCTCGTCAGTGATTACAAATAACTTCTTACTTTTATCTCAAGTAATATCTTCGTAATAATTCTATCCGGATGCTATTACCCCATTCCGTCTTCCAGGTGCATGTCTGTAATGTGTCCGCAGACGAATAATTTATCTCCCGACCTTGTGCAAACTCAGACCCTCGTGTAACCATCTGGGCTGTGACTCTTCACGACAGTAATTAGGGAATCCCAATCGCCATATCAGCGCTAAATAAACTAGCTGGGCTTACGTCGTGCTAATCCGGCGCGGCCAAGGTTTGGTACACGAGAATTTTACCAGCATGACTGTCGGACAATATTGCATCACCTGTCTACAATCTCAGCAGGGGTGGTCAGGTAAACAGGCAAGACGAGTTATTACTGATAGGAGTGTAAGGTGATTAGAAAATAGCTAATATCTGCTTGATAGCAGAGAAAGAAATGTGCCGAATACTATCAGTAGGTTTCCTGAATGTTTGTCCTTTCATCAGCAGCGTCCTTTTCTCATCTCTTGTTCTACTGCCACTTGTCTAGTTCTTGTCATCATTTCCACATTAGTGACCTTGCCATACCTCTCCGATCCTTCTTTTCTACGCAAGCATCCATTCATGAAAGTCTGTAGCTGTTTAGTTGTTCCATATTGTTTTATTGCAGTTTTTTGTTGTTGTTGGTGGTGGTTCTAAACCTCTTCAGAATGTTCCATAGGGAGAAAATAAAAGGACACGATACTCGAACGTGGAAAAGAACGAATGAAAATCTTTTATTTACTCAGGGTTTAAAAAAATAGCCTTGAACTTGAACGGTTTGAAATGAACGTTCGCAAATTTTTGCAACTGTTCCGTAACATCAGAAAAGAGGGCTCTGAAACTTTTCAGCAGTTCTCTTCTCGTCTGAAGGGATACTTGACAAAGTGCCTGGAGCTTTCACAGCTCGCCTCTACCTATGAAGGACTTGAGGAATTTGTTATAACTGAACAAATAAAAAACACTTTGTCGAGTGACACCCGTCGATTTCTGGCTAAGCAAGGAGCAGAAAAGCTGGACGACATTTTGGAAAAGTCTGAGCGATATCATAATGCGCTGGCCGAACTGCCGGCCACAAAACGTAAACCGACAGAAGACCTTTCTCGAAAGAATAACATAGAGCTATCTTCCCATTTTTCTCACCAACATAACCACGGAGAAACTGGACCCCAGAATCCCCCTCCTGAAAAATCTAAGTTCTACAAAAACAAGTACCCCACCAACAATAAACAATCTGATCAACCCAACCGTCCTACATGGCAGCGCGGTCAGAAAGGACAAGGTGACAAAGGGGAAACCCTGCGCACGGGACATATGGTCAGAGCGAGCACACCGAGCCTAAACGCATCGGATGCTTACGAACAGTCTCGCAAGGTAGAATTGATGTCAGTGATTCTCAACCTGTAGAGGGAGAGAGACCCTCTACGCGAGGTACTGTTATTTTGAACGGTTCTTCAACTTTTTGTTTATTTGACCCGAGGCTTTCTTATGATTGCATTGTTGCCAGACACCTGGTCAAACCCGGTCAAGAGACAGAAGAAACCGTCGAACTTTGTGGAGTTTTTAAGAGTGATGCACCAACAACGCTTTCCATCGCATTGGTGGAGATCCACTCTGATTTTGTCAGAGGTGTGATCAAAGCGGCTGTTATGGATAACCCGATCTACCCAGTCATACTTGGCGGCAGATATGTGTTTATTGGGAAACCGGAAGAGCCAATTGTGGCAGCAGTAACCACAAGAGGGCAAACCAAGAAGGAACGGGAGCCTGCGCCAAATTTGTTACCTAAGGAACTTAAAGAGGCGCAACAAAAGGATCCTACCTTGGCACCCTGCTTTAGGAAACTGCCCATGGCTAACGACCCTAGACAGCACGGGGACATTTTTTCTAAGGATGGCGTACTTTATCGCAGAACGGGAAAGCCTGAACAGGGTTCTAATCAGCTCCTAGTACCGAAACAGTACAGAAGCCAAATCTTAGAAATGGGGCATGTTAAGGGCGCTCTCGGGACCCCCGTGTGTTATGGGTGGTTCGATGACTTCTAGTATTTGAGGATGACCAAGTTATATGCGTATTCAGTTTATAGAGTCAAAGTCCCTCGGGTTCTTATCACTTTTGTAGGATTCCGTAATACTGTCCGTTGGTATCGATAATGTCTGCTTTAACCCTTGTGATTCATTATGTGCTGAATATATTTCATATTAAATATTCGACCCTTGACTGACCTGTATGAGTCTCTTGTCTTATTGATTATATTGGCAGTGTGAGATGCAGCGTGTTAAGACATTAATCATCACTGGTCATGATCAGTTGAAGATGAATAGCATTTAACTCAACTCCGAATACGATAGCTGATAAGACTGTGATTTTGACGACTCAAAATATTTAATTAGTAATTTCATACCATGAGCAGACACCAACTACATGGGAACAAAAGTCACATCACATTCATGTACGATCTGTAAGAGTTCTCATTATTTCATAAGCACATGTTCACAATCTCTATCTAGAGTTCTGGTTAGAGGTCAGTTCCTTTTAACGGCCAATGTCCTTTGGCATAAATTCAGAGGCTAACTAGACTTACTCCCGTCGCTAGTTTATACAATAGCCTGTTGCACTAGACTTAACTATCCTGCTAGTTTTGCAATACACTTATTATGCTAGGCTTACGTCTACTGCTAGTCGTTTAATATCCGTTACACTAGGCTTACGCTTGCCGCTAGCTGTACTTCAAACACTGCCGTTAGGGCCGAAGCCCACACGTCGAATGACCTTACAAAGACATACGCGTCATGCATAGTGATATGCATACTTATCGTTACCATATTCAATTGCGATGTTCCATGGTGCAGTAATTCGAGTCGGCCAAAACTCAAATGCCTGCACACATGCAACAATCATCGACATCGGTCGATGAGATATATCTCTATTCGTTTGAGGTGTTCCATGATACAGCCATTCGGATCGTCGACAAATCCAAATGTCTGTAAGCATGAAACAATCATCGACATCAGTCGCGGAGATATAATCATTTGAGGAATGCGCCATGCTGCAGACATGAAGCAATCCTCAACATCATCCCCCTCACTTCCAAACGTGACACTTGTGGCACGGATGATAGTGATGGAGAAGACGCCCGTCTCCCAAACATATCAATATTAGTACTACCTACTTATAAGTATGATAATCATTAAGTAGACACATTAAATTTTATAACATTAATAATAGCACTTGTCAACATGGTGACTAAAGAGTTAATTCAATTTCTTCTCAAAGACGTTGCGCGATAAAAGATCTGCCAAGTTATTGTCTGAGCCAGCAATAGGCAGAATCGTAAATGAAAATTCTTGAATTAACAAATACCATCGGTGTATTCTAGCGTTACGCATTGTTCTAGCTGTTATGTAAGTAAGAGGGCTATGGTCTGTCATAATGTAAAAGTGCGTGCCGATGAGATATCTTGACAGCTTCTCCAGGCACCAGACCATAGACAGGAGCTCACGTTCCCCTGTCGCATACTTCTGTTCAGCTGGAGTCAGTTTCCTCGACACATAGAAACATGGATGGAGTGTTTCCTTGTAACATTGCAGCAAACAACCACCCATGGAGTAACTCGAGACATCTGATTGGAGTATGAATGGAATACGTATATTCGGTAATAACAAAATAGGTGCATTGCTAAATAATTTCTTAATTGTTACCAAAGCGCTTTCGCAATCTTTGTCCCAACGTACCTTATTAGGACTACCTTTGGTCAACAGTGCGGACAAAGGTGTAGATAGTTGTGCGAAATGCGGGATGAACTTATGGTAATAGTTTATTAGGCCTAAAAGGCTTCTAACTTGTTTCTTAGTAGAAGGGGTAGAAATCTCTAGAATTCTTTTGACTGTATTGTCGTCAGGATACAGTTTGTGGTTACCTATTCGGTGACCAAGAAAAGAAATTTCCTGACAACCAATTTGGACCTTTGAAGGTCGCACAGTCAAACCATGCATACGTAACGTATGTAGAAGGGAAGTTAAACCATCAATATGGTCTTCCCACGAGTCATGAAATAGGCAGATGTCATCGATGTACGTGATGACATCTTTACGATCGCCAAGAAGGCGGCGCATCATGCGCACAAACGTCGCTGGCGCATTTACCAATCCAAAACACATATAATTCCATTGGTAGAGCCCAAAAGGAGTTGTGAAAGCTGTGTAAGGTTTGGCATTTTCGGCAAGAGGAATTTGCCAGTAGCCTTTAGAGAGATCTAGTTTGCTAAAGAAAGTAGCATTAGATAATTCAGACAAAAGATCATCTAAAAGTGGCATAGGCTCACCGTCTGTGATTGTAATTTTGTTCAATCGCCTAAAATCAATACAAATGCGTAAAGAAGCATCCTTCTTTTTAACAATCACCATTGGGAATGCATATGGTGATTCCGAAGGAGATATCACACCTAAACGTATCATCTCCTTTAACTCTTTCTCTACCCTATCTTTGTGGTGTAAAGATAGTATCTTCTTCATGAACAACTGCAAAAGAAGCAGTATGATGTGAAGAATCATCAATAGAGTTAATAACAGGAATTAATTCCTGTGGTCTTTCAACTGCTAATTTTAGCATGTTGACGTGGAAGGTTTTGATTTTACCTCTAACGTTCACTGAGTAGTCAACATCTGTGACTTGTTTGATAACATCAAATGGACCTTGCCATGATATCAGTAATTTGTTATCGTTATGAGGTAGCAACAACCAAACTTTTTCCCCTGGTTTGAATGATCTTAATATTCTCTTTTGATTATGTAATAATCTTGATCGTTGAGTGGCTGATTTTATACTCTGGGATGCATAAGTGCACGCATCGATGATTCGTTGTCGGAGATCAATCACTAACTCGTAGCTGTTTCGAGTGGCTGTATCAATTGACGCTCCAATCAACAAATCTTTGAGTATCATCATTGGTCCGCGCGGATTCGAACCATAAACCAATTCGAACGGAGACCACCCCGTGCTCTCGTGGGGCACTTCACGAAAAGCGAAGAGGGCCGCCGGCAGAAGCCGATCCCATTCACGAGGGCATTCTTCAGTTATCTTAGATAACATCTGTTTTAGAGTGCTATTGTAGCGCTCGCACACACCGTTTGATTGAGGCCTATACGCACTACAAAACGAGTGGTGAACAGATAGCATGGATTCTAAATCCCTCATAATGTTGGAAGTAAATTGTGATCCTTGATCTGACAAAATATCTTCCGGAAAACCGATTCGACAAAATATCGAAAATAATGCATCAGACACGGATACAGTTGTGATGGTTTTCAATGGTATGGCCTCTGGCCAACGCGTGCAAAGATCTACGCAAGTTAAAATATAACGAAATCCATTATTTGAAACAATTGATAACGGACCCACTATATCTACTGCAATCTTTTTGAAAGGTCTCTCAGGCACGTCTGTAATCTGTAAGGGTGCCGTATGGAACCTGCCCTTACGTGCTATACCTTGGCATGTTGTACAAGATTTGCAGTATAACTTTGTATCTTTATTAACCCCAGGCCAATAAAATTGTGACGTAACACGAAACAATGTTCTTTTAATCCCCATATGCCCTGCCATAGGGGAGTCATGACCTGTTTGTAGGACCAATGGTCTGTATTCCTTAGGTACTATCACTTGATGTATAATTGTTTTGCCATCATCATAATATCTAGTGAGTATTGATTTCTTTATCTTGAACCATTGTTTAGCCCCTCTTGTGTATTTAATAGTTTTTTTGTTCTGCTCGGCTAAACAATCCTTGTAAAGTTGGGTCACTCTTCTGTTTTTCTGCAAAAACAGAAGGTGAAACAGTGCCAACTTGAGACATAATTGTATCTATTATAGGAAGAGGTGGTGTAGCCATATCCGTAGCTAACTGTTGTGCTCTCGTTACAACAGCATTTGCCACCTGTGGGTGAGATTCAACCCACATTGCAATCTCCTCAGGAGTGCAATCTTTAACTCCTGGTATGTTTCCTATTATAATTTCAGTTATGGGTGCTCTCAAGCCGCAGGCATAGACAGTGCCTGTGTAAAAAGGAGTATCAATGTATACTCGTGCCACAGGGAAAGTTTCTATATTCCCACCAAATGTGACACACTTAACTGATTTGCCTGTAAAAGCAGAGGGCTCGATAAGCGAGTGCTTAATGCCTATCGTTGAAGACCCAGTGTCCCGCAAAACTCTCACTACCTTACCCTCCAATATTCCGGGATGAAATGTAAGATAACCGACATTTACACATGCCGACATTGTTGGCATACAATGACCACAATCAAGTGTAATTGTAGACTTTAATCTGTCTTTCGACTGACACTCATAACATGTATCATTCATTACCATACATGCGTTGGCATGATCATTATCATCATTACTTTTCTCCTTTTTGACACTGCAATTATTTGCATGTCTATGTTTATTTTTGTCTCTCGACGGAGATCTGGCA
>JAMPIV010018593.1:0-97532 GCA_024509875.1 Oreohelix idahoensis | reverse complement strand
TACTTTATTCAAATAACACAACCCCATTAATTTTAAACTAAAATTATCTTTTAAATATTTCCTAATAACACTACACCTTTCCAACATAAATATAATACCCCCACCACACCCAAATTATATCTTCTCATCTTCTTTATTATTCTATATATTTACTCTGTATTAAATTAATTCCCTTCTTACCCCCCCTACACCCCCCCCCTCCCCCCTTTTTAGATTCACCCCCTTGTAATAAATTTTGACTCTTTTATGAAGATTAATTATTAATATATCAACTGTCCCATGTTTGCTAGTGGTGATTGTGGGTTTGTTGGGTAGCTGTACCCCCCCCCTTTAGAGTACCCCTTTTTATTATTTTAGTTTACCACCCCCTAATTTTACTGACCCATTTTTTTCAAGCTGGCCCCACGAATCCCTGACCTGAGATAACTTTAAGCTCCACCTTTCTCTCTCTAACCATTACGTGGTAGCTAATAGTTCATACCTATTTAGGTAGCTCTCTATATCATCGTCTTTCTCAACAAAATGATCTAAATGAAAATTCATAGCTGAGGTTGAGGCTCCTTGAGTAACCGTAGCATCAGAGGCAAAGGGACTGGCACCATTTTCAGGAGCATGGCCTTGAAACGCAAACTCCCTTAGTCGTAACTCATGTTCCCTTTGTAATCTTTTATCTTCTGCTTCCCTTTCTGCAGCTAATTTCTTCTCTTCCCTTTCTGCAGATAATTTCTTCTCTCTACCTTCTGCAGCTAATCTTTTGTCTTCTCTTTTCTGCTTCCAATTTCTTAGCCTCTTTGTCGCCTCAATCGGCAACCTCCGTTCAATAAATTTGTCACATTCCGTCGTGACATAGGCAACCATAACTTGCCCATCTAATCCTAACTCTTTTGCAGTCTGAACCGCAGCAGATCGAAATTTGGCCAGGTCCGCCATTGTCTATCATGTAAATTTATACAATGTCTAACCAACAATTCAAATTCTAAATATATATAATGGACAACACAGGCACCGTGAGCTCAACCTTATTCAATTCCACCCAAGGATACCTTTTAATTCTTATATTCCCTGAAGTGAATTACCCCCAATATTTTTAATAGGGAAAGATTCAAAATCCCAAGAGCGAGACCCCAATATATGTGGTGAAGTGGGATGTTATAAATACTTATAGGGAACTTAGTGTACTGACTGAGATCAGCTGTGAAGGTATCTATTTCTATTAAGAGTAGTGTATTATAGATAACCTTACTTGCTACCACATATCTATATATCTCAGTCAGAATTATTCTGGAATAGTGTGATGCTACGTTATGTGTCTAGGGTATGAGTATGGTGAAGTGTAAGTCACAACAACAGACAGATAAACAATTTAATTTAATCCACTACTCTTAACAACACTGTGACACTCACATACATATAACACTCTATGAGAATATCTTAAAGAAGTCACTCGTAACTTTTCAAATAACAATATGTATTCATTACTGGCATGAATGAATATGTGTCCTGATTCAACTACAAGGGGACCAGGAATCACAATCAATTTAAATTACAAGTTATGTACAGAATGTATTTAATATGAATATTGTAGTGACATATATTATTACAAATATTCTATGTGTGTCAGTTGTGTAGTAGTAAAATGAGGTAATACTGGTTTTGTTTTGTTCAAGCTCTGTTGGTAGTTGTCATCATGACTTCAATAGTTTGTCTTAAGGAAATTAGTATTGGAGATGTTCTCAGTTCCTGATATGAAGACAATTAATTTCCCCTCTTAATATTATTTTTACAAAGTCATTTCAAGATGAGGGGACATAATGTTGAGCTCAGCTGGCCAAGTTAGCTTATCTGGCGTGATGGCGGCAGGAAAGGACTCGTCTGCTCGAATTCTCCTCTGGGCTCAGGAGACACCTCACTGATAGCTAAAAGACCAAGGAGTATGCTGTCCGACTCTGGATTCAGCAAAGCTCTGACCAGGTGCTGCTCACTACCATCAAGACCACTGTCCCTGAAATCAAGAAGGATGTACCTTCTACTTCATAACTAACTTAAACTCTCTTGTTACACTGATCACAACACAGCACAAACATTGAGTTCAGAGCATTAGGCCAACTGTCAGCTTCATTTGAAATACTTTATTCCAGTATTACCCTTCTTAATGGTTACTACGCCTCTGCAATTCCAGCATTATTTCTTTCTATTCAATCATCCAGGTGTCAGTGTACTGTTTGGCCATTCCATGCCGTTTTACTTCTCTCCGACACCCTCTGTTCAGGCTGGAGCATTACAAGCTTTACCTCACGTTTGCCACTGACTACACATATATATACAGGCATAAATCAACAATTCACATTCAATTTTCATTAAAAGATATTGAATGGTTCAAGCTTACCACAATTCATACGAATAAACACAGATACGTTGATTAGCAATGAATTCTGGCACAAACTGGCACAAATTCCCATCTGCTTATCTTCCAGGCTTTTATTTAGCACAATATAAGCTGGCTTCAACGCACTGATGCTTTATCAAGCTTATTTAAACAAGTGGTTTCGAACTAACGCTCCCAAGTGTGTATATCAGCGAGTCTGACCAATGAGCCCCGTTTCGACAAGTGTTTGAAAAAATGTTACCCTTCCCCGTCTCCCCTGACAACGAAAGATAGTATTTATAGTCCGACCAATCGTGGTTAGGCTTTCATTTGTTGCGCTCCAATCAATTTGGAGTTTACATGGTAGGCTATTTCTGTAACGTAAATTTTTTTCAAACACGTTATAAAAAAAATCTTATGAGCAGAAATGTTTTTAGGCTGTCAGGCACCCCCAATATTTTATTCTGGGTATAATTTATTAATTCCTGGACTATTTGCGTAACGTTTTACATATTATTTGTCAGCAAGCCCTAAGGAACCCAAAATACAAATTTAAAGGAGCTACGTGGCTGCGTTCAAAATATGCAATTTCTTCTACCTCCTGTTTCGAAGATGTGCTGTCTGGGTACTGTTATGTTTTCAACCGTAAACCCATCTAATGTTGTCTTTCCTAATAAGAGTTTTTTATGATTTATAAACCTAACTCTGGGAAAGGGTAGTGTATTTTATCACTGTCCGTCTGAAAAACAATTAGTGCATGTAGACTTACACGCGTGATGGCAGCATTTGTGTATCGCGCGACGCGTGTTGCATGCGTTCCTGATTTTCAGCCCTCCCCTCTCTCTTTATCCTTTTGTCCATCTGTTCGTTCGTTTTGGTAACGCAGTGTAGAAAAAGACATGAATGGAATTTAAAATTTAGGTCAACTTGCATATTTCAAGGTTTCACTTAGAAAGGCAGCACATTTTATTGTGTGTTTGGGAAACGCGTGTATGTTGAGAAGGCCTATTTAACATGGAAACGTTACAATTTGCAGACGAAGCATAAAACAAAGGGGATTTCGAGTACTGTCATTGTGACAGCACTGTTCTTTACCATTCTTCTTCCTTTCTTTATTATATGTATTTATTAGGCTTTATATTTACTTGATAATTTATATATGTGGATTAGAATATTCCACGACATCTCTGCCGTTTCTTCTGTCAATATAACCTCTGCTGCAGTTTTCAAGGCCTCTGCCTCTGCTCTGAAGATGCTGGAGAATCGTCCTGTCGCCACTGACAGCCTTTTTTCTGCACCAGTGCTTAAGGTCAGAAGACACCCCCACCTCCATTTTCTGTTGCATTTGTTGCTGATCCATGTGTGTATGCATGGGTCCAGGTGTTGCGTGGATAATGTTTCTCTATGTATTTTGTCGATATGGATTTTCTATCTGTTGCAGTTTGGCTCTTTTTACTTTCAATTCCAGGAATGTTTTCTATCATTTTAGGGAAACGATTTTGTTTCCAAACTGGAAGCTTGTGTGCAGTGTAGATGGGTTTAACAGTGGATATTTCATCTATGGATACTGCTCTCATTTGTGGTTTGGTTGATTCTACAAAATTACTTCGTTTTGAGTCTTTGCCTTCTAAGAGCCTTTATTCAACTAGACCTCAGAGCTTCAAACTAGTACTAAACGGAGTAAATCTTCATTTAAATAAAAATCCGAACTACCGAGGCATTATTTTTGATCGCCGTCTGACTTGGAAAAAACAGGTTGACAGAAATCGAATGAGAGCAAGGCAAAGAATGGCAATTATGAAAAAAAACTTGCTGGAACAACTTGGGGTGCAGATGAGAAAGTGCTTAAGACGTTGTACACAGGACGAGTGAGGCCAGTTCTTGAATATCGCATGGCAGCATGGGCAACAGCAGCTAAGACAAACTTCGATAAAATTAGCAGACTCCAAAATCAAGCAATGAGAATTATAACGGGAGGCATGAAGTCAACACCTATAAAAGAACTCAAAAAGATTGCATGCCTCCTCCAGCCAATGACAGATAGAAGAGACTGCAGGGCTCAGCAACAGGCCGACTAATTCAAAAGACTAACAGACCACACAATGTGCCATATACTCAGTGATAAACTAGTGCAGTAAGAAAATTAAAATAGTAGTTTGTGTTAAACGACGCATATTGGTATGCAAAATATTATATGTTCTAAAAAAAAGTTGAAAATAAAGAATTACAGTAATTTCTATAATTATAACTGAAGAATGTTTTTAATTAAATAGACTCTCCCAAAATGGTGGATGAGTGGAGGCAAATGAAGCTGATCTGATGCTTATCCGCTCTCCACCCATTTCTTTAAAATAAATTGATGTATGTGTGTAATTTTTTGAAGAGGTATATGTGCTGTATGTTCGAGAGATTATTTAAGCTATGGTGTAGTGAGATGTGTAGCTAGAATTGTTAATGCATAGAATAGCAATAGCTATAAGTATGTAAACAGTGTTATTGAGATGTGTGGTTAGAAGTATTGGTGTTACTTGTTAGTGAGATGTGGATGATTTTGGATGTTAGAGAGATGTATGCACCTGTGTGTTACCGGGGCCCGCTAAGGGAGCACAGAATAGTAACACTGTTTTCTACCATGCATGTCGTAAAAACCAACTAAGGTGCGTTGTGCATGGGGCCAGATACCCCATACTGAAGAAAGTGAGATTTGTGGGTGTGGTGTTGCTTGTTAGTGAGAAGTGTCTTTGCTTCTTGTTAGTGAGAGATGTGGGTGCTGCTTGTTAGCGAGATGTGTTACATGTTAGTGAGAAGTATGGGTAATACATGTTAGTGAGTTGTGGAGGTGTTACATGTTAGTTAGATTTTCAGGTGTTACATGGTAATGAGATGTATAGGTGTTACATGTTGGTGAGATATGGATGTTAGATGTTATTGAGATGTTTGGGTGTTACTTGTTAGTGAGATGTGCGGCTGTTACTTGTTTGTGAGATTATGGCTGTTACAAGATAGATGGATGTGTGGGCATGTTACATGTTAGTGAGCTGAATGGATGTGACCTGTATGTGAGATGTGTGTGAATGACATGCTAGAGGAATGTATGAGGTTACATGTTAGTGAGAAGTGTGGTTGTTACATGTTTACTAAGATGTGCGAGTGTTACTTGTTAATGAGACATGTAGGTGTTAGATGTTAGTTAATTGTGTCGGTGTTACGTGTTAGTGAGACGTTTGTGTTATATGTTAGTAGTAGTATACAATGCGCAACTTAGGTAGTATTCAGGAGGAGCGCAGGAAGAGCGGCAGGAGGAGCATGACATTTTATATAAGGAAAATCAGGAGGAGCGGCAGGAGGAGCAAGATGGCGGACTTGAGACAACAAGAAGACACAGGAGGGGCAAGATGGCGGACTTTAGATAACAAGACGAGGACAATAGATATATTTAGACAATAGGAAGACGATAGTTAGACGATATATTTAGATAACAAGAAGAGGTATTTTTAGACTTTTAGACAATAGGAAGACGATAGTTAGACGATATATTTAGATAACAAAAAGAGGTATTTTTAGACTTTTAGACAATAGGAAGACGATAGTTAGACGATGTATTTAGATAACAAGAAGAGGTATTTTTAGACTTTTAGACAATAGGAAGACGATAGTTAGACGATATATATATATATAGACTTTTAGATAACAAGAAGACGATATGTATACGAACAGTTATATTGAGACATACGAACAGGTAGACAAACAGTTATACAAACAGTCATACAAACAGTTATACAAACAGTTATACAAACAGTTATACAAAAATTTAGACGAAATACAACGGACGATATAGGTAACAAAAAGGCGTTTAAGTTAATATAGTTTTTATTTTTTCAAATACTAAAGGGCAACTCTCAATCGCTTGGTAGGTTTCTTCTTCTTCTGTGGTAGATTAGGGACATCGGTCAGGTCTGTGGTAGGAAACCAACTCGGGTCTGGGGATACTGGACAGCTAGACTTCATGTATTCGTCAAACAGGTTATTGAAGGTTGTAGGTTTCTTCGGGGGTAGGACATCTGTCAGGTCTGTGGTAGGAAACAAACTCGGTTCTGTTGGTTGGTAACAGCTGGAGTTGATGTACTGGTCAAATGTGGTGGCACTAGTAGGATAGGTATCCGTGCTTGGTGGCTGTAATCGGTCAAATTCGGCGAGGATTTCGCTCTGTAATGTCAATAAATGGTCAAACTCGGATCGAGTTAACGTAATGCCGGTTGTGGTAGGAAATTTGAGGTAGGATTCACCAAAATATTTTCGCACGTGCAGTAAAGGTTGGCCTCGGTAAACACTTACAGACGCAGCCTTCAGACCACTAGCCAAAGGTTTAAGCATTTCATCACTTCTCTTGATGTAGACCCAGTTGTTGGGAGCAGTCATTTTCAACGAGGTGTATCTGTCGTTAATAAAGTGTCATCCGTTTATATACAGGAATACCAGTTCAATCTGGTTTTTTAGGCGTGCCCTAGCTAGGATTTGATTCCTCGAACATCGATCGTGTGTTAGGCAGGACGTGATTCGTCGATGTATTGCGTGGGAACAATGACACATGGCCGTATTGTCGTGAGGGAAAAAATACACCTGTCTATTGATTTCGTTCCTTGTTTATCAAAGTGGGGTTGAGTTTCGCTAGCCAGGGTCTGACTAAGCGCGTAATTAATTGATCGTTGGCGGGTTGTCTAGCCGAAAATGGTAGTAGAACCCGCTGCATAGTACCACCTCGTGTTTAGATCAAGATGAAATAAATGGCGTAGAGCCCGCAAACGTTGGTGACTACATCTTGTAAATGTATGGCGTTGTAGTTAACAGGTCGCGTAGAGTTTCAGGTTATAAAATTAATCAGGTCCGAGTGTGTAGGTGGTAGGCCAAAAGAATCAAAATATTCAAAAGTACCAAGTCCGTTATAATATAGAGCGACCCAGTGGTCACCGGGGCGATAGCTAGGATCAGTATTGATGACGAAAGCAGCCGTCTTGGCCGGATCGATGCGTAGAGGTAATTGGTCACGAGCTAACACTTTAACGAGCCCAGTTCGTTTAACAAATATGTCTGACAGGAGGATGGTGCGTATCTCGTCTGTGTTCATTGTCTAAGTGGTGTAGTCTGTCAAAACTTGGCGGGATTTCGAGATCTCCAAGATCGAGTCTTGCTCGGCGTAGACGAGGACCTGTAATGGTTCGGGTGTGACCTCGGCGAATTTAAGTTCTACTGAGACTGGGCCCGACTTGGCCATCTCAAACTGGTCACCGTCTAGTAGACTGGGGGTGAGGTCAAAGGCGTATAAGGCGTAACCATGCTTAAAATGTCTATACACGAGGTCGTTGTCGGCGTCTTTACCAACCAGCCCCATAGCTAGATTCGTCGCGAAGAAGGCTCTCACGTACTGGTTGTGTTCATAATCCATGGACAAAGGTTTGCCACTGACGGTTCTGCCGTCCGCGCTGACGTTCAAATATATCAGACCAAAGGTAGCGAAATTGAACGGATTAGCCGTGTACGACCCGTTAAAAGCGGACGAAGTGACTAGTCCAATCACGATCCGTGTAGGTGTTTGACTGAGAAACAGATTATCCTGCATGTGCGATAGCATACCTCTAGGGATAGAGAAAGTTTTTAGCACAACTCGTTTCAAGGGGTACTTGGCATTACCTCGCACCAAGGCTTTCTCGTGGGCTAGCGAGACGGCGGGATTTAATTTAGCTGTCCGGACAACCAAGGCCGCATAAGTTATAATAGATTTATATCCAGCGGTGGGGTCGTGTCCCAGCACGTTGAAGGCATCTTTAGACGGGGTGAGTTTTACTTTAACTGTCACACCATTTAACAGGTAACGATCTTGAGCAAAGATATCTGAATGTAAACGACCCATCATATCAATCTCCTGAGAACAAGCCGCTATATTTCGACGCAGTCTTAACCCGTTGTTATTGTCACCAATTGTTTCCGTAATAAAATTTGGCGTGTCTTTGTAAAACAGAGCTGATGTCAGATGGCCTCGTTTGGGTTCCTCCCCATAATTCAACGTGGCTTCGATGTAAGCTCTATAAGGGTAGGTGTTCTCGCTGGGTGTAATCAGCGTGTCGTTCAGTGAAACGTCGACTTGGGAGAATAAACTGTGCAGGTAATAGTTGATCGGGGCCACCTCTGCGTCAGCGGGTAATGCGCCGCCATTAGCTAACGTAACTTTAACGCGCACGTGTAGAAAAGTATTGAACAAATAACGAGTTGTGCTAAAAACTTTCTCTATCCCTAGAGGTATGCTATCGCACATGCAGGATAATCTGTTTCTCAGTCAAACACCTACACGGATCGTGATTGGACTAGTCACTTCGTCCGCTTTTAACGGGTCGTACACGGCTAATCCGTTCAATTTCGCTACCTTTGGTCTGATATATTTGAACGTCAGCGCGGACGGCAGAACCGTCAGTGGCAAGCCTTTGTCCATGGATTATGAACACAACCAGTACGTGAGAGCCTTCTTCGTGACGAATCTAGCTATGGGGCTGGTTGGTAAAGACGCCGGCAACGACCTCGAGTATAGACATTTTAAGCACGGTTACGCCTTATACGCCTTTGACTTCACCCCCAGTCTACTAGACGGTGACCAGTTTGAGATGGCCAAGTCGGGCCCAGTCTCAGTAGAACTTAAATTCGCCGAGGTCACACCCGAACCATTACAGGTCCTCGTCTACGCCGAGCAAGACTCGATCTTAGAGATCTCGAAATCCCGCCAAGTTTTGACAGACTACACCACTTAGACAATGAACACAGACGAGATACGCACCATCCTCCTGTCAGACATATTTGTTAAACGAACTGGGCTCGTTAAAGTGTTAGCTCGTGACCAATTACCTCTACGCATCGATCCGGCCAAGACGGCTGCTTTCGTCATCAACACTGATCCTAGCTATCGCCCCGGTGACCACTGGGTCGCTCTATATTATAACGGACTTGGTACTTTTGAATATTTTGATTCTTTTGGCCTACCACCTACACACTCGGACCTGATTAATTTTATAACCTGAAACTCTACGCGACCTGTTAACTACAACGCCAGACATTTACAAGATGTAGTCACCAACGTTTGCGGGCTCTACGCCATTTATTTCATCTTGATCAAAACACGAGGTGGTACTATGCAGCGGGTTCTACTACCATTTTCGGCTAGACAACACGCCAACGATCGATTAATTACGCGCTTAGTCAGACCCTGGCTAGCAAAACTCAACCCCACTTTGATAAACAAGGGACGAAATCAATAGACAGGTGTATTTTTTCCCTCACGACAATACGGCCATGTGTCATTGTTCCCACGCAATACATCGACGAATCACGTCCTGCCTAACACACGATCGATGTTCGACGAATCAAATCCTAGCTAGGGCACGCCTAAAAAAACCAGATTGAACTGGTATTCCTGTATATAAACGGATGACACTTTATTAACGACAGATACACCTCGTTGAAAATGACTGCTCCCAACAACTGGGTCTACATCAAGAGAAGTGATGAAATGCTTAAACCTTTCGCTATTGGTCTGAAGGCTGCGTCTGTAAGTGTTTACCGAGGCCAACCTTTACTGCACGTGCGAAAATATTTTGGTGAATCCTACCTCAAATTTCCTACCACAACCGGCATTACGTTAACTCGATCCGAGTTTGACCATTTATTGACATTACAGAGCGAAATCCTCGCCGAATTTGACCGATTACAGCCACCAAGCACGGATACCTATCCTACTACTGGCACCACATTTGACCAGTACATCAACTCCAGCTGTTACCAACAAACAGAACCGAGTTTGTTTCCTACCACAGACCTGACCGATGACCTACCCGCGAAGAAACCTACCACCTTCACTAACCTGTTTGACGAATACATGAAGTCTAGCTGTCCAGTATCCCCAGACCCGAGTTGGTTTCCTACCACAGACCTGACCGATGTCCCTAATCTACCACAGAAGAAGAAGAAACCTACCAAGCGATTGAGAGTTGCCCTTTAGTATTTGAAAAAATAAAAACTATATTAACTAAAACGCCTTTTTGTTACCTATATCGTCCGTTGTATTTCGTCTAACTGTTTGTATAACTGTTTGTATAACTGTTTGTATAACTGTTTGTATAACTGTTTGTATAACTGTTTGTCTAACTGTTCGTATGTCTCAATATAACTGTTCGTATACATATCGTCTTCTTGTTATCTAAAAGTCTAAATATATATCGTCTAACTATCGTCTTCCTATTGTCTAAAAGTCTAAAAATACCTCTTCTTGTTATCTAAATACATCGTCTAACTATTGTCTAGCTATTGTCTTAAAGTCTAAAAATACCTCTTCTTGTTATCTAAATATATCGTCTAACTATCGTCTTCCTATTGTCTAAAAGACTAAAAATAGCTCTTCTTGTTATCTAAATATATCGTCTAACTATCGTCTTCCTATTGTCTAAATATATCTATTGTCCTCGTCTTGTTATCTCAAGTCCGCCTTCTTGCCCCTCCTGTGTCTTCTTGTTATCTCAAGTCCACCATCTTGCTCCTCCTGCCGCTCCTCCTGATTTTCCTTATATAAAAAGTCATGCTCCTCCTGCAGCTCCTATTGCGCTCCTCCTGAATACTACCTAAGTTGCGCATTGTATACTACTCACATCTCACTAACATGTAACACTCACACATTTCACTAACATGTAACACCCTCACATCTCACTAACATGTAACACCCTCACATCTCACTAACATGTAACACCCACTCTACTCTATAACATGTAACACCCACACGTCTCCCAAGCAAGTAACACCTACACATCTCAGTAACATGTGACACCCATACATCTCACTTATATGTAACAGCCACATGTCTTATAAAATGTAAAACACACGGTCTCACTAACATGTAACACCCACATCTTACTAACTTTATAACCATCACACATCTGACTAACATCTAACAGCCGCATGTGTCCCTAACAAGTAACACCCACATATCTCAACAAACATGTAACAGTAAAAAATCTCACCAAAATGGAACACTCACACATCTCACTAACATATAGAACATACATATTTCACTTATAAGTAACACCATTACATCTCACTAACACGTAACATGCACACATGTCTAACTAACTTGTAACATCCACATAACTCACTAACATCTAACACCCACACATCTTGATATCAGATAATACCCAGTCATCTTACTAACATGCAACACCCACAACTCTCACCATCAAGTAACACTCACACATCTCACCAACATGTAACACCTGCACATCTCATTAGCATGCAATACACACATATCTCACTAACAAGTAACATCCGTACATCTCACTAACAAGTAACATCCAAACATCCCATCAGATGTAACACGCACACATGTGCATAATATGTAACGCCCCAACATCATTCTAACAAGTAACTCATGTGTGAGTGTTAGTGTCAGTGAGATGTGTTGTTGTTGCTTATTAGTGAGATGTGTGGGTGTTTAATGTTAGTGAGGTGGTTGAATGTTGCTTGTTAGTGAGATGTGTGATTGTTACATGTTAGTGAGGTGGTTGAATGTTACTTGTTAGTGAGATGTGTGATTGTTACATGTTAGTGAGGTGGTTGAATGTTACTTGTTAGTGAGATGTGTGATTGTTACATTTTGGTCAGATGTGTGCACCCGTGTGTTACCGGCGCCAGAAATGGGAGTAAAGAAAAGTAACACTGTTTCCTACCATGCATGTCGTAAAAACCGACTAAGGAGGATTGGGCATGGAACCTGTTACCTCATGCGGCAGAAAGTGAGATGTGTGGGTGTTACATGTTAGTGAGATGTGTGGGTGTTACATGTTTGTGAGTTAATCAGATGCATACGTAAAATTATAAAAATAGTATTAACTTAATGCCAGTTCTAATCATTAGAAAGGAAAAAAAGGACTTCCTAAAATTTTTCTAACACTTTAAGCAACTGTAGGAGGAAATACAATAACCAAAGGAAACAATCACAGCAACATAACAAAAGATATAATATTATAAATAATAATATTTACTAAATAAACGTTATCAGCAAGTGAATACAGTAGATAAATAGATGTACAAAATACATTTTCAAATTCCAAACACTAATCATATAAATTGTAAAAACTCAATGATACATCAATGGAGAAACTAAAATCGGAGCCTAAAATATTACTCACTGTATCTCCTTTCACTTTTAAGTAACTTTATGTGTAAATGTAAGAAAAGTTGAAAATAAAAATTATAATGAATACCTTATTATAACAAAAGAGTAGATCTGTCTTGAAATGGTCGATGAGTGGATGAAAATAAAGCTCATCTGAAGCTATTGCGCTCTCCTCACATTTCTTTAAAACAATACTGAGATGTGTGTATGTTAATTGCTAGAGAGGTAAGTGTAAGGTGTGTGTTAGTGAGATGTGTATTTCATGTTAGCTTTGTTTGAGTGTTAAATGTCAGTAAGATGTGTGGGTGATACAAGTTAGTGAGATGTGTGGAAATTACGCGTAAGTGAGATGTGTGGGCGTTACATGTAAGTGAGATGTGTGGGTGTTACATGTAAGTGAGATGTGTGGGTGTTACATGTAAGTGAGATGTGTTGTGTGGGTGTTATATGTAAGTGAAATGTGACGGGTGTTACATGTTAATGAGAAATGTTTAGTAAAATTATGTAAGTAATATGAACATCAGTTCTAATCGTTAGAGTGGAAAAAGAGGACTTCCAAAATTATTTGAAACATTATAAACAGTAGTAAAGAGAAACATACTAATATCACAAGTATTAATAACAGCAACATTAAAATAATTATAACTTGATATAAAACGTAAATACGAAATAAACGTTATCTGCAAATAAATGCAAAGATAAAAAGAAATGCTAATAAGAATTTTATATTCAAAACACTAGTCAAAAAGACTAATATACTCAATGATAAACTAATGAAGTAAGAAAATTATAATAGTAGTATGTATTAAACTACGTATATTAATATGCAAAATATTATATTTTCTTTAAAAAAAGTTAAAAATAAAGAATTACAGTAATTACTACAATTATAACTAAAGAATGTTTTTAATGAGATAGACTCTCCCAGAATGGTGGATGAGCGGAGGCAAATGAAGCTGATCTGATGCTTATCCGCTCTCAACCCACTTCTTTAAAAAAATTGATGTGTGAGTGTGTAATTTGTTGGAGAGGTATGTGGGCTGTATGTTCGAGAGATTATGTAAGCAACGTGATAGTGACGTGTGTTGTTAGAAGTGTTGATGTTATTTGCTAGTGAGATGTGGATGATGCAAGCAGCTAGAGAGATGTTTACACCTGTGTGTTGTTAGAAGTGTTGATGTTACTTGTTAGTGAGATGTGGATGATGCTAGCAGCTAGAGAGATGTTTGCACCTGTGTGTTGTTAGAAGTGTTGATGTTACTTGTTAGTGAGATGTGGATGATGCTAGCAGCTAGAGAGATGTTTGCACCTGTGTGTTGTCCGGGCTCGTAAAGGGAGCACAGAATAGTAACACTTTTTCCTACCATGCATGTCGTAAAAACCGACTAAGGAGAGTTGTGCATGGGGCCAGATACCCCATAGTGAAGAAAGTGAGATGCCTGGGTGTTGCTTGTTTGTTAGAGGTGTGGGTGTCATTTGTTAGCAAAATGTGTGTCTGGTATGCTATAGTGAGATGTTTGGGGGTTGTTTGTTAGTGAGAGGTGTGGCTGTTACTAGTTGGCGAGATGTATGGGTGTTGCTTGTATGTAATGGGTGTGGGTGTTATTTGTTGGCGAAATGTGTGACTGTTATGCAGCAATGAGATGTGTGGGTGCTGCTTGTTAGTCAGAGGTTTGGGTGCTGTTTGTTTGTAAGAGATATGTGTGTTATTTGTTGGTGAAATCTGTGGCTGTTATGCGGTAGTAAGATTTGCGGTTGCTGTTTTTTTAGTGAGCTGTTACTAGTTGGCGAGATGTGGGGGTGTTACCTGTTTGTCAGAAGCTCATCTGTTACATGTTAGTGAGATAATTATAAATAAATATTAGCTAAATCTATAAAAATAATATTAGCACCAGTTTGAATCATTATTGAGGAAACTATAGGACGTCCAAAATTATCTGAAACACTATAATTAATAGTTGGAAAAAACATACTAATGTCAAAAGTATTAATAACAGCAACATTAAGGGGCGGTTAAACCCCCAAAATGAAAAACACAGAATTATAAGTTAATATCTATATCTGGTCATTTATACTAGCAAAATGACTGAAAAAAATACAAAACATTGAGGTATATACTAAAAACTTGCAATCTATGGCGGAAAAACAGTGAAAAAAAGGCAAATTTTAGCTTTTTGGGGTATTTTGTTGCCCAAGATATCTCAAATGTGAGTACAACTTGAGTTATGAAATTTGGCTGTTTCATTTGTTAATATATGATAATGATTGTATACTAAAATAATTTTGATTGGTTTGATATCTGAGTTTTTTTGGATTTTAACATACCAATCGAAAAAAGTTGAAATTTTTAAGGGGGGTATCTTAGCTATTTCTCAACAGTTTTGTAGTTTGTTAACATATATCCTTTATTTTAGTTTATTTTAATGAGCCCTATGTGTACAGCATGTGGCCCAAAATTTACTGCTGTATTACTAATAGTTTTTGAAAAATCATGGGCAACATGCCCACATTTGTGTGAAAAATGAGGTTTTGAGAAAATTAAGAAAAAAGGGAGGAATTACACTTTTACACAAAATTTACTCACCTCAGTATCCCCCTGCTATGTAGGAATCATCTCAGGTATTTTCCTTTATCGATTCCATGTTCTGTGTCATACTTTGCAGCTTACTTTTCATTAAATTCTTCATTTCAGCAGACTGTATGCGCTTTTCGTCAGTTTCCGAAAAAATACATCCTTTCTCTGGTAGACATGTACTATGTGGGGGGAAGCGATTGCTCTACCCTCTGCAGACTCAGTACATGTAGGAGAGGCTTTGCTCTCAATATTCACAAGATTAGGATACCCTTATCAGATATTAACTGACAATGGTTCACAGTTCAGAGGGAAACTGATGGAGGAAGTTTTTAGGATTTTTCAAAATATTTTCGTCCGCACATTTTATCATCCACAATCGGTTGGACAAGTGGAAAGATATAACGGGACTCTACTTACAAATTTATGTAAGCTCGCACAGGAGAAACCAGAATCCTGTGATTCGTTCTTACCTGCAGCTTTATTTGCGTATAAGGAGGTACCCTACCACTCTACTGGAATACCTCCAGCCACGTTATTATTTCGATGACCCATCAAAGGACCCCATGGTTAATAAAAATTAGCCAGTCAAAATTATTTTTACACATGAAACTATGTTTGAAAAACTTGAATTCTGTTTGCTTCAGGGAAATGAATATGGTACCGAAAATTAAAATCCATGCATTAGAAGCAATATAGCATCACAAATATACCAATTTGTATTTTTCCATATATAATTAGGTAAAAATACACTTACCTGACATACTTTAAAAATTTATATAAAATCATCCACAAAGGTTTTAGTGAAAATAAACATACAGAAATGTGGGCAAATAAATGTACTTTCCAGTGCAATATGTATATAAAATTTGATATTTTCAATGAAATTTTTCATTTTTGGGGGTTAAACCTCCCCTTAAAACAATTTATTACATAATATATAATATAAATACTAAATAAATGTTATCTGCAAATAAATGGAAACATAAAATTATGTGCAAATAACAGTTTTCAATTTCAACCACTAATCAGAAAGATTATACACTCAGTGATCAACTAATGAAGTAAGAAAATTATGATACCAATTTGTATTAAAATGCATACATTGATATGCAAAATATTGAATGTTCCAAATTTTTTTTAAAAAGTTGAAAATAAATATAACAATAAATATTATAATTAAAGCTAAAGAATATGTTTATTGAGATATACACTCCCAAAATGGTGGATGAGCGGATGCAAATGAAATTGATCTGATGCTTATCCTTTCTCCACACATTTATTTAAACAAAATTGGTGTGTGTGTTTAACTTGTTGGAAGGTATGTGTGCTGTATGTTCGAGAGATTATGTAAACTATGTGTTAGTGTGTTGTGTGGTTAGAAGTGTAACTCTCCAGCATTCCACACCAGGGCCGGATTAAGCTAGTACGGGGCCTGTAGCATATGTTAAGAAAGGGGCCCTATATTTAAAAAAAAAACAATAAAACAACACAAATATATTTGAACACATACATTTTTAATTTGCATAGTAATTATCATTATCAAAAGTAACAACATAGTCAACATTATTGTTTAAATATTAATGTTTCTACATTTAGCATGAGCAAATTTGTTGATGATGTAGGATGTATCAATTTCACGCAGAAGTTTATGTTCAATGCTCATTAGTGTGAGATTGTTCAATCTTTTTTGAAAATGAAAAGGCGCTAAAGATGGCATAAATCACAAGATCATTGGTTTAACGCTCGTATTAGAAGATGACCAAAAAATTATGTACATATTTATTGGCGCGGGGCCCCTAAAAGCGCGGGGCCTGTAGCATATGCTACTTTTGCTACTACGTTAATCCGGCTCTGTTCCACACCATAGAGAAGCACAGAAAGCACACAGCTCTGATATAATCCTAATTTTGTGCCTGTGCTGTACTGAGAGGACTTCCAGATGTTGTTTAGATTAAAAAAGGCTGTTCTTGCTTTGTTTATTCTGTTGTCGATGTCTTCGCTTGCTCCGCCGTCTGGTGTTGCTATGTATCATAGGCATGTGAAGGTGTCCGATGTCACTAGCCAGGAGACCAGGGTTGGGGGGGGGGGGGGGGGGGGGAAGGGGGGGAGTATGACATCATTATAACCACTGGTTCTGAAAAATGTTTCCATAAATTATATTCCCTTGATTGGAAATCGAACCCGATACCTCTAGAATACGTGGTGGACGCCATATCTCTTGGCCACTCTGACCACCCATGTTAACATATTTAAGTCGAAGACAAGTCCATCAAAATTAAGTAATAGGTCAAACATAACTTCGTCCTATAGATTTTAATAACATCATAATATTTGCAATACAAAATATAGAAAAACGGTTAGTATAAATATGTCTCTATGACATTCTGATGTTTGTATGGATTTATACATTGCTTTGTACATATTATTACATGTTATTCCCACTGTCGCGGATTTCCTCCCCTTAGCTCTGCAGTAGTGGTCCAAAAGTGACCAAAACTCAAGAGTAACTAATGTGGGTCTTCAAAGGTGTCTACCTTTGCACAAGATTACTCTTGGCAGAGTTGTAGATAGACGGATAATGATGCTTCTACCTCAGGGGTATTTCACTAGATGTTCAGAAAGCGAGTACAATGCTGCACGAGCTGAGAAAATGTTAACTCTAGTATCTGCCGCCAACGTTTGTGGAGATTTATGCAATAATTAATGTTAGCTCGTTCAAGCCCCCAGCTGAGTTAATTCAGCGAAATTCATGTGATCATTATTTTCATTGGTTATCAGGTATGGATAGAACTATATATATTAGAATCGGAACTCACACATGTGCCTTACGCTCTGTAATGATTAAAGGTGCAATAATAAGGCCAGCGAGGAGTAAAGTTTATTGACAATCAGTGGCAATCTGGCTAACAGTTTACCAGCACTACTTGGAGGCCAGTTAGCAGTGGTGGTCCAAGTCAATCAGATGTTGCTCCTGGTTCATTAGGCACAATGCAAATCCAGATACTACTGCATCCACAACCGGGATAAAAACATGTAACTTGACAAGCCACGTATATGGTGCTTATCAAATAAATACCACATTTTCTAATGTGTGTCTATATCTTCAGTATGTGTATGTGAATGATGTGCTCATATGTCTGTTTACATACATGGGCCATAAAGGCATCATAACTCATGTCGTACATTCTAAGTCATCAGTCATATATAGACAAAAGGTAATATAATGTAGACAAAAGTAATGATAGATTGGGAGCCGCGCTGGTGTAATGGCTACGGCGTTGTACTGGCGACCAGGTTTTCATGGTTCAAACCCGGGCGTCAGCGTTTGAAGGAATGTTTACGACTGGAAATTTGACTGAATAACCTGAACGGCTCCTGCACATAAATCCCGTGTGGATGGGAAGGAGCGAAGCTCCTGACCGGGTTAGAAGGAAAGTCCACTGATCCCCCAGCCTCGCAATGACATGTCATTGGGCCAAAAGAGCTGGAAAGCTCGAGTGCCGCTGGTAAGGAAAAAAAATGATAGATCATTAGCCACGCTGACACAGGAAAGCCGTAAGATACAAACAGAGAACCCTTTGGATTCAGCCTTACAATCTCTCTCTGAAAAGAGCTAATAGCTTAATTGCGATTTATTTACCAGGCTTCACCGAAGGCTGGATAGGATTTGGTTATATTTCAAGTATACTCAATCTTCAACCAGCTTATCGAGAATAGCGACAGCGTCATACAAAAGATATACATCAACCAACAACATATATATCCTAATGTTTAAGGTTGTGTTTTTCTATAACGAATGTTCTTCTTCTTCTTCTTCATTTTGAGTCGACTATAGTGTTGTTATACCCTGTTCAACCTGGAAATTGGTTATAATTGGGGTATATTGTGTGCTACGCTCTTCGATGGTGGTCGGTTGTTAGTCCTTTTTTTTTTTTTTTTTTTTTTTTTTTTTTTTTTTTTTTTTTTTTTTTTTGCGTACGCCCGCTAATACTCGAGGCGAAATCTCAGGTTATTATTTTTATGTCTAACCTGACATTGATTTTACGTGAGTATCCCTTTATTTCTTGTACTGAGACAGGTGTCCCTCGCCATTCAGGCAAATACTCTCCGATTTCGGAGGTACCCATTGCAGCTGGGTCGGCTCAGGAGCCGCCAGTCCCTGGTCGACGACACTCCTTCAAATGTCCTCGCCAGGTCTCGAGTTAATCCAGTCCAAATCCCGGTCGACGAAAAATCCTCAAATGCCGTCGCCCGGGTTTGATCCTGTATCACCCGGTCGCCAGAGCGGTGTTGTAACCACTACGCTAGCGCGGCTCCCAGGTTGGTTGTTAGTCCTGAAAAGGACTGGTGCTAGCTGGCGTCCTCTTCGTGGTTTCTCTGTTTGTGTTGCCGTGGCATGTTCTTTATTGTGTTTCGTATCCTGCCTCCATATCTGTCCTGTATGGTTTTGTGTGTTTTTGCCCTCCTTGTTTCTGTTTCTTGTGTCTTCCTTTGCTCTTGTATCTTAGATAGCGCTTTTTCTATAAATGTTGGGAGTAGCTTTTCCAGCGTTTCCTCGATGACTTCTTCGTCTGATTGGTCTTACGTTTTACTATCTTTTGTGTTTGATGTTATTTCTTTAATGGTCATTCTTTCTGCCTCTATTCTCTTCAGTACCTCTTCGTTCCCTTCTTTCAGTTCTATCAGCTTCTTGATATCTTCTTCTACCTGCTGCTGAATTCTTTTCATGTCTTGGTGTATTATTTTCATGTCGTTTATGAATTGTTGTTGTTTCGCGCTTTCTGAACTATCGGGGTTTTCTTCACATCTGGCAGTTGACGTTCTGTTTTTGTGTGGCTGTCGGTTTTCTCTCTCCTTTCGCAGTTGTTGTTTTAGATCTCTCACCTCAGTCGTGAGCTGTCTGACCTGTTCTGTTAGGCTGTCTTGGCGCCTATTACCTAGAGTACTTGCCTTCAGTGTGTTTTTTGCCTCTTGGTACGATACCCCCTTTCCAATAGCAACTGTAATTATTTGCCTTGTTTGTTGGTATTCGGGACACCCGCGGTATCGTGCTCCGTGCTTTCCGAGGCAGTTGGTACATTTTCTATTGTTATTTGGTACTTTGTAGTCGCGGTCTTTTTTGCCTTTGGGCAGTCTTTGTATTCGTGGCTGCCCGCACAGTATTTACAGACCGTCTCTTTTCTGCACGTGTTCCTTGTGTGAGAAAATCCCTGGCACTTTGAACACTGTATCACTGGCGGGATGTAGGCATGTGTTCTTCGAGGTCTATTCTGGATAGTGATGTTTTCTGGGATTGTTTTCCCTTGTAGAGTCACTATTATCAGTCTCGTGTCTTCTTTGTTACAGGACTTAAGTCTTTCTGCGTGTGTAAACCTGTACCGAGGGTTTTCGGCCTGGATGTAGCTGAGGGCCTCTGTGTCTGACAAGCTGGTGTCTATCCCTTTGATGACTACTCTCTTGGTTTCAGTGTAGATTTCTGCTTGGATTTTGATCTGGTGTGGTAGCTGAAATTCTTTAGGCCCGGATGCCAGAGCAGTCATCAGCGATTTAGTCATTTCTGTATCATTCAGGGCAAGTGTCACTCCCTGTGGGTGCCTTCTGATACTTATTATGCCTCTTTTGCCTACTACTTTCTCCAGGACGTTGATTACTTTGTCGTCCAGGAGTGCCCTGAGTGTGGCTTCTCCTTCAGACAACTGCGTAATTTTTATTTTGCGCTCTTGATCCTGTTCTTTGTGAATGCTTTTTCGTGGTTCGCCTGGGCGGCATCTCCCATCTGCCACCACTGGCTGAGTATCTTTCTTTGAGCTCGGTATCCTGTCCTCTTCTGTCTGCTCATGATTCTGCTTCTCTTGATCACCGCGAGGGACTTGGCTGTTCTCTGTTGAATTCCGGCGTATCTCGATGTCTGACACTGGAGCCTCCTCAAATAGTGCTTCTTTCAATGTTGGAGTGAGCCTAAGGAACTCGTCTCCGTCTTCACGCATTCTGTATAGTGCGTCCATAACGGTCTCTGCGATAGCTTCTGGTTCTAATTCGTCTAGTTCCGATGATATTGTCCCCACATCAGCAGCTGGCTGTGAGGTGACGTCTTGTTGTTCTGCTCTTTTGTCTACCACTTGTGCCGGTCTGTGTTGAAGAGTTGTCTCTTTCACCTCCTTTGTAGGGTTTGCAGGTGTCCTCTCGGCATCGTATGGTGGTGTCATTGGTGTTTGGTGCAGCTTCTCTGTGTTAGACAGGGTTTTTGCTGACGAGTCGGGTACGTGTGGTGGTGTCAACATGGTTCTAAGTTCCTGTTTTCTTTTCTCTATTCTTTCCGTCGTCTGCTCCAGCTGTTGTAACGCTCTCAATATTTCTTTACGTTCTGTGTCTTCATCATCTAGGTCAGAACCGTTTGCTTCTGGCTTCTGAGAGGGACCGGCCACGACGCTAGTAGTTGGAGTAATCGTGCTATCTGGTTGGGTCTGTTTGTTCTTTGCAGGTTCTTGTTTGATGCTGCTGACAAGTGTTTGAGGGCTTCTATACACTTTCCTCTTTTTCGCTTGTGGCTTGGTACGAGTCATTTTAGTGAATTCCGACGGCTGTGTTCGCCCTGAAAAGGACGTTCGTTTTACTATAGTGCTGTTTTCCGGTTTTCAGTACCATTAAAAGGATAAAAGCACACGTAAGTGTTCGCTCTTAAAATTATGTATCAAGTGCAGCTCTTTAATCTGCATATTAAATGCTATATATGAAAAACCAAATTTTTATAGTAAGTGCCAGTAGTCTTAAAGAACCAAGTTTATAATAAATTGTGTCAAAAAATTGAGAAGCAAAATTAGGCAGCTTTAAAAACCGATGGAAAAGTTTTAGAACAGATTTTAAATTTTTATTGATAAAGTTTTTTCCCTTAAAAAGACAGAAGTTATCTCCCCTAACTAAAATATAGTAATATACAGACATCGTATTACACGAGCCAGTAACCCCTCACAACATGACGAGTTAGAATTACAGCAAGCTATTTCTGCTTCATGTATTGATGATATCACTATTTCTCTTGCAGTCATTTCACTCTTATACATTCTATTTTACATTCATTGGATGTAGTCAAACTTATCTAGACACCCTGGCTATGAAGCCAATGAGAAACCTTAAAAAAAGATACGGAAAGAAAAACTTACTTAGTCGTTCCTCTTGTGCCCTGGGGCGTAGAGGTTTGCTAGAAAGAACGTCATACTGTCTTATCGGAGGTCTTCCTCCCGCCCTGGTTCTAATCCAGTCCTCGGTCATTCAGGGATTGTCAAGCATTGTTCTCCCAGCAAACTCTGGGTCGTCACGGAGGTCTGAATCCCTGGCTCTTGGTTCCCCATATTTGTCGTGGTAGCCGACCTTCTTCCATTCTGCATATATGTCCAGGCCATCTTAAGTTGGACTGTCCTACTGGGGTCTGCAAGGGCTGGGTTTTAAGGAATTGTCGAATTGTTCGGTTGAGGACCATGTCTCTTCTTGTTAATCAACGACCTTCTTCAGACACATGTCTGAGGTTTGAAGCTGGTTTGTGGGTTTTAGCCATTCCCATAACTCGAATCCATATGTCACGATTGGGACATAGGTGGAGCTTTTTTACACCGATCTTTGTCCTCTTTCCAATATCTATTTTGCTAAGGAGTCCTCGATTTATTGCTGACTCTCTTCGGGTAGCCAACTCTTCTTTGATGCCTTTCTTCCAGTCTATGATATATCCAGGGTATTTAAAGTGGTTGACTTGCTCCAGTATTTGGTCTCCCAAGCATAATATGATGCATTTTTCTATCTCATGAAATTACGATTGTTTTGTTATTTGGAACCGCTGCTAACCATCGCTCTATTCTCCAGTTCTTCCTTCCAGACTTGGAAATTGGATTGAAAATGTGCCTCTAATTTAGCAATCATGGTAACATCATCAGCAAATGTCAGCTCTGAAATACAGACTTGTCTCATCTTCGAGTACCCCACTGAATACTTTCTTGTCATTTCCACACATGCTTTGATGACTTCGTCCATAAGGAGTTTGAAAAGATAAAGTGACCTAATATCACCGTGTATTATACCTGTGGTGGTCCTGAACTCTTCTGATCTATGGTTTGTTGTCCTCAAATAATTTATGCAAGTCTTGTAGAAGCTCTGTATAGCATTGATCACATGTGCTGGTATGTTCTTCCTTGACAAGCACTCCCAAAGTTCTCTCCAGGGGACATTGTCAAACGCCTTCTAAAGACACAAAAAAACAAAGATGCATTACATTTTTACACTCTAGGACCTTTTCATTTAGCTGCCTGTGTGTGAAGACAAGGTCCTGAGTACTTCGGTTTGCTCGGATGCCACACTGGACCTCATCCATTTGTGGTTCAGCGAAGCGACTGAGTCTCTGATCAGTATTCTAGAGTAAATAAAATCCAATCGAATAAAATTTACTAATGAATTAATAGCTCTTTTAGCACTACATTTTTGTGTTTGTGGTAAATATACGGATATCTTTCAAAATCCTGCGTTGTCAGCTGACAACGTACCTACACACAGACATACACAAACATTTAAAATAAACCTTTCAATACTCCGTCACCGAATCAATGTCTGTAGTTTTTCTGTTGTCTAGTTTTCTAAGTCTTTATTTCTTACGAGTGCCTGAAAACATACCTTTATGTTCGTCTAATATTTATTTACTGTTTACATGCCTCGGGTTTCCCTTCCTTATGTGTTATCATTGTTTTAGGGCGTTTCGACTTGGCCGACTGTTGAGTTTTTTTGCGCACCACATAGATCGATTTCTTTTGAGATACGGTGCACACAAAAGACATGACTGAGTTTGAATTGTATGCGTATCCTCGCACATGACGTGAGCATGTTTGTAACTGGGCAGTGTGTTTACCAAGTGTTTAGAAGACAGCTGTCTCTGGAGTGTATGATTGTGTTTGAGTGGATTTATAATCTCCTTTTATATTTGTTTCATATTAATTTCATATTAATTTACTGTTTACAGGCCTCAGGTTTCCCTCCCTTATTTGTAATAAATGTCTGGACTTTATAAAAGTGATGACATGTGTGTGGAAATGGATTGTACGTTATGTATATATTTATGCTTGACTCATGGAGTATCGTTATGAAGAAAAGGAGATGTCAATGTATTTGTGCACTAAAGAAAATTTATTTGAAATGACACGAGCGTCTTTGAGGACTATGATCGTTGTTTGATATTGACGTTGGCCGTTCTTTGATAAAAGTATGTGTCGAGTAAACTTATTCATTTCAAGAACACGTTTTGTTGAATATAAACGTAAGGTCGTCAAGTCAAAGCCTTGAATCAAATATCTCAGTTTATAAAGTTTCGTTCAAGTTTGAAATAAATTTGAAGTAATTGACACGAATACAAAAGCGAATGTTACTACTTCTACCAAACGACTAGCTTCAAAAACTTATTAGGTTGAAGAAGTGGCAGAAAATAAAGATTAACTATAAGACAGAAATGTGAAGATAAAACCTAAAATGAACCCACAACAGAATTGCTCGGGACCAATACCAGTCATCAAACGTAAGGCTAGCAAGGATGGGTGTATGCAAGAATACTTCTGTCGTGTATACAATCAGCGCACAACAGGAACAATTAACATTCATGCCCATCGTCATTTGTAGAGGGAGACTGAGCACCTATAGGTTTGCCCGGAGTGCAATGACGTCTATTATGATCAACAATAACAATAACAAAGACAATAGAAACAAATGAGAAGAAAATAAAAATCGTCCAATGACGTCAGTTGTTATTTTAGTTATTTATTTTCTTAAATATAAATGTTTCTTTTTCTACAAAGATACCTCCCTTGAAAATATCTGTTTTTAAGTAGGAGAGGGGAGGTTTGACAATTTATTTAATTTTCTCCTGTGTGTCATTAGTATTTGTCTTGTTTGTGTAGTATTTTGTGATATGTTATCACTATTATGTGGTTCCAGTATGATTAGCGCGACACAGAAAGTCTATAAATAAACGGTTTCCGAGTGCTCACATTTTGTTCACATCTAAACTGTACGTGTTTTATATGTTCCAATAGCATTTCTGATTGTGTTTTTTTTTTTATTACACAGTCAATGGACGTTTGTCTGAGAATATTTCTTTAACATCTTATGTCTAATTTCTCTATTCTTCTATCTAAATCTGTTGTCAAATTCCGAGTTGAGCACCACACAGGTGAGTATAAGTAATCTAATGTCCGTGTAGGTAAATACTGTGTGGTCAGGTTGAAACAAGTAAATAAAGACATTATTAATAAATGTGTGAATACAGAATACAGCAGTTGTTTCTTTAGCAATTTATTTTTGGTAGTGAGGTTACAAGCGCTATGCTGAACCTCATATTTGTCTCCTTCTACGACATGCCTGACAGATGAGTGGACACATTCTTTGTCTCTTTCTACGACATGCCTGACAGATGAGTGGACACATTCTTTGTCTCCTTCTACGACATGCCTCACAGATGAGTGGACACATTCTTTGTCTCCTTCTACGACATGCCTGACAGATGAGTGGACACAATCTTTGTCTCCTTCTACGACATGCCTGACAGATGAGTGGACATATTCTTTGTCTCCTTCTACGACATGCCTGACAGATGAGTGAACACATGCTTTGTCTCCTTCTACGACATGCCTGACAGATGAGTCGACACATTCTTTGTCTCCTCAGAAACATCTCGGAAACAACAAGAGGCCAGAAGGTCAAGGCTGGCTGAGAAAGACAACATGGAAGTCATTGACATTATTGTGAACTTCAGAAATGTTGTTGAGAGTAAGGAAACATAAAAACACCGGATTAGAAAGTCTCTCAGAAGCTCTAATAGAAACCTGATATAAATTCCAGAAAGTGAAAGTACAAGAGATTCTCGAGTACCGCAAGACAATTTGTCGTTCCATTAATAAATACAAGTGTAGCGTAGAAACCCAGGCTGGTTATAGTTAGGTTATATGATTGTGATGGGGCCGAAAAGGAGACGCCCGCCCCCTTCCTGTTTTTGGGCAGATTTATCGCCCACATATTTTCGATGTGCGCGAAGCATGCTGGGATGTAAATTCTTCAAGATTGATGAAAAGGCCATAATAACGCCTAAAAAATAGTTTTGATGCATAGTTGTGTGTTATATTTGATAGTGGTGTTTTTGCTCTAGAAATAGTTGTGTATATCTGTGTTTTCATGCCTGGTAAAGCAAAATCGCGAGTGTCATTTAAGTGGCTAAATTAATCCGCGCAGCGCGGACTAAGTTGAGTGTTTAGGCTTAGCGGTTTATATAAAGAAATAGCGAGCATCAAACCAGCCTATTTGAAGATCAGCCGCCCAGAGAGAACAGACGAAGTAAGACACACAGAGCCAAGCTGTAAATGCCTTGAGCACGTGAGTTAATTTAAATTAGAATTATTTTTCTATAATTCTGAAATTATATCGATGTGGCTATTTTAATGTTTAGTGAAATAAATAGATAGATGTGTTCCCAAAGGAAATGTCTTTTTAGGGCATTATGATTTAGTCTCGAAATGATAGATGAGTGAAAATAATGTTTGATAGGTTTTATTAAGCATGCTATGTCCAGATTGCGGCTGTAAGAGCGATTATTTCAGTCATCAGACCGGGCAAGAAAGGCGAAGATAGTATGAAAGTATTTTGTACATGAAACTGGACAGAAATGTTATCAGAAACTGCAATTTAGATAATATTAACTAGTTGGGAAGATGGCAACCGGGAGAGCCACGTGGTGATAGTATAAAAGCGGCGCGAGGAGTCTGCAGTAACACTCTTAGTTATCAAGCTTATAATGTTACGCAGTTTTATATCGTGTGAATCGACACGTGGGTGAAATTAAGTTAAATGTAATTTTCCCCAGTAATAGAAGAGAGAGTTTTCGTGGTAAATTTCCTTTATGTGATGACTAGTTCTAGTTGTTAAGTCAAGAGTAATTATATTTTATTCTTTATGTAAGAGCATTTAAGTGTATTTCACGATAGCCTACTTATCAATATCCTACTGTATATCTTTAGTGGGTTACTTTGAAGTGAGAATAGTCATTTAGATTTCGGGAGAGCACGAGGCCACTCCTTTGTTGAGACATGTGTTTCTCTGGTTGCTCCCGGCGGAGCATGGAAACACCAATGCAGCTGGTGTCCATTACAGGCCCACAATAAGCATTTTGATGCTATTGCTGTGGTTGTTTCGGTGACGGTAACGATGGGTTTCGTGTGATGAGTTCCCAATCTCATCAGGGGTCATATACGTCACGCTTGTTACCAGGCGCACCAGTCGCCACTTACGACATGTTCAGAGGGCAGTGACGAATATTGAGATGGATCAGTTCGAGGTGGTGGTTTACTCTTATTATTGAGAGTATTTGATGTACATGTAGTTGAAGAATATTATTTTATGTCCATGTTATTATTATTTAATTATGGTTATGTGTAGAATGGTATGTGAGAGCACATGGGCTCACTTGGAGATATATATTTCTCTTCTCCGCTCCTGTGGGAGCATGGGGCCACCAGTGTGTTTTCATCCGTATGAAGCATTCAGATGCTCGTGCAGTAGTAGTTTTGGTAGCAATCTGTGTTACACGGTGAGGTTGCCAGCCTCATGCACAACACCATACTAGTCTCATTGGACGACATGCATGAGTGTGTGTGTGTGTGTGTGTGTGATAGCTGAGAGTGTGCCCTTGCAGTAGTGGTTTCGGTAGCAATTTGTGTTACATGATGAGGTTGCCAGCCTCATGCACAACACCATACTAGTCGCACTGGACGACACGCATGAGTGTGTGCGTGTGTGATAGTTGAGGGTGTCAGGTGGCGTGGAAGGATGAGAGTATCATTATTTAACTATGATTTTAACCAGCCGTTGCTTTGTTGCGTCTTCAGAGTAGCAATCGGGCACATGCTAGGTGTTTTGTTTTGTTATGTTCGCTAGTTTATTTGTTTAATGTTTGCTTAGTCCCTGAATAGGTTGTAAAAATAAATACAGCTCCTGCATCTTGAATCAAGAGTTTTATTGTTTTTCGGGTCGGTGCGAGTGTGAAAAGAGAGTGATCAAACATATCACAATATAATCATCATCATCATCTCGCCCACCCTATCACAATTGGCGTCGTTGGCAGGATAGGCAGACAGTGACACTGAGCAAACAGCAAACGAGCAAATATAATATTGTAAACACCCAGCAGTGCGGTCTAGCAGCAAGATGGCTTCGATCAATGCGCCTGTGAAGGTAATGTACGTGAAGGGGCCAGAGATAAGGTTATTTAGTGGAGAGGGGATTCCCACTTGGCAAGAGTTTGTGGAAGATGTAGAGGCCGCGTGGAAGGTGGCGCCTTTTTGGGCAGAAGACAAGTTAGACATGATCTAGAACAACGTTACACCATGGGTATCTAGAGAATTACTGATACATGGCGGAGCCAAGGCCAGTCCTGAGCAGTTACTCAAGATAGTAGAAAGAGCCTACAGCGAGCAATCACCAGTCAGTGAGATGACCAGGAATTTCCAGGCCGGGAGTCAGGGGCCTAGGGAATGTGCTGTTTTCTGTGAAGTCAAGAAGCCAGAGACACTGGTGCAGATAGCAAGTGCAGAAGATCAGAAGGAAAAGGAGTCACTCAAAGCAGAATTATCTTCTCTAAAGTTCCAGTCAGCACAGATGTCACAGGCCAGTTCGCCAGCACAAGAGGAGGTGCAGAGAAAGAGAGCACTATGCCAGCCGCGGGAACAACCAACGCAAGACGAGGAGGTGTGTCCGCGGGAACAGCCAACGCAAGACGAGGAGGTGTGTCCGCAGGAACCTCAACTAGACCTTCTTGTATGTGAGAGTCAGGCTGTTGTAAAGGAAAGCTGTGAGCTGACAGCACCAACAAACGCAGCTGCACCGACAAGGCGAAAAGGAGTTTGCAAGTGGTATAGTGTCCACAGGGGATGGGGGTTCATCACGCCAGATGATGGAGGTATTGATGTATTCGTATATCAAACCAAGATCTTCAGAAAGGGATTCCGGAGTCTGGCGAGGAATGAACGAGTAGAGTTTGACAGCAAACCATCGGTCCAGGGCATGGAAGCAATTTATGTATGCGGCATTGGCGGTCAAGAGTGTAACGGCAGCAGGGGGAGACCCATGGCACAGAGGAAGTCCAGAAAGATAAGATGCTACAATTGTGGAGACCTGTCAGACCACATGGCAGCCAAGTGCCCTCAAGGCCCTCTTCCCAAACGATGTTTTAGATGCAAGTCAACTGAACATTTTATAGCCGCCTGTCCCTCAATGATCTCTTTCCCTAGACGGACTGTCACAACCAGGTTGCCTTTAGGGTGCAAGCCAAGAGATGGCCACGACAACTGTCACACTAAGGGCGCCGAGAGAATTGGCCGTTGTCTAGGGGAGGAAACCCGTCCTAAGCAGATTGGAGGGAGTGCAAATCAAGGTTCAGCAGAGGAGACTCATCAAAGGCAGATTGTGGGGAACGTAAGCCACCGTCCACACAAAATGAGTGGAAAACACGTCAAGAGCGATCTCCCTTCAAAGTCGACAGCTGCAAGCACTGACAGGCAGATGTCACGGGCAGACAGCGACGCGGCACAGGTGAGCGAGTCTTCTAGACCACAGCGGCTGACAGCTCGACAACGTACAACTGGGGACATGACGACCAAGAGAGTCCCCAGCCGGGTTGTACCGAATACAGAATCTGAGCCCAAAACATCGCCGCTGAGAAATAATCAGGCGCAGCACCAACGATCTGGGAGATTACAATTGAAGCGCCAGAAGTTGTGATGTTGTCGGGACGACAACAAAATCAGGAGGGAGATATGTGATGGGGCCGAAAAGGAGACGCCCGCCCCCTTCCTGTTTTTGGGCAGATTTATCGCCCACATATTTTTTTTGGCAGGGGGGGGGGGGGGGGGGGGGGGGGGGGGGGGGGGTGGTGGGGGTGGGGGTTGGTTTTGTGTGTTGTTTTTTTGTTTTTTGTTTTTGTTTTTTTTTTTCTTTTTTTTTTTTGTTTTTTTTTTGTTTTTTTTTTTGTATTTGCGCCCACATATTTTCGATGTGCGCGAAGCATGCTGGGATGTAAATTCTTCAAGATTGATGAAAAGGCCATAATAACGCCTAAAAATTAGTTTTGGTGCATAGTTGTGTGTTATATTTGATAGCGGTGTTTTTGCTCTAGAAATAGTTGTGTATATCTGTGTTTTCATGCCTGGTAAAGCAAAATCGCGAGTGTCATTTAAGTGGCTAAGTTGAGTGTTTAGGCTTAGCATTTATATAAAGAAATAGCGAGCATCAAACCAGCCTATTTGAAGATCAGCCGCCCAGAGAGAACAGACGAAGTAAGACACACAGAGCCAAGCTGTAAATGCCGTGAGCACGTGAGTTAATTTAAATTAGAATTATTTTTCTATAATTCTGAAATTATATCGATGTGGCTATTTTAATGTTTAGTGAAATAAATAGATAGATGTGTTCCCAAAGGAAATGTCTTTTTAGGGCATTATGATTTAGTCTCGAAATGATAGATGAGTGAAAATAATGTTTGATAGGTTTTATTAAGCATGCTATGTCCAGATTGCGGCTGTAAGAGCGATTATTTCAGTCATCAGACCGGGCAAGAAAGGCGAAGATAGTATGAAAGTATTTTGTACATGAAACTGGACAGAAATGTTATCAGAAACTGCAATTTAGATAATATTAACTAGTTGGGAAGATGGCAACCGGGGGAGAGCCACGTGGTTGATAGTATAAAAAGCGGCGCGAGGAGTCTGCAGTAACACTCTTAGTTATCAAGCTTATAATGTTACGCAGTTTTATATCGTGTGAATCGACACGTGGGTGAAATTAAGTTAAATGTAATTTTCCCCAGTAATAGAAGAGAGAGTTTTCGTGGTAAATGTCCTTTATGTGATGACTAGTTCTAGTTGTTAAGTCAAGAGAAATTATATTTTATTCTTTATGTAAGAGCATTTAAGTGTATTTCACTATAGCCTACTTATCAATATCCTACTGTATATCTTTAGTGGGTTACTTTGAAGTGAGAATAGTCATTTAGATTTCGGGAGAGCGCGAGGCCACTTCTTTGTTGAGACATGTGTTTCTCTGGTTGCTCCCGGCGGAGCATGGAAACACCAATGCAGCTGGTGTCCATTACAGGCCCACAATAAGCATTTTGATGCTATTGCTGGGGTTGTTTCGGTGACGGTAACGATGGGTTTCGTGTGATGAGTTCCCAATCTCATCAGGGGTCATATACGTCACGCTTGTTACCAGGCGCACCAGTCGCATCTTACAACATGTTCAGAGGGCAGTGACGAATATTGAGATGGATCAGTTCGAGGTGGTGGTTTACTCTTATTATTGAGAGTATTTGATGTACATTTAGTTGAAGAATATTATTTTATGTCCATGTTATTATTATTTAATTATGGTTATGTGTAGAATGGTTTGTGAGAGCACGTGGGCTCACTTGGAGATATATATTTCTCTTCTCCGCTCCTGTGGGAGCATGGGGCCACCAGTGTGGTTTCATCCGTATGAAGGATTCAGATGCTCGTGCAGTAGTAGTTTTGGTAGCAATCTTTGTTACACGGTGAGGTTGCCAGCCTCATGCACAACACCATACTAGTCTCATTGGACGACATGCATGAGTGTGTGTGTGTGTGTGTGATAGCTGAGAGTGTGCCCTTGCAGTAGTGGTTTCGGTAGCAATCTGTGTTACATGGTGAGGTTGCCAGCCTCATGCACAACACCATACTAGTCGCACTGGACGACACGCATGAGTGTGTGCTTGTGTGATAGTTGAGGGTGTCAGGTGGCGTGGAAGGATGAGAGTATCATTATTTAACTATGATTTTAACCAGCCGTTGCTTTGTTTGCGTCTTCAGAGTAGCAATCGGGCACATGCTGGGTGTTTTGTTTTGTTATGTTCGGTAGTTTATTTGTTTAATGTTTGCTTAGTCCCTGAATGGGTTGTAAAAATAAATACAGCCCCTGCCTCTAGAATCAAGAGTTTTATTGTTGTTCGGGTCGGTGCGAGTGTGAAAAGAGAGTGATCAAACATATCACAATATAATCATCATCATCATCTCGCCCACCCTATCACATGATGTATATTGAACATAATATACTTATCTAGTGCTATTTGCATCCTTCTTAATCATATATTCATTATGTGTATATCGGATAATTAAAATTTCATTTGCTTATGTTTTATGTGTATCTGAATAAAAACAAAAGTCAAAATTATTGTATTACTTAAATAGACATATTTCTGGAAGCATGAAGGCAGACAGACTGGCCATGAAAAGTTGACACAATATTCAAACTGTGATGAAACGGACGATCACTTAGCGATTTTTGGTTCTCTCCGGCAGTATCAGTACATTTGTGGTACTGATTTGTATTATGTGCTGTCAATTATCGCACTTTTCTTTCTTTCTTTCTTTCTTTCCTCGTTATTTTCTACTAAGTAGCAGATATTTGATTTTATCAAAGCACCCTGTAGGTGATAAATATCACATTTGCAAGGAACGGCTGATACGATACATCACATTTGCTTGGCGCTACCCAGATTTGTTGGTTATAGGTGCGGCAGATTAACACGTACATCGGCCAGCGCTTCGGCTTAATCACCGATAAGACACGGTGTTTGCGTACACAAACGACAGATAACGAGATTACTGTCTGTGTGACACGTTTGGGCAGACAAGTGTGATATAATCGTTTCCGGTCACTTGGTTAAAAGTAATCATGGATTTATTACATTTTATACAATGAGTCCACAAATGTGTTTGTGAGAGTGTATGCAAGGCATCAGATGTCCATATATGGTAATACGTGACATGTGCAGGTACGTACCTTATTTCACGTGGGTCTATATTGAAATATCACACCCTATCTACATGATTTGAAATGACTGGGTCTTTCTGATTTGATTCATAACAACATTGAGGGAGAATATAGGCTGACCATTTCTCAGTTTTCTTTCACTGTGAATTTCGAGCTTACCGAGACAACCTCACACAAACCGAGGAAAAAATAAGCAGGATTTAGAAAAAACAGAAGATGTGTAGATCATATATTTACCCTCAGGAACATTATTCAGCAGTGCTCAGAATGGCAAAGACAGCTGTACATCAATTTCGTTGATTTTGAAAAGGCTTTTGACAGTATTCATAGGAACAGTTTATGGAAAATACTGAGGGCTTATGGAATTCCAAGCTGCATTGTGTCAATCATAAAAAGCCTCTATGCCAACTTTACGTGTAGCGTTGGGCAGAGCAACCTAACCTTTAAGGTGAAGACAGGAGTACGACAGGGATGCCCCTTATCAACCACTCTATTTTTAACAGTCATAGACTGGGTGATGCGCCAGACAACAGAGGGCAGTCCAAGAGGATAAAGATGGACTACATTTTCTACATTGGAAGATCTGGAATATGCAGATGACATTGCACTACTAGCACATAAACATCAATACATCCAGGAAAAAACGGATAGACTTAATAAGTATAGCCAGCAGGTGGGCTTGAACATCAATTTAAAGAAGTCAGAGGTCATGACGCTTAATGTGAGCAACCCTGAGCCAATAACAGTACGGAATCAGCAACTGGAACAGACAGACACCATCACATACCTAGGATGCATAGTTACACCAGACGGCGGAGCAAGCAAAGACATCAACAACAGAATGAACAAAGCAAGAACAACCTTTCTTAGTCTAAATAACATCTGGAAGTCCTCTCAGTACAGCACAAGCCCAAATTAAGATTATGTAAGAGCTGTGTTCTTTCTGTGCTTCTCTATGGAGGGGAATGCAGGAGAGTTACAGAGAAGGAAATGTTGAAATTGTCCTCTTTCCACACAACATGCCTAAGAAAAATTATCCGAATCTTTTGGCCGAATACCATTACTAACCAAGATCTGCTCACTCGGAGCAATCAAGAGGACATGCACACCATCATAGCTAGCAGACGCTGAAGCTGGGTTGGCCATGTTCTCAGAAGAGACCCCGATGCCATCACAAGAACAGCAATGCAATGGACCTGTGACGTCCGTCTAGTTTGTCAAGTGAATTGTTCCTGATTTGATGGATGATTAAAGGGACTTTAGCTTCTCATAACATTAGAATCCCTGAACATCAGTATTGTTGTAACTTTTCATCAACGAAGAGTAGCGGCTATGATCAAAGCAGTCAAAGAAGATCCCCAGAACAGAGAAGCAGAAGTTTAGCATCTCCGTACGAACACTGAACCGTTCGCAAGACGGACACGAGCGGTCAGAAGAAAGCTTCTTGCAGACTTCGCACTTCTGTGGCCACCGGCAGACTTGCCCGAAAGACGGAACGCTCAGCGTAGCGGATACGATCTGATGAATCAGGAAACTCACCGCGAACGAGGCTAGTCTCGCCAAAATTTCACATCCTCGTGCGAGGAGCCTGAGACGAACGTAGATCGGAAGCCAGTCGGGCCATCGTGGTTAGCATGGCGGCTAAATAACTTCGACTTCCCTGGGAACTGAAGAGGCGCGAAATTTTCACACGTACCATTTATCTTGCCTTTCTAATAGATAAATACAGAATCTGAAAAGGGCAACGTTATCATTCGTTCTGACAGAATTCTAAGATTCACTAGCATATAGCTAAATTCCTGTTAGATTTCATCTAAATTGTTGGCTATTGGAGTGAAATTCTTTTTCTGTGCAGACGGTAATTAATACTTTAGCTTCGAGTGATCAGTGGTCTAGTTATTTCATATTTAGTTCACGGGATTGTGGTGTAAATTTAACCTTATTAAATAAGCCCATCTTCTCAGTTCTAGTGCCAACTAAATGTTACATCTATAAGTTTATTTCCTAATACCATAGCCGCTTAAGGGAATTATAACTTTAATACAGTTTAGTTCTGTATAAATAGATGTGCTTTCAACTATTAACCTCACGGGGAGTTTTTTCTTGCTTTATTAATTGAAGACGCGAGTGCAGAAAATAGTTAAACTGCAAATGTATCGCGCGTTAGATTTTAATATGATTTTATTGTATTTCATGTTTTTTCTATTGCATCCAGAATGATCTTTTGAAACTCGCATCCCAGCAATTTAGCAGCAATGAATCATCATTTAAGCAGCCATTACGCAGCAATAATATATATCTAGAGTCTTGCCGACTCAGTTCGATTACTCCAGTGACTTATGAACATATTTGAAATTTAATCTTTGTGGCGATCCTGTTGGGATTCAGCTATCTGAAGTATACAGAAACAAAGCAAACCCAAAGACTATTTTAAAATCCCAATTCATAAAGTCGTTTTATAGTTATCAAACTGGAAGAAGAACAGTCAACAGTAGCAATATTTTACTCACTGCTCTATTGGTGAAGAAGAACATAGATTTCCCTGACACTGTCTGTCAAGCATAATCATTGGATTTTACCACCCCCTGAATAACTTACCTCAGTGTTTTGTAGTTTGTGACATTACTGCAAAAGAAAGTTATCTCCACCAGCTGTGCCAATCTTAGACACCACACCATTCCTCACACCTAGCCAAGTGCCTGTGCCATTCTTTAGGAACTTTATCTAATAAACAAACAGTACCGTTAAACTTCAACGTCCAGCGATTTCGGGACACTTTGTTAACTTCAACAACCCGCTAATCTGGGGCTGTACACGGAAGAAAATACTTTTACCTAAGCCAAGGTTTACTGCTGTTTTTTTATGTATTTCCTATGAAGTGCCAGAATTCACCATTTGGTAAGTCTGTGTGTGTGTGACTGTGTGCTGGCCAGCCAAGCGTGTTTTTTTTTTAATGAAAAAGGAGATTTAATCTTTTTACCCTTATAATTAGTTCAACCTAGTATTAAGGTGTACTGTATTAATTGTACGGGATTTCTCCTAGCGGGATTATTTAATTGTGAGCATTCCCCCCTCCCGGGAAAATAGGTTGATTAAAGGAAAACATTTGATGACCCCTAGCTTTTCCTTTACCCCTTATTACTGTAACCCCCTTGACTCAGAGTAATAAATTTACCATTGGGTTAAATTGCCTATTTCTGATCATCACACCTCCTCCCTTCTCGTCCTTGGGACCGGGTCTTTTCTGTTAGTAAATACAAGCGGGAAAAGGTGCATTGGATACTTCTCCTCAAACCCCCCCCTGTCATTTTGTATTTTGTAACCCATGATTTCTGACTGTAAATTGATATTACTTGTGACTTGATTTTATGATAATATAAGTATTAAAAACTTTATTAGCATTTGGTGTCGGCTGGCCCAAAACCCAAACATTTCCCATATTTTGTTATCGTAGTGTGTATTCATGTACGTTGTGCGTCAGAATCACCAAATCGGTGTGTGCGCATGAGCGACTGGAACTGACAAACAACTGTTTGTTCAGAAGAGTGGTAGGAATAGTTTTTGAGAGACAAATATTGTCGTAATAAGAGACTGTCCTTACTCTTCCCCAGCCCTTGTGAATCTACTACCTCACTTTCCTAAATCCTTATTCTCACAGAGCCTTCACTATCATTCTACACTCTAAAAGGACCAATATCCATCAGAACTTTCTCAGAAAAAAAATTACGACAGGACCCCTGAAGGAAAACGAAAGAGAGAGCGACCAAAAACAACATGGCGGAAGATTGTGGAGGCTGAGATGCAGGGAATGAACCAGAGTTGGGGCACTGTACGAAGGATGGCCGCCAACCGAACAAAGTGGAATCAATTTGTTGTTGCCCTACAAGAACCCACCAGGCGTGATGGCCATTGACTGCTTTGACGGTCGGCGGCTAAGGATCAAAGAAGAAGAAGAAGAAAGAAGAGACAACCTCAGACCTCGCCAGTGTGAAGACTAGCTTCATAATTCCTAGTTGTTAACCGGACCATTTATTGGAGAGTCAGACAAGGCTTAAAAAAGCACAGGAAATATCTACATTTTAATAAGTAACACCGGGACTAGCAAACTGAAGACATACGGAGACAGAGGGGAATCTATTGCACAATTAAAGACATCCCAGCAAAAAAGAACTACTTATTTGGAGTAACCAGGAGGACATGCACACCATCATAGCTGTCAGACGCTGGAGTTGGGTTGGCCACGTCCTCAGAAGGGACCCTGATACCATCACAATAACAGCTATGCTATGGACCCCCGAGGGAAAGCGAAAGAGAGGCCGACCAAAATCAACTTGGCGGAGAACTGTGGAAGGTGAGATGCAAAGAATGAACCAGAGTTGAGGCACAATGTACGAAGGATGGCCGCCAACCGAACAAGGTGGTATCAATTTATTGCTTCCCTACAGGACGCCACCAGGCGTGATGGCGCTGACTGCTTTAACGGTTGGCGGTTATGGACCGAAGAAGAATACGCGTGTAAGAGAACGACTCGTCTCTTTTATTCATCTGAGCAAACAACGTCTGTAGCCAAGATTGGCTTATTGGTGGTACCAGCAGAAAGTACTACCTCTGGAACCAATTGAAGGTAGACGTGGACTGACGTTGTGAGAGATGCCATCATAAGAGGGTCTTATAGACAGACGCAGAACCAACTAGACCATTACTCCATGACGTGCTGGGAACGTGCGGGTTCTGAACTTTGGCCTGAGACGAGCGAGAGCAGAGTGAAAAGAACTAACCCAGCGGGAGAAGAAACTACCATTGACAGCTAAGTGAAAATATCCGCTCCCAAAAGTGACCTCTTTATTCAGTTAAATCCCATTCAAGTGATGAAATCCTTTTCATAACTATTCAAATTATTACTTTTAAACTGTTAAACTTAAAGGGATTTTTAAATTTTGTTATTTGTAATGTTACAAATTTAACTTCGATTCAATCCTTTTAAATGTACTACATGTTTGTCTCAGTCAAAGTTACTAAACACACACTCTAAACACATCTATATATATATATATATATATATATATATATATATATATATATATATATATATATATATATATATATATATATATATATATATATGTGTGTGTGTGTGTGTGATAGTGTGGGCGAGATGATGATGATGCTGTTGTGATATGTGATCACTTTCTTGAACACTCGCAACCGACCCGATCAACAATAAAACTCTGATTCTAAGGCCACAAAGAAACTAATGATCAAACATTAAACCAGTAAGCAAACAAACAAAACACCCAGCCAGTGCTCAATTGCTAATCTGAAACAGACAAACAAAGCACCGATTAGTTAAAATCAGAATACTTAAATAATGAGAAACGATACTCACACCTGCCAAATAGTCCTTCTACGCCACCTGACTCACTCAACTATAACACACACAAACACACTCATGCATGTCGTCCAATGAGACTAGTATGGTGTTGTGCATGAGGCTGGCAATCTCACCATGTAACACAGATTGCTACCGGAACTACTACTGATCCATCTCAATATTCGTCCCTGCACTCTGAAGCATGTCGTATATGCCAAGTGATGAGATTGGGAACTCATCGTATAAAACACAGTGTTACAGAAACCACCACTGCAATAGCATAAAAATGCTTCTTGTGGGCTTGTGATGGACACCAGCCGCATTGGGGTTTCCATGCTCCGCAAGGAGCAAACAGAGAAACACCTGTCTTCAGGTGCCTTACGCACAAAGGAGTGGCACTCCGCTCACCAGAAATCTGGATGACTATCCTAGCCCTACTCAAAGTAACCCACCGAAGATATACAGTAGACTCAAAGTAACCCTCTAAAAATATACAGTAGTATTATGATCAATTATCGTGCAATACACTAAATTACCCTTACTTCAAAGAATAAAATATAATTACTCTTGACTTAACAAAACTAGAACTAAATACATCAACTAAAGCATATGTAACACACAATTTATCTCTTCCATTACTGAAGAAATTTAAATTAACCTGCCTTCACCCTCGTGTCAATTCACACAATATAAAATAGCGTAACATTACTAGGCATATAACACGTAATAACTAAGCGTGTTATGCAGACTCATTGGCACCACTTAATGCACAGTCATCAACACGTGGCCCCCACCCCGGTTGCCATCTTGCCAACAAGTTAATATTATCTAAATTTCAGTCCCTGATAACATCTCTGTCTAGTTCTATGAATGAAATAGTTTCCTACTGTATTTGCTTTTCTTGCCGGTCTGATGGATGAAATAAGTGCTACTAAACTCTTACAGCCGCAATCTGGACTTAACACTAGTAAAATCTATCTACACATATTTTCACTCATCTATCATTTCAGAACTAAACGTAATGTCCTAAAATAAATCTCCTTAGGAAACACATTTATCTGTCAATTTCATTAAACATGATACTAAATAAACGGCAGAACTACATCCCTATATTTTTGATAACACTATCACCTTCTACCTAAATTAACTCACGTGTTCAATGCATCTAAAGATCGACTCTGTTTTCTTTTGGGCGACTGACGAAAAGAGAGGGCTCTGCTGGCCTGGCACTTCTTTATATAAGCCGCTAGGGCTAATTGTTCAATTTAGTGCGCGCCGCGTAGTAATTGGGCCACGCAAATAACACGCGATTTATGCTCTAGAAGGAGCGAAAACACAAATATACAACACAACTATTTCTAAGCTTTATAGTGGCCTAGTAATATATTCTCCTCTTGAAGATGTTGTGGTACAAAGGCACTGAACCACGGAGACAATGGTGATGTCAAGATGGCGCTGTAACATATATAATAATAACTCAACTGATTAACTCAGCGGTGGGGGCTTAACGATCTAGAATAACCAGTGCTTACATTTTTCATAAAAGTGTCGGCAGATTACAGAATTAACGTGCTCAGCGACAGCCAGCATTGTTTTTGCTTATATGAATATCTTGTGAAGACTCCCATGTGACAGAAGCTTTACAACTCTTCTTTCGACATTTCTGCCAAGAGTAATCTTGTATAAAGATAGACTCCATTGAAGCATATAATAGATACTCTTGAGTTTTGGCCACTGTAGGACCACTACTGCCAAGCAGGGTAGGCAATACCGTCACACAAACTCAGGAAGGAAGCACAGTTAGAGATAATAGCAATAATACGAAATATCATCGAAGACAAATGGCATAGACAACACACAGAGGCAGATATAACATAATATTCCTTACCAAGAAGAGATCAAGTAATAGTCTTCAAATTAAGAGCCCGCTACTATAGAATCAAATACCATCTGTTCAACAAATTAACAATCAAACAGGCAGACATGCGGACGTGAGAGAGAAGACTGTACACAGAAGAACACATCATTTATAAATGGCGGCTTCACAAAAAGAGCAGACTGACAACGTGGCTTTCACCAACCCATATGATGATCAACGAGAGAAGCCTGAGACAGACTGCCAACGTTGTGACACAAATAGATGTCGTTATATGAGAACGAAAGACGAATATGAAGAAACGTTGAGAAATCTGGTAATCTATGCTGTGACATTCCATCTGCTCCAAATCTGTTTGCCAACATTCTGTAACAGACATATGGGCCGTGCCAGATTGTTGACGTCTGTACATGCCTCAGAGTTAATAGAAATCAAACACACACTACTCACACATAAGATAATGATAACACTACATAACATACTCACGGACATGAGTCACTCACAAAATAAATATAGATTCTTCATGAAAGAGCATCATCATTTTGTTAAGCCAAAGGAAATTATATGGATATTAAACATAAAATACATTTAGCAAAGGGTTTACAAATTATATTACAGCTTGCGGTCATATCTGGCTTTGCCCGGATCAATGTCGGAATGGGTGAAAGTCCGGTGTGATGCGAATCGTTTTAAGTAGGTTCAAGTTTTTTTTTCTTTAACTATATTATTGCACTGATGTGCGCTTCTAACACAAATATTTTAAGTTAGGGTTTCTTTGTGGACGACATTCGTAGTAGAGTCACTTGGTGACAGCACGTATAGGTGTTCCGGCGCGCTAACTCGAGAAAATTCCACATACAGTTGCCCATGTGAGAAGCACTCATCGCTCGAATCGACGCAGGCCACGTGAAGCGTTTGACCTTGTGCTATATTAATGGTCATTGAAAAACAGACTCTTTTAGGTAATTTGACGTTTCTTTATATAGAACGGCAGATCGGAGAGAATTATCATGATTATTGGTATGCAGACTTTCTCCCCGCTACCACAACCTGTCAGGATGGTGGCCTCCACTATCTAGTTCTTCAAAGATGACATTTGGAGTCCAGTGCCATTACACAGTTTGGGTGGGCTAAGATGGCGGAGTAAAATAACTGGTACACCAACTTTTAAACGTAGTTCGTCAGACGGTAACCCAGAAGGATTTAAAGAGTAACATCTCGACTGGGTAATGTACAGAGTCGTGTTCGTCCAATGTGGTATCATCGGCCTTGTATGTACGGGAAGGAGAGTCAAACTGATCTAATATAAGATTAATTTTTTTATTTGCAATATTATTTTTAGGTCCCGCAATAGCCCATACCTTAAACCATGATTGAGATTTACTTCGTAAAATTATTATGTCCGGATAAACAGAATTGGTCAACTCATAGATATACTGAACAACCGTACATAGCTCAGTATTATTCAAATTGATTTCTCCTCCCTGTACTGGTAAGTTCCCGTTTCCAACTTTCAACAACACACCTTCAAAGAGAGCCATATCGATGTTCCCGAAAGTGTGGGCGCGTACATTCTTAGAGAAGGATAGGTTTCAACGTAAGGTCAAATGAAACATCTTTTTAAACACATATTCGCTTCGTCTGCCCATGTACCTCTTGGGAAAACGTGTAAAGTTTGCCTTAAATTGCCTGCAGATAATACGGTCTCACCACCAGTGAGTCGGGTTGTTGCCTCTTCTATCTTTCAAATTCATATCTAGGTCTTTGATAGAACTTTAATTCAACGTTGTGCTCTCATCCCACATATTGAGCGAACACTTTTGCAGCAATTTTCCCGTGGCGCTCTGTTTAGAAATATTACACGCAACACTTTGATCATAATGACATAAATCGAGTAGCAAGTTAATCATTGCATAGACTATTTTGCCACCTTGTAGCAAAGTCACAGCTATTCCCGAAGAAGCCACGGCCAGGGCAACATCATCATGACATCTTATTTTTGCGAAAAGCAAGTTTATAAGGATGACCTTTCCCATACCGCCAGGAGCATCTAAAAATAATACCTGTCCTGAACTATTTTCAACACATGCGAGAACGGTGTCGTAAACTGATCAGTGTTCAAGCGGGTCTCATCTCTACTCACAGTTTCTAACAACGCCTGTTGGTCACATATCGTTTCTTGCAGATCTAGTTGATCAAAAGCAGCAGATTCTGAATCACTTGTTTGTGGAAGACCACACTCTTGAAAGGTTTTTTTCTAAGAAAGACTGTATATTTTTAGTTCAATTAAACCAGAATTTTATATTGTATCGCTGTATGGCAAGTTTTCTATAGACTGTTCATTGCGAATTCGGTGTAAAATATTTTTTTACATACTGTCTCTGTGTGAAAGCAACAGAGAAAATGGATCAGATACGTGGTCGTCGTCCATCACATTCTCGATTAATTTATTTATGTTCACTCCTGATTTATAAATCATAGGTTCATAGTGTAAAGGACTTTTTTGGTTATGAAATGTTCTTGCCATGGATGTAAGTAGTTTTCGTACATCTTTAAGGTTTACGACGACAATCAATACCAAACTGAACGTTATAAATTTCGCGGAAAATGAAAACATAAAAATGATTATTGTGAGTTATCTATTGATCTGGGATGCATACCCTCGAGGACTTTTTAGGAACTATTAAACCGTAAGAGTCTCTCTTACATGGTTTCGATATATCTCTTATAGTTTAGCCGTCGTATCGAATTGAATGTGCCACTCGCACGATTTTTTTCAGACTTGCACAATATGTCTTCACTGTTCAGCCTCCTGTTGTCGTACCGTGATGATAGATTAAAACCTTCCAAGAGAAATGAAATGTTCAATACGCTGGAGAAAACCGCATCAAAATCGGTTCAGCCGTTCTCGAGTTTTAAATTAATTAATCTTACTATTATTATTTAGATAGATTAATTATTATCTTTCTATCACATTTTCTCTGATTTGTAATACTTTTGGATAGATAACTCATGATTTATTTTTTCCTTCTATGCTATTCATACTTACGTCCCTTTTTCTTTTGTTCTGTCAACTTTTCCTTACTAAAATACTTACTTTTCTACTTGCACCTACTTATTTTTTTTTTTTATATGTAAAAATTTTGCCTCGTTTTGGCTAGGCGCGTCCCGTTCAACCTATCTTAACATGATTTTGACTTACGATTATTTTGGACAAACGCCATTGACTGGTAATTGTAAATATATCTGGCCGTCTGTTCATAAATTTTTCTCGATTTTTTTCCTTAAATCTCATTGCTATTTTTCACGTGTAATTTTTCATGATTTTTGTTAACCCACGGTCCGGGGAAATTGTTAAGGCAGATTATAATGTATTTTACATATTGACCACACTTAGTTTTGTTAGCAGTTTAATCTATGCGGTAACAATTCTGTCTGGGGCCAACATGATGTATTTTGCACCATTTTTAATTATAAGTGAACGCGTTGTAAGGTTTACGTCACTAGGTGATTATGACGTAGTATGTTCTGCAGTAATTTATGGAGACCGTTAATCGAGGCCAACTGTTGTATGAATCCGTCAGAGTAAGATGTTGATGCTATTGCTCCCAAGTTTATGAAGTTTTAACAGTTCTCTTACGTGGCTTAAGAAATTGAGAAGGCCGCCACTAATATTCAAGAAGACGCCGAATTAAGTATGGAAGTTCAATGATTTTTTTATGCAGAAGAATTTTACGGGAGTAATCAATATTAATCTCCATATTCTGGTTGTCACTACTTGGGTGTTAACCGTTATCTGCACCTCTAGTAAATAGGCCAGGGATGAGACGATGTATCACGGACTGTAGGAGATTCTATATATGCATTGTTTCATGAACATTATTCTATGCTTCATAAATAAACATGCTGTATCTGTGGACCCTTACTACAAGTTGTTGAAGGTCGATTTATGAGGGATTGTTCTTGCACAAGCTCATGACATTCAATACATCTCATCAGCAGGTTGCACATTACAGAGGTCAGATATGAAGTAATAATCTTCTTCAATCACTCAATCTCCAATATAACAAAACCATTCGTAACAAGATTACAGTTATATAACTAGGTACAACAACAAATACACTGTCAAGTAAACAGATACTACACATCTAGCCAGAACTCTAACACCTGACTACAGAGATTACAGTTATATGACTAGGTACAGCAACAAATACACTGTCACAATAATAGATACTACACATGAAGCCCCCAACTCCGACAACTAACTACAGAGAATACAGTTATATAACTAGGTGCATCAAAAAATATACTGTCAAGTAAACATATACTACACATCTAGCCACAACTTTAACACCTGACAGCAGAGATTACAGTTATATAACTAAGTACAGCAACAAATACACTGTCAAGTAAACATATACTACACATCAAGTCCCAATTCTAACAACTGACCAAATAGATTACAGTTATAAAACTACAGGTAGAAATATAAAGCAGACAATCCGTCAACAACGAGCAAAAACCGTAGAACAAAAGAGACAGTTTGTCACTGACATATGAAAAAAAAAAAAAAAACACAGTGAAACAATATTTTGAAACATGAAGTAAGACACACAGAAACTATAAATAACTAACCGGAATTTAAGAGCCCACATGTCGTCCATTACTTAAAAAAAAGTGTTATTAACACAAGTGGTACTTTTTTTGTTTGTTTGTGAAAGTTGCTCTAGACAAGAAGAGAAGAATAAATCAAACAACATAAATACAGGACTTATGACAATGGCTATAACGAACACAACAACAAATGAGAATACCACTACACAAATAATTATTATTTTCGTGACTACCACGGTCACACAAGAGAAACCAATAGCAAGGGATCCAGATCTCCAGGAATACCCAGAGTTGGCTGGGGGGACAACATTAGATAATCCCTGAGGGACCGAAGACTGGACTAGAACCAGGCCAAAAAGAAACACAGCTCACAGGATAACATATCCGAGAAGGCTAGACATCATATCTCACTACCCAGGGGATCGGGGAGGAGTATATCATTATTGTACCCACTGGTTCTGACAAAATTCCATCAAAAATATTTCCTTTACTTGGTTTGAACCCGGCACCTTTAGAATTAGAGGCGGGCGCCACACCTCACATCTAATCCGGCCCCCAGGGTAGAAGAGGAACCGACCCCCAGGGTAGAAGAGGAACGACCAAGTAAGAAAAAGTTTTTAAAAGATTGTTGTAGTGCGCTATTTGGCGCCATTAACACATTTTGTTGTACTCATCTGCTACTAATGCAAAACTTTAATGGATTAGGATTATCATTGACAGTGACAGAGGATATAAGTGTTCACTACTTTAACACGTGCATCAAACTCCTATTATTTAATGTATTTTTATTCTAAACATGGAAAACAAATCACGTTTTAACAATTTAAAAACGTACTGATAAAAATAATATAATATTTTATGCCTTACATAATTTTGTAAAATGAATTGACAAAGTTAAATAAGTAATTAACGTCTGTTTTAAAGTTTTATATTTTTGTAATAGTTGAATTGTTCCCCTTTGGAAGTAAATAGAATGTATTCCCCTAACTTTAATTTCTCTCTGCTGTTTTTTTTTTTTTTTTTTTTTTTTCCTTAACCAGCGGCACTTGGGCTTTCAGCCCTTCGGCCCAATGACATGTCATTGCGAGGCTGGGGAACCTGAGGACTTTCCTTCCAACCCGGTCAGGAGCTTCGCTCCTTCCCATCCACAGAGGGTTTATCACAGGAGCCGTTCAGGCTATTCAGTCAAATTTCCGGCCGTAAACATTTCTTCAAACGCCGACGCCCGGGTTTGAACCATGAACACCTGGTCGCCAGTACAACGCCGAAGCCATTACACCAGCGCGGCTCCCCTCTCTGCTGTTTAAAGTATCACGTGGTTAAGTTTTATTTGTTTGTTTCACTTTCGTCTAAGATTCAACATCCCGTCAAAACCTGACAAGAGGTGTGATCTCTTGGTCATAAGTGGGTTATTTTTGACCATTTATTACACATAAAGGAGGGAAACCCGAGGCCGGTAAACAGTAAAATAATATGAAACAAATATAAAGGTATGATATCAGGCACTCGCAGGAAATAAAGAAGTACAGTAGACATTCAAAAATCCGGCAACCTCCGGACCTGAGGAGTGCCGGATTTTTGAAAATGCCGGATTTTTTATGGTTATATATTCTGTATATATTTAACAGAAAATGACTACCTGTACACTTTATCTGCGATCGACAATGCACGATGTTTACGTTTTACACCACTTCTTTTATTTGCTGAATCCATAATGGGGCTAAACAGCAGCAAATAAATGATAAAATGAGAAGGAATGAGCAGGAATGCCTGTTAACACGTGCAAGCAAGACCCAACAGCTGCATCAAAACATAAACGACTCCAGAAAACAGTGGCGCGCCAACGCGGTAAATTTAAAAATGCGCTCCGAAATCCATGCCAGAAATCTGAAGGAACCGGATTATCGATGGCCGGATTTTTGAATGTCAACTGTAGAACACCAGACAACAGAAAAACAACAGACATGAGTGGCTTATCCAGGATTTGAACACTGGACCTTCCGTGCGACATGTCGCACTTTTATTAGCCATGAAAAGGTCTATTTCTGTGAAGGACCGCTAGCTGGCTGTCTGACGTCACGTCGCAGGTTTATTCCAGTGTTGCTGCTTACTCAGTTCATATACTTATTTATTTATATATTCTAAGTGTAATGATTTTACCTCCATATCTATTATTGCTAGTGTGCCGACGTGTCGTTAAAAGTACTACTAGCTGAAATGAAGATCAATGTGTGTTTTTTGTTTCCTCTTGTGTCTACCGATAGAGTGGTCTTCCTTAGCTCCAGCTGATTTATGATTTTGTCAATGATGATTTGACGTATGGTGTCTAAAATTGCAATAAGTAATTCTTTCTTTGGATTGTTTATTGTTTGACTGTGTTGTTTTATTTGATATGTCAGTGATAAATTGTCTCTCTTGTTCTACGGTTTTTGTTGGTGGAGTGTCTGTTTTATTTTTCTAGCAGTATTTATATAACTGTAATCCCTGTAGACAGATGGCAGAGTTGGTGTTTGATGTGTAGTTTCTGCTTACGTGACAGCGTGCTTGTTGTCAATCTATTTATTGTCTTAGTTAAACGTTTCAACAATCATTATTATACCTCTATGACACAAATTAATAATTTCATAAAACAAATGTGATAGCGTTGCAGTTCTGCTCCAGTCAGATCATAAGTAGATTAGTATTATTAATCTATTGCAGTTGGATCGTCTGTAGCTTTGTCAAATTACAACTATGTCATAGGCATTTCTCTGTAGTTCTATCAACATTACAGAACTTTCTCAGTTATCTCATCCCATGTGTAGTTTTGTCAACATTACAAATCTGTATCAAGCATATCATCTGTAGTTCTGTCAACATTACAAATCTGTCCCAGTTATCTCAGCCTATCTGTAGTTCTGTTAACAATATAAATCTGTTCCAGGCAGATCATCTGTAGTTTTGTCAACATTACAAATCTGTCCCAGTTATCTCAGCCCATCTGTAGTTTTGTCAACAATACAAATCTGTTCCAGACAGATCATATGTAGTTCTGTCAACATTACAAATCTGTCCCAGTTATCTCAGCCCATCTGTAGTTCTGTAAACAATACAAATCTGTTCCAGGCCGATCATCTGTAGTTCTGTTAAAATTACAAATCAGTACCAGTTATCTCACCTCATATGTAGTTCTGTAAAAAATACAAATCTGTTCCAGGCAGATCATCTGTAGTTCTGTCAGCATTTCAAGTCTGTCCCAGTTATCTCACCCCATCTGTAGTTCTGTTAACATTACAAATCAGTACCAGTTATCTCACCTCATATGTAGTTCTGTAAACAATACAAATCTTTTCCAGACCGATCATCTGTAGTTCTGTCAACATTTCAATTCTGTCCCAGTTATCTCACCCCATCTGTAGTTCTGTAAACAATACAAATCTTTCCCAGGCAGATCATCTGTAGTTCTGTCAACATTTCAAATCTGCCCCAGTTATCTCACCCTATCTGTAGTTCTGTAAACAATACAAATCTGTCCCAGGCAGATCATCTGTAGTTCTGTCAACATTACAAATCAGTCCCAGTTAGGTCAGCCCATTTCTTAGTTTCAGGGTAGCAATGGTTCTGGTTTCTGAGCAACAAAGTCCATAATTTATGACCAGTTTGATTAAAGTTGGGTTAACAAAAACATAAGTACAGCTTCATACTAGGACACAGTACACACACAATTGTCAGCGTTACGGCCAGGTCTTCATCAAGGACAAACTAAGGAAAACGGAAGGGCAAAGAAAGAATTAAAAAGTAAAATTGATAAGAAATAAATACAAAAGATTAATTAAGAGAAACGTGTATTCTTTTAGCAAGTTCACTATTTGTTTGTGTAATTATTTCTCTTGGCACAAAGTTGCCTCCCGTAATAGTGGTTTACGTTGAGGTATGACAATCATTTTATACGTATATATATCTTCTTCTTCTTCTTTGATCCATAACCACCAACCGTCAAAGCAGTCAGCGGCCATCACGACTGGTGGCGTCTTGTAGGGCAGCAACAAATTTATTCCACTTTGCTCGGTCGGTCGGCCATCCTTCGTACAGTGCCCCAACTGTGGTTCATTTTTTGCATCTCAGCTTCCACAGTTCTCGGCCAAGTTGTTTTTGGTCGGCCTCTCTTTCGCTTTCCCTCGGGGGTCCATAGCATGGCTGTTCTTGTGATGGTATCAGGGTCCCTTCTGAGGACGTGGCCAACTCTACTCCAGCGTCTGCCAGCTATGATTGTGTGCATGTCCTCCTGGTTACTCCGAATAAGTAGTTCTCGATTACTGATTATGTTTGGCCAAAAGATTTGGAGAATTTTCCTTAGTCAGATTGTGTGGAAGGAGGACAGTTTCGACATTTCCTTCTCTGTTACTCTCCAACTTTCCGCACCATAGAGAAGCACAGAAAGTACACAGCTCTCATACAGCCTTAATTTGGTGTTTGTGCTGTACTGGGTGGGTGTGTTACCGGGGCCCGAAAGGGGAGCAAAGAATAGTAACACTGCACCCTACAACGCATGTCGTAAAAAGCGACTAAGGAGGGTTGGGCATGGGGCTGTTTACCCCATCCCGTAAAAACTTCGCACAGTGGGCTGATCACCTGCTTTCCAACCAATCTGATTACGGAAACAATGATAGATTGTTTGGTCTGTTTTTGTTCCACAAAGACGCCACTAGGCGTGGTGGAAACAGCAATAATTGATCAATTTGTTGTTGCCCTAAGACGCCACTAGGCGTACTGGCCACACACTGCTTTGCCGGTTGATGGCTAAGGATGGAAGAAGAAGAAGAAGCTGTACTGGGAAGACTTCCAAATGTTGTTGAGAACAGCAAAGGCTGTTCTCGCTTTATTCATTCTGTTGTTAATGTCCTTGCTTGTTCCGCCGTCAGGTGTTACTATGCTTCCTAGGTAAGTAAATGTGTCTGTCTGTTCTAACTTCTGGTTCCTTACTGTTATTGGCTCAGGATTGCCCACATTTAGTGTCATGACCTCTGTCTTCTTCAAATTGATATTCAGGCCAACCTGCTGGCCGTACTTATTCAGTCTATCGGTTTTGTCTTGAATGTGTTGATGTGAATGCGCAAGTAGTGCAATGTCATCTGCATATTCCAAATCTTCCAGCGTAGAAAACGTTGTCCATCTAATTCCTCTTGGACTGCCCTCTGTTGTCTGGCGCATCACCCAATCTATGACTGTCAAAAATAATGTTGTTGATAAGGGGCATCCCTGTCGTACTCCTGTTTTCACTTCGAAAGTTACATTACTCGATCCAACACTGCACGTAAAGTTAGAATAGAGGCTTTTTATAATGGAAACAATTTGGCTGGGAATTCCATAAGCCCTCAGAATTTTCCATATTCTGTCCCTGTGTTTGCTGTCGAAAGCCTTTTCAAAATCAACAAAGTTAATGTACAGCTGTCTCTGCCATTCTGCGCACTGCTCTATAATGTTCCTGAGTGCAAATATATGATCTGCACATCTTCTGTTCTTTCTGAAGCCCGCTTGTTCTTTCCTCAGTTTATGGTCAACTGCTTTTGAAATTCTCTGGATGATTATCCTGCCTAGTATTTTGCTGGGAACTGAGAGGAGGGTAATTCCTCTCCAGTTGTTGCAGTCTGCATGGTCGCCCTTCTTGGGCAATTTGCCAATTATTCCTTTGCTCCACTCTGTATATATATATATATATATATATATATATATATATATATATATATATATATATATATATATATATATATATATATATATATATATATGGTTTGTGAGTATTGTCTATGACCTATATTACGTTAGGAGTCGCGCTGGTGTAACGGGAACCACACTGCGCTGGCAACCAGGTGATCCAAGTTCAAGCCCGGACGAGCTCATTTCAAGAAATGTCGTGAACCGGGACTTGGACAGGATTAATTCGAACCCTTAGAGAAAACATTTGAAGGAGTGTCGTCGACCGGGACTTGGAAAGGATTAATTCGAGCCCTGGGAGAAAACATTTGGAGGAGTGTCGTCGACCAGGGACTGGCGGCTCCTGAGCCGACCCAGCTCTAATGGGTACCCTCCGAAGACGGCGATTAAAATAAAATATTACGTTTGTGAGTTGTTAAAGTTTAGAACTGAAGTACAATAAGACAACATGAGGATCTTCATGATCACAACAGTAAGTCATCTTTATTACGTTTGACAACATAACGTTTACTGAGGGGAATGCATACAGTTTTCTCCATATAACTCTGAATTATTGGTGACCTTGTTTTCTTTTTTAACTCAGAATTTTCATCCTTTCATTTTGTTATCCATTTTTTTTTTATAATTCCTATTTTTACGGCATCTTTTTAATATTTTTTTAAAAATATTATTTCCAGAAAATCTTATAATTACATAAATTGGACAATGTACGTTATTTTAGTAGTATAAATATCTTATTTAATATATTTTAGTTATGGAAATTTTAATTATTTTAATCAATAAAATTATAAATTATGTGCTTGATGCATATGTCGGTCAAGTCAAACATGTGTTCTCTGTAACCTCTTAATGGTAATACAGTATCAAAGCTGACCATTTTGTCACGTAGGTCTTTATATCATTAAATTGCCTACATCTTCTTCCTATTCTCTCACCCGCATCCTTTATTTTATTATCTTTCCTTACTTGTTTTTTCTGTATTTTTCGCATCACTCGGTTGCGAAAAATATTTTCTTCAGTATTCTCAAACTTTACCTTGTGTTTTTTCTCATACTGGGATACGTAATTTTATTACATAGATGTCAGTCAGACGTGAAGTGCGATTTAGTTGCAGTCCATCTCAGACATCGAGCCGACTTGGGTCTGCACCTTCAGATGACACGACACTCCTGAGGTAGATTCTCGACGTAAACGCGTGAGAATGCTAGGAGAGAGCCGACATCCGTCTGCATTTTTCACCGGTCAACAACTAGTTGCATCGGCCGAACGCTTAAGCAGGAGCGAATATTTACACCTTATAGTCGCAGTTTCAGACCTCTGTCTGGAAATCCCAGCTGACACGGCTCACTGTTGGCCCGGTCAGCGTGAGGTGCGAAGTAGTATAAGTGTCAGTTCAGAGTTTCGTCGAAATAGCTCCGGCGAAGTGTGACAATCGCCCATGCACTGCAGACGGTTGTCTGAGATTTGCAACTGACACGCGTACATCTTGGTCAGTAGGTAGCAGTTACGACATGTTAGGAGTTAAACGTAGCTGTTATGAGAAGGGGGAGAGATCGGGGCGCGGGAGATAGTTCATCCTTTGTCTGGTTTAAAATATTAACCCACGTTTGAAACTATTTCATTTCACTCAGTAACTTTGCAGTTAGACTAGAACAACCTTCGTTCGATTTCTAAAAAAATCTCTGTAAATAGAGATGGCCTTTAGTTTGGTCGAAATGGTTTAAGTTCTTAGTACTTCTGTGTTTGAGGTAAATATTATATATAATAGATCTCTAGTATTTTGTGAAGTGATTAAGTGTTAAATCGCCGATTTCATTCTAAACTAGTTCTGTGTCCAGAGTGCTTAATTTATAGTTGGTATTATTTTTCTAGTGACGCATACAGTGGAAAGCAGAATAAATTATATTTTTAGCTTACTAAACAAGTAGCTGAAATGAGTTTAATTTAACTGTTAAATACTCAGTCGAAACTGTTTTAATAACTAACTTATAAATGCTAGATGCGACATCAGTGAATATTGACGGAATACGAAGATATTCCTAATTCCTGATGATTGATTTTTATATAACTTACTTTACGGGAAGTTGTAATTATAAGTCAAGCGGTCGGCTTGCTATTTAAAATGTAAGTTATACTGAGTACATATATGTAAATTATTTGATATGTGTTCTTTCTTTTATATAGTGAAACTGTGGTACCCAACTTGCCAGCGTTTAGTAAAGAGACATATTTGTGTGAAGCATAGACATTTCCTATCTTTAACCACGTGAGTTTTTTGTTTTGTTTCAAGTAACACTGGTCTGACAGTGCATATGCCATCAGAGAGAGACAGTAATAGCAATCCCACTAACGGTTTCTAAAGACTAGAATTATATATTAGGCTTTTGAGCCAGTTCATATTGCTCCACAAATTTAAATGTACATGCTGCCTGGCGGCGAGAATATTACAAGAATAACCTTAACATTCCGACAGAGATTGTGACTAGTATAAATTAGTACCAGGTCGATGACTGCATTTTTCGGGTCTGTGCGAAGGTCCTAGAATTATTATGTTCCCATAGGCAACGAGCAAAGTTGTGAGTATATATGTGTGAGCAAGGCCATGGCTGAATGAATGAGAGTACTCAGGCCAGAGTGTTATTTTATCGGTGTATTATTGTCACCCATTTGCTATCTTAAATTTTTTTAAATCTGCAGAATTTGTTACAAATGCTAGAGTTTCTTTTTCTTAGGCTAAATCAGATTATCCAACTCTGTTCATACATTTACGAGAAAGAAAGAAACCTCTTAGACTCACCCTTACGTATCTATAACTCTTTGGGCCATCATCTGTTCGCTTAACGGGGCTGTGGGCTAAACCTAGAGTAAGATTCTAACGGGCTATCATCCTTGTAGCAATTTTTTCTTAAAGTTTATGACTATTTGTATATGTTTCTCCTTGATGTATTTCTTTGGTGTTGTGAGAAGATTTTTTTTTATGATAATAATAAAAATCTCTCTTGAACTAATCAGCGCGTTGGTCAGCTCTTTCCAAATAATCTATATAATCATTGTTATAGATTTCCCACGTCTGTGTGTTTAACTGTCGTCACGTATATGTGCGTGCCCGTGAGTAGATAGAGATTTATGTAATATATATCTGTGGTTTAGATTGTCTGACACTTTAAAAGCGGTCGTAGAAGATAGGTGAGAGAGAGAAGATTATCTTGATTCTCAAAGACAGCCTCTATATCACATTCTATCATCTCACGTGTGGAAATTCTATTGTTTTTTTCTAACTCTCACCGTGACTATCACCTATTCTAACCTATTCAGAAGGGACCCACCCCTAGTCTTAATTCTCCTATCCTACAATCTACGACACATTTCTGTACTTATCAAAATGCTGTTTAAAAATTAATAAATTGCAATTTGCTGGAAGTTTTCTGTACCACAGGTGGGGCTAAAGTTTATTGTCCCGAGTTCTATAGCTCATTGCGGTTGTTCCACAGCCTGCATGATGCTTTTTGTGCAGTTACACTGAGCCTCTTCAGTGCCCTTGTTCTTGACTGTCTCCTCAACCCCAATAGTATCATAATATCATACACTAAAGCAGCCACGATCTCTCTTGCCCTCACTACAACAGTGATACGTTTACTGGTTTCGCTACGGGTTGCTTGTTCAGAGCTGGTTCTTTATTTGGTTGAGTTGCGAATGCGTGCTTCGTTCGTTTTATAAGTATTCAAATTAGGGTCAACATTATATGGTCTCATTGTGTAATGAATGTCCAAGAAGACATTGGTTCCTTTCGGAGCTCGTTATTATATTGTATACCTTCTTATAGGAAGAGTTCTTCAACTACAATAATAATCAACATTGTCAATCTGACAAACAAACCGTAACGTTATCGATGTGGATAAGTCTTCGAATTGGAGTCCATTATTTATTAACAAGTTCACATACGAAGACATTTCAAGCAGGTATAACATTAACATACAGTTCATTAGAATTTACTTGCATGTATATTCTTATCCGTCCGTGTCGTATTGAATTCATGTCAACAGAACATCACCAATTATAGCAGACGATATCAATAACTACCGTAACAAACAGCCATGACCCTTACAGTGAACCCATCGTGTCACAAGTCCGCGGTGTGACGTGTATATGCAAATATTGCTTCCTTATCCGTACACCTTTGTTTTCCCCATCCAATGTTTATAATTTTTGCTACTCAAAACCCACGAAATTTCTGGATGTCTTCACTCATATTCTAGCCACGCCTATTTTTTCATGGTTTAATGCGCTGATGAGCGTCTACCTAGATTCACAACTGTCATTGCATTCAGGGAAGCGAATCAAGTGTGTTTGCCTGAGCTCACGCGAGCTGAGCCGTCAGGATTGCGATGACTGGCAGATTGCACGTGCAAAAAAACGTTGAAGGTAATCAGCTTTGAAGTTCTCTACAAGGGGAAGCAAATCTTGTGATGTTGTACATACAGGGAGACAATCGCTGATATCAGAAGCCTTTGTTGTCGATTGGCAACGTCGAACAGAGGGACCGTAGAATTCTTTATCTCGGGAGATCGAAATTTCTTGATTTCCCTGGCAAGGACGAAGGTGCAAAAATTCGCATCCTTTAGAGATAATTACACCGATTCCGTATATATTATGTCTTCTCTCTAATTCAGTTATCAGTCTCTTAGAAATTTTGGATAAATCTAAGCAAGCATGACTAGGAATCATTTTATTCGATAAATGTGTTAAATTGTCCCGTGGGGATTTAAATTTCTGATTGTGGTAATATTTTAAGTTGTGCTTAAGTTTTAAACGTGTTAACAGTTTTACTATTTTATTCACTGTTATTCCCTAGCGTTAAAACTAGCGAAATAGGAACGCGCAGATATTCTCTTACCAGTGGTTCAGTAATGTAAAATCCATCAACCATTTTTCGCGGACTTAAGTATAAAGTTAAAAGTGCCAAAGTAATACGCGCATTATACAAGGTATTTCTTTTTTTGTAAATTATTTTAATGACTAGTGTTTATATCCGTGTTAAAAACGATAGACGTTAACTACCAAATAGCTAGTAATGACCAGCGATATGTGTTAAATGAGTCTTAATTAAATTAACCCTGATATTGTGTGCTGAGTGTTTACTGGGAGGGGAAAGGCGCATACCTGACACCCAAACAGTATCCGCTGAAGCGAAGTGCGATAAGTTAGATCAAGATACCGTGTGCCTCTTAATTTAATTATAGGATTAGAGATCACACGTTACGCGTGATATCATAGTATTGTAATTTTGGGTTAAATGTTTGTTTTCTTCCTAATTCAGAAAACCAGCGAACCAGCGGCTAATCAAACCAGAAACAGTCTTATTTATTATTCGGGTCCTCGATGTCTTGACCTGTGCAGTCCTCTTTCTTCATTTATGAGAGAGAGAGTACCACATGAACAATAAGATTAAGCATAAAGGGACTTACAAATTACCCAGATTTTCTATCCAATTTTATCAGTCCGCTGCGACAGAAATACAAAATATTTTACTCGACTTATGACAGTAGTTTTTTTTCAATTGGATTGTACCTGGAGAATTCACTGTTTCATAACCGGCACTCAACTCAGAGAAAAGCCGATAGGATTTTTCATTTCTAGTTCACATAAAGTAACAGTTGTCTCAGCAACCAGAGGCTAGACTAGTCAGGAACGAATTGTTTTCTTTCTATGACTGTCACCGTCCCGAATACGTCTTACTCCAACTACTATATGCAGTGATACAAGACGCATCCAGGAAAACAATTAACCCAACAATTTTGGCGATAACCTTGATATTATTATTAATTAAGAACCAAGGCTAGTCTGGGGCCAGATTTGGCAACCAGCCTGTTAACATAAGGTCATACTATTGTTAGTGTTCTACCAAGAGATACCTATGACAACTATTGGGTAAGCAAGTATGTTTGTGGCCACAGAATAACAGGATGAAAGAACAGAGAGAAAGAAAAATATTTTCACAAGTTACCATCAGTATAATAACTTCTTTATTCTTATCTCACTAACCTGCGTATTTACGGGATAGCTTAACTAGGCACTTGTTCTTTTTCTTTACTGACTCATCCAGAAACTAATGCGAACCTTTGACCTTTTGGGGTTATTAACTTCTTTGGGATGTTTACTTCACAAGGAGGGGACGGCATTTATTGGGTTACTTTCCCATGACTGTAATATGATTTATTGATATACATGATTGACTTTGTAAAGTTTAAATTGATAATAAACTAAACAAAAACTTAATTTAGTGTGGTGTGTGTTGGTCAAACCCCTACCCATATCTGTTTTCCATAGTTTGTTTTCACGTTTGTGCGTAATTGTCACATAAATTGTGTGTATGTGGGTGCAGTGAAACTTATATTTGATATAAGGAGAGAAAGTTCGTCTAATTACAAGTATAGTCGTATAGATAGGCTGGATGAGAGAAACTACTCACTCCAGAGACTGACCTTCCTCTAACACTATCACCTCGTGAATAAACTATTTCTTACACCTTTATTCTCATATAGTTGCCACTATCAACTCTGCTCAGATAGGACCATAAATATCTTCAGACCTATCTTTAAAAATTACGACACGCGGCCAGATCATTATATCTGTCCAGTTTGAACGAATATTGCTTGTCCATTCTGGATTTAAATGGCACGATCAGTTTAATCATTATAACCTGATGCGATGATGAAGAATGCTGCAATATGTCTGGCCGTCTTCGAGAATTTCTGATACTCTCTGGATACGCCCCTAGCACAGGTAAGTCTACCGTCATATCCCAGTCATTTGCACAGTCAAGAAGAGATAGTAAACTGCTAGTACAAAGTCATATAAACAGTTGTTACTAATAAACACAACGTTAAAGATGTACAACGATTTCATTGACGTACTTTTTGTCATTTACAAGAATGTCTTCTTACTTCCAAGAGATTTCTGGTGGGATATCTTTATCGAAATCCTAGTGCAGGACCTATATGGTACGAAGATTTCACCATAATGATGGACAATGTATTTGCCACAGTCAAGGAGGTTGTTCTTCTTGGTGATTTCAACATCGATATACACAATTCAAATCTAACATGGAAAAATATAATATTATCGTACAACTTAAAACAAATAGTTAACCAGCCTACAAGAGTAACACAAGCATCAACCATACTAATCGACCACATCTACGTAACTTGCCCAGAAAACATCATAGAATGCTCTGTCCCTAATATTGCAATGAGTGACCACTATCCAGTATGCTGTACATGGTCAAAGAATAAGTGTAAAGTTCCAAAAAATAAACATGTAAGTATCAAATTTAGAAGTTTCAAACATTTCAGTAAGGAATTATTTTTAAATGACTTGCTAACTGCACCTCTCGCCCGTGTTTACCAACTTCCTGATCCGGATGACGCTATTGAATACTGGACAACAATTTTTTATAATGTTTTTGACACGCACATACCAGCTAAGGAAATTCGCGTCAAACGACAATTAAAATCTCCGTGGATCACGCAGGAAGTGTTGGAGGCTATGAGGCAGAGAGATCAAGCGCACAAAAATAAGGACCTCAACACATACAGGGTATACAGGAACAAAGTTTAATATTTAATTCGGAAAGAAAAGAAAAATCATTTTAGAAATATAGTTCAGAACAAATCAAATAGTAAGGAAATATGGAAGGTAATTAACACCTTAGCGAAAAAACGTAATGCACCAGACTCATTCTCTTCCAACACTTCATTTACTTGCACCGACTTCAGCAATCACTTTCAAGCAGAAATAAACAGTCTGAAATCCACAATACCACCTTCCTCTAGTGACTTAGACAAACTTTCAGCATTCTGTAAGAACAAATGTACAAACTCAGTTCCACCCGACATTCCTTTTATGACAGTTAATGAAGTGTATAACTATCTTATTGGCCTTAAGGATAATAGCTCATCAGGGCTTGACGGAATTAGTAATCGAATACTGCGGTACGCCGCACTAGCTATTAGTGATTCACTAACTTTTATATATAATCAATGTATTGCTAAAAGTTATTTTCCTTCGGCCTTTAAGATTGCCAAAGTATATCCTCTCTTCAAACATGGCTCGTCAGATAAAAGTAATCATGGTAACTATAGACCAATTTCTCTTTTATCATCGCTTTCTAAACCACTAGAAAAACACAAACATAAAGCGACACTACATTACCTAGTTAGCAATGACTTGCTAATTGACAGTCAGTCAGGGTTTCGACAAAAGCATTCATGCCACACAGCTCTAACTAAGATGATAGACAACTTGCACCTAAACATAAATAACGATAACATATGTGGAGCAATCTTTGTAGACTTTAGGAAAGCATTTGATATGTTAGATCACGCTGTTTTAATAAGAAAATTAGAAACAATGAAAGTTAACTTTAAACTAGTGACATTACTTAAATCATTCCTGTCCGACAGACAGCAAGTAGTGTGGTACAATAACTCCTTGTCAAGCCCAGCTATTATTGACACCGGTGTTCCTCAGGGTTCTATTCTCGGCCCTCTACTTTTTTCCATTTATATAAATGACCTTCCACTACACATCGAGCACTCATCCTGCGACCTATTTGCCGATGACTGTACCATTTATACTCGTACTAGTGATAAAAGTTGCAACCCGCTAGCAAATATTATTACAAAGCGACACAGACCATCTTATTAAGTGGAGCAATGAAAACTGCATGCAAATAAATATCACTAAAACAAAATGTATGATAATATCAACTAGACAAAAATTACAAAACTCGCCGAAAACAACACTTCAGCTCTACATTGGAACCTCTTTAATTGAAAATGTAAATGAATATAAAACACTAAGACTCATAATTGACCAACATTTAAGTTGGAATTCGCATGTACAAGCACTGACCAAACAAACGGCACAAAAAGTTTACCAGTTAGCTAAAATCAAACATTTCCTAGATGAGGAGACACGAAAAATGTTCTATACATTCCAGATACAAACACATCTAGACTATTGTTCCACAATTTGGGATGGCTGCACCATGTCCAACACTAAAAGACTCTATTCATTACAAAAACGTGCAGTGCGCCTAATTTCAGACAAAAACCTCACACAGTGTGTAGACGCATAACATATCTTAACATATTACCACTAAGAAAGCGCCTTCTCTTCAACAAAGCCAAATTTATTCACAAAATCTTGTCACAGAATGCTCCAACGTATCTGTGGCCTATTTTCAAATATAGCGGAACACGCAGTCAACGCTTACATAAATTACACATGCCCAAGCCTAGGCTCGACTTATTCAAGAAAAGTTTAGCTTTTTCTGCTGCTCATCTGTGGAATACTCTTCCACACGACTTAAAAAATACTCTTAGTCCATATTCATTCAATCACAGACTTTTCAAGTACATCATGAGTGCAGATTATATGCCACCCTAATTTCGTTATGTTCTTAAATAATTACATAACATCATATGTAGGTTTTAAAGTTAATTTTGTCCTGTTTAGTATAAATTATGATACGCATCTGTAAATCTGTGTAGCTGTTATTGTACTGTTACAATGTTGGGATTTTATTTTATTGCACTTTTTTGTTATTTTATTATTTAAGTAATATTTAGGATACATGTGAGAATAAATGGATTCAGTATGGAAGATGAGAGAAAGGATGGGCAGAATGTTAGACGGGCCTGCGAGCCCAATTCTAAACCCTTTGAAAATAAAGTTCGTTCGTTCGTTCGTTCGCTCTCTCTGGCTAACCTCTACACACCAAGGTAGAAGAGGTTTGTTTGTTTGGTTTTAAGGACCATCTACATTGCACACGGAAAACTCCATCAGTGCTGCGATCTCCTCCTTTAGCTCACAAGGAGAATCTCGGCACAGTGCACGAACTCCAAAGCATCGGCGCGCATCCCAATGTGTGTAAACAGAAACCACACATTCTATAAATATGTTTGTATCGGGTAAGTTTTTTTAATTGTGTAAACTCTGGCACGGCAACGGCTGTACGGCCTACTCTTTATGATTTCCAACTGCCGAGTAATTTTTAACGTGCAAAAGATGTACACGGGACCTACTATTTTTCGCTCTTATCAAAGAAGGCTAGTCATCCGATCTTACTACTAAGAGAATCAGGGGGAAGTAAGTCGTTATAAGTACAAAGTGGTTGTGAAAAAATTCCATCAAGAATATTCCCTGTACTGGGACCCGACCCTAGTTCCTTTAGAATTTGATGTGGACGCCATGTCTCTTAGCCACTCTGGTCCCCGGGATAGGAGAGAACCGACCAAGTCAGAAAATGTCTTTAAAGGTTTGTCCAAGTGCGCTATTTGGCGCCGATGGAACATTTCGGTGTGTACATCTGCGACTACAACTTACAAAGGAGAAGTCTTATTATTATTGAAAGTGGGAGAGGAAATAAGTATTCACATCTTTTACATGCGCATCAAACTCAATATTATTTAAAGTATTTTTATCTAAACATAGTAAACCACATTTTTTTTAACAATTTAAGAAATGTACTGATGAAAATAAGAGACTCTTTTGTGCCTTACATAAATTTATTTAATGAATTGATCAAAAATAAATACAAAATGAAAATCTGTTATTTAGTTTGATATTTTATTAATATTTAAATTGTTCCCCTTTAAAATTAATTTGGATGCCTTCCCCTAACTTCTTAATTTCTGCTGCTGCTTTCAAAGTATCACAAGGTTAAGTTCTTTTTTTTTTCACTTATTTCCGAGATTGGACATGACGTCAAAACCTGACAAGGGATTTGATCTCTCGGTTATAAGTCGGGTATATTGCTTACATTTGTATAATATTTTTACTGCTTGATTGTTATCTCTGTCCTTTTCTTTTTAAATTTAGTGGGTGGGGGGGGGGGGGGCACTTTTATTAGCCATGAAAAGGTTTATTTCTGTGAACGACTGCTATAGCACGTTTCACTAGCTTTGCCCAACTTCAAAATGCTATATCTCAGCGAATATATAACGCATATAAGTGAAATTTTGTGTGTGAATTTGAAATGGTATAGACCCTATGAATTAAATTTTTCATTAAAATGCGGCCATTGGTTTCAATTTTCGTTTCTTTGCGATATAATATAAAATCCTACTTGCCAACACACATCACACGCACACATATTGAAATGTCTACAGTAAATTATACGACCTCATTTGCACATTTTTGGTTTATCAAGCAATTGGCATGATTTTTTAGTGAAATTGCGTGAAATCGCACTTCTTGAACATACAACAGTTTATATCCGGTGCAAAGTACAAATTGTCAATCAGAGGTATGTCTACAAAAATTATTGTGTGGTTAAGAAGGAAAAATGAGTCTGCGAGAACATTTTATGACATTACAGCAAATCACAAATAGGATTTTTAAGTATTTCTGCAATGAAGCTACTCGAGGAAAACTATATCATTCTATTTCAAACCCACAAAAGAGGACTATTCACGCCTTGGGGATAAGCAAACGATCATTGCACCGCTGGATAGCGACATCTGAAATGTCTAATTCCAGTGTTTTACACACGAAAATTAGGCCAAGAGTGGTGGATAATTTTGACAGAGAATTGATCCGCAGAGAAATTTGCAATATGTTTCACAATAATGAGGCAGTGACTCTTAAGGCCCAAGAGAATCTATAATTGAAAGCTAAATTTTATACTTAACTGATGTTTCTAAGACTGAATACGCATTTTAGAATGTAACTTTCTATAAAAATTTGAAGGCCGTTCATTTTCTTATGAAATAACCCAAATTTGACCAAGTGGGAATTAATACTTGTTTTATTATAACACTATTATAGAGTTATGTATGCTGGGTCATATATGGGCCGCTGGGCCTTAAGGGGTTGGAAATTGAAAATTTGGTTAAGAAAGAATAATGACATTGATATTTCCAAATCTACGCTATGGAGGACTATTAGGAGTTTGGGATTCACTTCTAGAAAATGAGTTGGTGGTAGAAACCTTATTTGTGAGAAGCCTCATATAGTTGTAATGAGAAGCAAATATTTACGCGATGTCAGAGAAATGAGAAGAGATTGTTATGATTTTGTGTATTTAGATGAAACTTGGATCAATGCGCACCACAGTAATGAACGAGAATGGCAATCATCTGATGGAACAACTAAGAGACTAGTACCAAGCAGCAAAGGACAGCGCCTAATAATTGCACATCCAGGAAGCAGCCATCATGGGCTTCTAAATAATACTGAACTCATATTTGTTTCAAAATCCACAGATAATAGGGATTACAATGCAGAGATGAATGGCAAGATATTTCAAGATTGGATTGTGAATCATGTACTTTCTTCCTTGGATAGACCGTGGTGTTTGATAATGGACAATGCCTCATATCACAATGTTGTGGCACCAGAAGATAAAGTTTCTAATTCACCAAGTATTAAAGATGTAATAAAGATTTGGCTGACCATAAACAACATTCCATTCAACGAAATGTCCATGAACCTGAATTACTTGGAATTGTAAAAAAAAGACACAGCATACAAAGATATTTCACATAGACAAGGCAATCCATGAACATGGTCACAGATGTTTAAGATTACCTCCTTACCATTCTCACTTAAACCCAATAGAATTAGTATGGGCTAAAATTAAGGAACAGGTAGCAACAGAAAATAGAACGTTCAAATTAAAAGATGTTGAAATACTTATAAAAGCCGCCATCTCCAATATAGCCAGGAATTATTGGAAGAAAAGTGAGAACCATGTGTTACAAGAGGAAGAGGAATATTGGAAGAATGATGGTTTGTCCTTCATTCAGCCGAGATTGATTTTCAATTTCTCAGAGACATCTGATTATGATTCGGATGAAGTTTAATTTCGTTAAAGATGACCTTATCGTTATTTACAAGCACATTAGAGGAGCAACGTTCCATTATGATATTTATGAACCGCAAAGAGATGATACCCATTGAAATAATTAGATCAAGGAAGGTCCAGTTTGGTAGCGCATCACGAGTATTTCGCATGCAGATCATTTAAGAAATCATCTTCAACACGTATTCAATTGCAAACGTGATGGCCACATTATTGTAATAGTAGACACGCCTATGCCTAATCAATTCACAGAATCTGTGCATGAAGTGGTAAAATTTCTTTTCTCGATACACAATAATTAGTATGCCGACAAAGATCAAAGGATTTCATCCGTTTATGGGAACTGGACAAGATGCACAGATATAAAGTATATATTTGTTGGGTCTAACCCAATATAACATCGTATGCAAAAAGTGGCATTAATACGTTAGACGGTTAATCAGATAATTACATTTGTTTGAGGGCAAAGCTAGTGAAACGTGCTATAGCTGCGTGTTTGATGACGACACGTCGTAAGTTTATTCGGGTGTTACTGCTTTTTCAATCCATATACATTTTTTTTTTCTAAGCGTAATAATTTTACCTCTAAATCTATTACTGCCAGTGTGCCGACGTGTCGTTAAAAGTACTACTAGCTGAAATGAAGATCTATGTGTATTTTTAGTTTCCTTTTGTGTCTACCGATACTGTGGTCTTCCTTAACTCCAGCTGATTTATGACTTAATCAATGACGATTTGACGTATGGTGTCTAAAATAGCAATAAATAATTCTGCTAATAAATTGTTTAACGTTTGACTGTGTTGATTTATTTCATATGTCAGTGATAAACTGTCTATCTTGTACTACGGTTTATGTTCGTTGTTGTTTACTACTTTTTTTTTCTACCCGTAGTTACATAACTGTAATATCTGTAGTCAGTTGTTAAAGTTGGGGTTTGATGTGTAGTTTGTGCTTACCTGATGTGACGTACGTCTAGTTCGACAAGTGAATTTTCCCTGATATGACGGATGATTTAAAGGGACTTTTAGCTTTTCATAACATTAGAACCCCTGAACATTTGTTGTAACTTTTCGTTTCGCCAGAGCGAACCGTTTCCACCGGGACTCACTTAGTATGCGGCACGAGATCAAAGACACTGAGACGATCCCCGAGCAGAGAAGCTTGTTTCTCGCTGGTATTTATCATCTCCGCGCGAACTCAACCGCTCGCAAGATGGACCAGAGCGATCTGAAGAAAGACACTCAGGAAGGACGGGCGGCATGCTATCAAAGACAGCAGTGGTCCCTGAAACGATTTCGCATCTCGGTGTTAAGCACGGAACCGATCGCAGCCAGAGCGAACGGGGAAAGCTGAAGCAAGCAGCGAGCGAAGATACGAAAGACCAGGGGGCGGCTTCTCGCCTTGATTTGGCGGTCAGATCCCCCAAAGTTCCTGGGATGAAAAGAGCTGTCAAGTTTATCATGTCCCACTCAACTTACATTCCATTTTAGCTAAATAGACCATGAAGACTAGACACGTTATCACTCGCTGGCCAGACCTTTACAGAAGCACTAGCTTTATTGAAATCTTGTTATAGATTTTCTCCGGGATTATATATATATATATTTGCAGTGATTTCTATTCTGTGCAAAGCGGTAATATATTGTGTAAAGTGATCAGTGGTCTAGTTCAGTCATTCTATTTCAATGGATTTTGTGTTAATTTAAATCTATTAAATTAGGCCATCTCAGTGGTTCCAGTTGTGGATGTGGTGATCTATCTGTTATATTATTTCAAAAGATAATAGATGCTCAAATTAACTTTTGAGGTCGCGAGGGAATTTATAATTGGTAAATTCAGTTGGGTCCTAGTTTTATAGATGTGTGTTTTTGACCACTAGAATTCGCGCAGTGTTTGTTAAATACATGATTAAATACTCGTGTGTATTATGGGCTTAACGGGAAATTTGTCGCGCTTGATTTTTCGGTGTGTTGCATGTCTTTTTTCTTTCATGCAGAGTGGTCGTGGCCTGCGGTCCCAGCTAAATAAAGAAAGAAATAAAGAAATCATCGTATAAACTTCCAGTCATATTGAAGAAACATTTCTTTTAAATATAATCTTGTGGCGGTCCTTTGCGACCTAGCTGTCAGAATTAAATGAAATAAAGCCCACCCAAGAACATTTTAAAGAACAATCATCAAATTATCATTACAAACCTGTAAGATAAACTGGAAGGTAATCATCGCCAGTAGCGATATTATATTTACTGTTTACTGTGAGAGAGTACATATTTTCCTGACTGTGATTGAGCCTAGTTTTTCCTCAATTGGATTTAATAAAACTTTCCGGGCAGTTACTATCATCACGCATTGAAGGAATTTTACCATAGCGGAAGATTAAAAGAGACCACTTCATTTTCACCCCTGTGCCGAACTGTGTCAGTGCCATCCCATAGACTCCTTTTTTTATATAATAAAAACACAAGAACTCTTAGTCTTCAAGTCTTGCGATAAGTGAGAATATTTGTTACCAGCAAAACCTCGCAAACATCTGGGGCGGGACATCGAAGGACTAGACAGTTCACATGTCAATAGAATACTTGCTGTTTTTATATATTTTATGGATCGTCTGAGGCTGCATTCGGTAAGTGTGTGAGTATATGAGTGTGGATCCTCACGCGTGTGTATGAATGACAGGAAATTTAATCTTTTTCTTTTGTAACCCTGTTGTTAACTTTCTTGCCTAGTAATATAATTTTTCTGTATTCCCTGCATTGTTCCTTTAAGGGGGAGTTGATAATTGGTTAACTCTGTTTAAAACCCCCCTCCTTTCCATTTGCTTAGAAAAGGGAAGAACAGCTGGGAAGAACAGGTTTTTTTCTATCACCTATACCTAACTTTGTAACACCTCTTTCAGAGCAATTAACTTCACTGTTAGGTTAACGTACCCGTGTCCCTGATATTATCTATCTTTGTCTAATAAGCGGGAAGGGCTTAGTCGATACCAATCTTCTTCACCCCTCCCAAACTTGTTATTTGCATTTGTGTACTTATGATAATTTATGTAATACCTGATATTTGTTAGTAATTGATGTTTAAGGTGAATAAAATCACATAAACTCATTTAGTTCTGTGTTGGAGATACCCAAAGCCCAACTTTTCCCCTATTCGTTTAATATAGTTTGTATCTACGTCGTCTGTGTGTTTGAAAACACCAAATCGGTGGACGCGCAGATGTGTGTCTGGAAAAACTGGCAAATAATTGTTTGACCAGGAGAGCGGAAGAGAAGATTGAGAGAAACGATTTGTCGTAAATAAGGCTGTCTTTACTCTCCCAGTTAGATCGTCTGTGGTTCCGTAAACATTACAAATCTTTTCCAGTTATCTCGTCCAATCTGTATTTCTGTCAACAATACAAATCTGTCCCAGTTAGGTCAGCTCATCTGTAGTTCTGTTAAGATTGTGATGAATCATTTGTGCACTTTTATAACTTTCGTCCTCTCCCACAGAATCACTTCTTTTCTTCATTTTCCTCACCGATCGTCCTGTGGTTTGACATATTTTATGCACCTACATTCAGCTATAGCCGCTCCCAGACTTCTGTACGTTTTGCCCTGTGAATCGTCGTAACCTACGTAGGCAGGTCAGCGAATAATTTATCACCTCAGTTCTCTAGCTACCTTTAATAAAGTTGATCTTTATTGACACAAGGTGATAGCGCAGGATCGATGAAAAGAAAGCCATATTGTCTGTCTGAGAAATGAGTCTTAGGGATTTACGCAAACACAGGTGATGAGCCGTAATCGTTTCCGCTGGACCATCTTTGTATCAATATTACCGATAATTTGTTTGGGGAGACAATATAGTGGGAAAGCATCTACATGGGAGATAAGTTCACATATTTGTTTGTGAGTTTGCATAAAGATGTAATCCGAAGTATTACTTCCTTATTAGAAAGATGTCACACGTTGGAATTTTAAAATTTGATATTTCAAAACACTCGGGGTATATTATGATTTAACACCCCGACCCATTCATTCTAAAGAGTTTACCATTGGCTTAATGTGAGAACCGAAATAGACGTTGACTTTCATTGGCAAATTTGTCGGTAGTACAATCTGGGATGTGAACTGAGAAATATAAATATAATCTATAAAAATCGGAGTCACAAACCAGACTGCATCGCCACGTCAAGCTTTCTATTCACCTGAGCCAGAGAGACGATCGGACAAAGGATTCCAAAATTATAAGTGACAGATCGAAGTATTTGGGCAACTTTGAAATCCGCATTTTTAAATACAAGACTGGAAACTTAAAGGACCAGGACAGAGTATTTGGGCAACTTTGAAACTTAAAAGTAAAGCCCCATTTTTAAATACAAAGAGTACAAACCTAAGGAATCAAAACGATCGTCATAAAAGGAATACTAAAATTTCCAAAACCAAGTGATTCGTAAGCATCAACATGTTGTGTCCATTCTAACTGTGCCAGGAGGTTGTGTTCTCAAAAATTACTTTGGGGTAAGTGTAAACATTTATTTTACCATGAGAATTTGACATGTTTTCTTTGCTAATTGGTGTTGCGACTGGAATTCTTCGGGATGTGTGGCCATTTTTATATTAAAGAGTTCATCGTGCTATGTTATCGAATGCACTAGGGTTTGATCATGCAGGACACGAAACTGGCAGAATAACTCAAGTGGCCGGGAAGTAGGTCCACAATACACATGTAGTACATATTTATTATGTTTTCTTCACAATACAATAGCAATGGAGAATCTTCATAATCTGTCTCCTCATAAATATGGACAGTCCATAAGGCAATAAGAATGCATGTTGAAATAATACATATTCGTCTTCTCTATTCAGTTATGGCCGTTCTGACTAAGAGGTGTGTGTCATTCACGGAAACCCAAGTAATGCGAACCAGAAACGTAAATTTATGTTTCTTTCTGTATAAATTACTTCTCTGTGAAGTGCGGAACTTCTTATAAGCTCAGAACCATCTTAACTATCGTTGAAACAACTGGCGTCCTTCAAAAATATAATGATGCCACGTAAAGATACTTAATTTCTTCACAATTCCGGGAGCTCGAAAAATACGTCTAACTAGGACGAATGAAACATTTGAAAGGCCCAGATTATTAGTCGTTAGAAGAAATTAGCGCAAACGCGTTACGTCACTGACAACCGGTGATGTATACAAATATATTGTATACAAATATACAAATACAAGTTAAAGATCGAGCAAAACATGTTTTTACCACAAACAGACATATCTCCTTTGTTGTGGATTTGATGTTAAGAAATGTTGTTATGTACTCTTAGTGTACTGAATGAGGTCAGCTGTGAAGGTCCCTGAATAATAAATATTATGGTAAGTTACAGGGTACCTTTCTGCTACCACCTTTATGATCTCACTCAGACTTATTCTTTGACTAGAATGTATGATGATGATGACTAAGTTTGGTGTCTAGGGTTATGAATAAGTAGTGTAATGTTGCATTAACCAACTAAACATATAAACAAGTATTTTATTATCCAGCACACACAACAATACTACAACAATCACATACACACTACACTTTAAAAGACTATCTTAAGTAAGTCAGTGGTTGAATTTTGTGTAACGTTAATAATTTTTTTCCAATTTATTATCCTGACTCTATTTTGTTTGAATCAGGATTGACAATCAAAAGTGAAATCAATGGAATTATTTACAATAATCAATTTATACAATGGATCTTCTGTCCATAATACAAGTATTAATATAATAAATGTGTGTAGGTGTAGTTTTCTAAATAGGATAATACTGGTATATGTACAATGGTAGGTTGTTGGTTATCATCACTCCCTATCGTTTATTTTTTTTCTCATTTTGTCACAGGTGGAATTTTTGGTTTGATAATGTCAGTTTTTATTTTTAATAACTGAGGTTTATAGAGGTTGAGACTCTCGGTGCCGAACGGGCACTTAACTTCGAATGAGAACCCTGGTAAGTCTTTTCCTAGGCTCGATGGACCATCTGGTTCACTTCATGGAAAGCAATGGCATCCAGTACGTGCCAGAATTATGCAACAGAGTCAGGAATCAATCAGTTCCCACGAGCCTGGTTTTATGTGACTGTCAGGGCCACAAAAACCCCTGAAATAAGAAAGTTATGCATCCTTCTTTATAACAAGCATACAATAATATTCCACAGTTAATTACAGGTACAGTACAAACAAACGCATAGGGTCAGCTCTTTATGACAACCTATTGTACAATTATATTTGAAGTGACAATGTATACCAGTATTCCTCTCCCCTAGTGGTTACAACGCCTCTGCAATTCCAACAGTAATCTTTTTCCATACAGTAGGATAGGTGTTATGCTCCTTGATGACAATCATATATAATTTTGTAGTTCTACACCTCTTTGATAGGCTATCATATGATGGATCAATCTCTAGGCTTTGCCTAAGTCTGCCATCGATTCACTTACTTACAGTCGTATGTTAGTATCTCACATTCAAACTTTATTTTAAATAAAATGGTTAATAAATTCAATCTTACCACAATTTCAATGAATATTACACACAAGTAACGATGACTGGCAGATCTGGCCCAAGTTATCACTGCCCTGTCCAGAAGTTTATAATATTTGTATTTAGAATTACACTTCTGTTCTCATCGTCTCGTGGCAAGATTTTTTGTGCAAAGGGCGTCCTATGCTAACACTTGTTCCTCAATATCAACTAAGCTGGCCAATAGAAGCAGGCGATTATGAATTTTAAATCGAACGTTAAAAAAACAATTCCCAAAATACTACGTTTACTACTACAAGTATATTTTTAGTGTTAGGTTAACTAATCCCCTCTCGCCTTCCTTTAAACTACAGCCAATCAAAATCTTGGTACCTTTTAGTCCTATTTACTCAAAGCTCTTTTCAAAATATGTTATGAAAAAATTAAGCAGGCGTGATCTTTTCTCTCGTCAGTCCGTCTTATAATACATAATATTATTGCCATTATCTTGGTTATTTTTTGTAGTAGGGGTTAACTGACACCATATTATTGCTCAGGAGATCATAAGGCATCCGAATATATAATTTTTATGGCCCTATGTATTATGGTTCATAATTCCATATTTTTTCTATGTTAGTCTTCAAATCTAGAAACTACCACCTGTTCCATTCTTTTTCTAACTATTTTCAACCTAAATACGAGAATCGTCCGTAATACGTTAGAATTACGTCATTCCTTATAAGTGCTAAGGTTGTTTACATGACCAATTGACGAACATTTTTTAGTTTTGTATCGTAATTTGAAACTTGCCCAAGACTATGCTGCTCGAGTTGACTTTTGTGAAATCCACGCGAGACAGCGTTCCCTAGGTTATGTCCTTCCATCCCTCCCCTCTTTTATTCTTTTATTCTTTCACTCTCGTCTTGGCAATCCGACTTGACCTTGCAAAAGTGTTACATTTAATCTCAAGGACGAATTTTTCGAAAAGACAGTATCTTTCATTTGGCTATTAGGTTTATCAAAATCGACATGCGGGCGGGCGTAGGTGAATAAGCCGCTGGACTCAATTTTTTTTCTATCTTATTGTTGACTTTATGCACTAGAATATTATCTAATTTAGCTATTGTATTGAGAATATCGTCACATCCTTAAATAATAATGGATATGTGCCTGCGTGAAAACCTTAGTCAGAGTCTGTTTGCATTTGCGAATTAATTTAAGTAAAGATGCAAGATAGAAATATGTCAGTCATAAGTCATTAGTCAAGGAAAGAAAAGGAAAGTCAAATGCATTAATTACATACATCATGAAAATACAAGAGAAAGGAAAAAAAAATGCATACATTAATTTTGCTTAAAAAAAATGACACAAAGAAAAAGGGAACTAAGTAATATTTGAAAATGCATGAATAAAACATTTAGAGGTTATCTCCCTGAAAGAAAGCATTTTACTAAATCTAAAGATGAGAAAAGGAAATTTAAAAAAAAAAAAGAGAATCATATATGAAAATATTAAATCATAATGGATTTAAATTAAAAAGTTTAATGCTATAAAGTCAAATTGATGGGATCACTTTCCCGAATACATCTAATAGCAATTGAATGCGAAGATAACTGTTAATAAAGTCATCTCATTTGAATAAACTTCTGTATCTCTGGCGAAGAATACAATGTCCCACAAATAATTTTGTGCATGCGTAGGATCACAGTTACAAATGTAAATATTGTCATTAGGAACAACAAGTGAATTTCAATAGTACCAAGTACACAAGCTCCTCCAGAACTCTTGAGATTTTCGTAAAATGTTAATGTGAGAGATCATTCTGAGAGAACTGTGCAACCAATGTTCTCCCAATGCCGTCAGATAGACTGCTGATGGATCGTCACGCACAATTATCGTACGTGTGATGGAAGTAAATTCGAACGACAGCGTAAGTTTATGAAGTCAGTCCATGATTAACGAATGTTCGACAGGTGCTCACAGGTAGGCTGCTGGTGGATAGTTATAAACATGTTCATAAGTGTGCCGAAACAAGTTGAAGCGACAGCGTAAGTTCATGAAATCATATAACGGTTGGCAACTGTTCATATGGTGCTGTCATGTAGGCTGCTAGTGGATAGTCATACTCATTTCATGTGTGTGCCGTAGGCAAGTCGAAAGCAGCCTTAGTTCCTCGTATCAGGTTCTGATTGAGTACATCATGATAGGACGTCGGCTACAACATTTGAAGAACCTGGGATTGCCTGAATCTCGTATGGAATGGCTGAAGTAGAACAGCAAAGCGGTCCAATTTTGGATTCTTGTGATTCGATTTTTTGAGAAAAGCAAATGCTTTCTGATCGGACTGAATTATGAATGGGGAACTCAAAAGATAGCGTTCCAGTTTTTGTATGGCAGAGATTCTTGATAAAAGTTCACGCTCTATAACTGGATATTTCTTCGCTGTCTCCGAAAGTTTGCGTGATATACATATATATATATATATATATATATATATATATATATATATATATATATATATATATATATATAGTCTTTTTTTCTAACAATCACAATGGGTTATGCATACACAATCCCACTCCGGAGGTTTACAGACGTATTTAAATGATGACTGATCATGCTGAGTCATCACAGGTTATGAAATAAATTGCATAGCCATGTCCTTGGTAGAATGATCCATCAATGCCAAATGACCACCGTCATTAGCAAAATCCATGGTACGTAAAGCAAAAATGAACAAAATAACCAGTAACATCCTGTGAAGAAATTGTGGGTAGTTAGTAGATACCAATTTACTATTTATACGGTCACATGTGATGAGTGCTGAGAGTCGCATTCCAGTGATCATAGGCCATAAAAGACGTTAGGCATAGTTTGGTTTGTGACAGATGTGCTCCTGTGTATAGGTACATGTGACGAGTAGGGTGTATGTGGGTGGATGTAGAAAGTCAGACAACACTTAAACACCGCTCGAGTAGCTCACTCTCTAAGGAGTAATGTACCAACTCCAACAACCATATCAATCTCCAACAATATATAGGATTTTGGTACATCATTGTCATACCGTGTGATTCCTTCTGTTAAATTGGACTTTAAATCCTCAATGTCAGGAAAACCAGACATCATATCTTTGTAATTAACATCATGAGGAGTGATCCCATCACTTTCAAAAATCAAAACGTCAATAACTAGTGTTACAAGTATTATATTCACTGGCAAGTAACTGAGCACTAGTAATGACTACGTGCGCAGTTAACTTGTGTCGCCATTCCCACTATTCTATTTCTTCAGATGAGTAATCTTTGATACCGTGGATACGACCAAGTGTCAAATCAGCAATAGGATTCTTTAACAGACATACACTAACTCTGCATGAAAAAATGGTATATGAATGTTACCAATGGCGGTGGAATACAATACAATTGTTCCACCAAAAGTAATACATTTAACAAAACCACCCGTTGCACAAGAGGGATGTACACGAGACTTCCTGACTCCTACAGTTGTACAATCAGAATCACGGAGTACCGACACCTGTCTATTGTTCAACAATCCTCTGTAAAGCTGAAGTTTGCCTGTGCCATCATGGGCGGATAATGCCGTAACTGCAGGCAATGGGGGAATACACTTAACAGTGAAGTAGTATTGGGCTGAAAAAGAGTTAAACAATCGGGACAATGTGTAGCATCAAAATCAAAGGCAAAACAAGCAGCTGATTGATTAATAACAGTATTGTCCTGATTATTCAAGGGTGCATCACCAGTATGTGCTGAATTTGCATGGTAATTTGAATGTGCAACATCACGAGAGCGTGATTGCTGTCCCTGGCAATTAAAAGAACTACTTTGATTTCTGTAGTTTTGGGATACATGCCTAGGTGAAGAATTATGATTGTTTGATGATCAATAGTTATTCCAATCCCTGTTAAAAGGAATGACATTGTCCTGTATTCTCCAACTTGAGTTTTGTTGTTGGTAATAGCCTATATTCTGAGGTGACTAGTTTCAGTATTGTTGTCTACATCTGTTAAAACCTCCATTATTGTACCTCCCCGGCACAAAATTCCTATAAAGGCTATGAGATCTCAGTCTGAAATGTGTGTTTTTCCAGCTTGTGGCTAAAGCAATAGGTAAAGCTTCCTTAATTACATTATTACTGACACAAGTACCTGGATGTGAAGTGAAGAACTGTCTTTCAATTTAATCTGGTGAAGACAGGCTATATTTTTTCATTTCATGTAAGAATGACCAAAATGGTTTACTCACAGAGAATAAAACGTTATCCCTCAATAACAAATCCATGAGGCCGTCATAGGTTTTGTCAATACCTGACAGTTGAACCTATCTGTTGAAAGTCAAGCGAATAGCTGAAATTAACTCTGAGAAGTCCTTCCCAGTCTCAGGGGTCATAGTTTTGAAACGCATCTGATAACTCTCTGCATCTAACTGGTAAAGTTTCAATAATAGAGCCCAAGCAGCTTCATAATTATTTTTGTTTGGCTCGTCCATTGTACAGAGAGCAGTCAATGGTTCTCCATTCAAGAATTCTATTAGTCTGGCACACCACTGAGATTTGTCCAGTTTGTGTGCTTCACATACACTTTCAAAACAACTTAAGAAGCACGAAATGTCATCAGAACTAGGCTTAAAAATGGGCAAGCGAAATTTAATAGACCCAGTATTTTGCCTCTTTGAGGCACCATAAACATCTGAATCATCATTTTATATACCCTGAATTGTCAGTTTCAATTCCTTTAGATGAAGAAGCAGCATTTCTTTTTCATGGGCTAATTTTGCCTTTCTCTCCTCTATTTCCCTTTCATGTGTTAATTGCATTTTCCTCTCCACCAGCTCAGTAATACACATCTTTTCATCTGTTGTCGTGGTATTCACTACGGCAGGTGCTATTATTATATAAATCATCGATATTCTGATCACATTTATCCTTATGACAAGTCTCACAGGAATGGTCGACATGACGACAACAGTTATGATATGCATCGCAGAGATTATGCGCATGAGTCTTTACATGATGGGACTTATCGGGATGAACATAATGATGCTCATTCTAAGGGTAAGAATAGATGTTCTAAGAACAAATCTGGTGATAAACAATACCACCATAATCGTAATCAGCAAGATCATGTCAACACATGTTTTGAACACTTGAATGTTGATACGGAACCTGTCCATGCTAATGTATGTATATCCTTTGCTTCCCCTGATGACAATGGGGGTACACTTCTTGTCAATGTGTCTAGTGAGGGCTCTCTCAACAACGAGAGCTGCCCAGGTTGTGAACCTTTGTTTAATCAAAATGGCAAGTGGGTACTGAGTTGCAGTCATACGTTACCCGCGCTTAAATCAGTCTCTGTGCCTGACAAACTAAAAGTGCAACATTGATTTGTTAACAATAAACCCATCTATGTTCTTCGAGACACAGGTTGCACTACTAAAGGTGTTCGTTGCTCATAAGTTGACGACAAAGCTCTTTAGGGCGTTATATAAAGTGCATTACGTTTGGTTGAAATATAGAGTTACATCCCACCTTTTGATTTCTATATGCACACCTTTCATATCTGGTCTGGTTCAGGTATGCTGCTTTTCTGATCCACCAATGGATTAGATTATCGGGAATGTTGCTTGTGCCAAGGATTTTGCTTAGGAAACCATTGATGAATGGTCATGCCAGCACCCTTCAGGCGCTAGGGCTTCTCAATCTACCATTACTTCATGTGTTTGTGTTCTAACTACGTACAATACACATAAGTAACACAAACATAGTGATTATTTTCATCGTGAGTCCCACACTTCTTAAGATCACTCTAACGACCATACTGTTATAGTTTGCAATGTCCCTTCTAACGCACCATGGTGGTTGCTCAGAAATTGTTTCCTTCATGCGGGACAGGTTAGCTTAGATATGTTCATGTCGAACATAGCTGTAATTCTTTTACCACTAGAGCTAGTATTCATTTCTGGTCGCCGTCTGACGCCAGAAGAGCTGTTAAGCTCATGCATAGAGCTTCCTATGCACGCCACATATTGAATGTGAGATTATATCGTCATCCATGGCAGACTTCTCGTTAACCAGTCTTTGTCTCTGATACTCGCAAACACTTTCTTGGTTCCGACAATTTTGTCTCATGCTCCTATTTTGTCTTGGATACTGCTATACTTCGATGATTTGTTTTTCTTCGATTTCCTTTCCCTCTTTCAGTTATGATCAGCTGTATCAGCTTTCTTTACTGTCCGTTCTCATATCCGTTGTGACTTTAATTATCTTTTATATCTATATTTACCATATTGATAAGTGTTTCATCTGTTCATTCTTATCTTCACTGCCCTATCAGCTCCTGTCTCGGTGATCTGTAGCGGTAGTACTCCAACTATATAGTGGACACAGATGTGCGATCAGTCATTAAACACTATCAAACACTTATTTTCACAGGCCCCTATTTTATTATTGCCTAATATTAAGTATCCCTTTGTTCTAGGGGTCAAAGATTCATTATTCGGCTTTGGGGGCTGTCTTCTGCAATGGTTGAACGATATGCTTCATCCACGTTGTTATGTGAATCGGAAGCTCAAGCCAGCTGAAACTAAATATGCAACTTGCGAAAGAAAGCTGCTGGCGGTGGTATGGTTGTACAAACTGTCGTGGTGTCTGATTGACACTTGTTTCTACCTGCAAACCGATCACAGTCCTTTATCATATAGTACCAATCGATCTATGAAGAATCCTAGGATACATTGCTGGTTTCATGTCATTCAAGAGTACTCATTTGATATCATCCCTTATTCGGGATTGGACAATACTATAGCTGATATTTTATCTCATAATTTCCTACACTAACATGTGGGATTTCTTTATACTGTGTTAAACTATATGACACATTGTACGTTTTTATTGCCATTCTTATTTACTGTCCAATGAACACAGGCATTTAGTCTTTGACTACATTGCAGCACATTTGGCAGACTATATACCAACGTTTGGCATCGAGGTGGCATTGGTCTACAGACAAAGCTGAAGGTGTACAGAGCTGCGGTGCTTCCAGTGCTGCTATATGCATGTGAAACATGGACTGTATACAGGCGCCACGTGGGGAGGCTAGGCCGCTTCCATGCGGTCTGTCTCGGGAAGATAATGAACATCAAATGGCAAGACAAGATCCCGGATACCGCCGTTCTTGACAGAGCTGGTATCCCTAGTATTGATACTATTCTGATGCAGTCACAAATTCGCTGGGCAGGTCATGTAGTCCGCATGCCAGACCATCGACTGCCAAAGATACTCTTTTATGGTGAGATGCAGAGGGGTAAACGCTCCCATGGTGGCCAAAAGAAGCGCTTCAAAGACACGTTAAAGACGTCATTGAAAACCTTTGACATAAGCCCAGACACATGGGAAGCTGCTGCGCAAGACCGAACTGCTTGGCGCACATCTCTTCGTAAAGGTGCAGCAGCATGCGAATCATCCAGAAGAGCAGCAGCGGAACAGCGGAGACAGGCCAGAAAGGACCGTGAAATAAAACCTTCACATGAAGCAAACATTCCCTGCCCACACTGTCCAAGATCTTTCCAGGCCCGCATCGGGCTGTTCAGTCACCTTCGTACCCATAGACTAACCTAACATATTCTTAAATAATTGGATGAACAGAGTGGTCTTCATCACCCGTGATGGACGAACAACCACATTGCAGAGGAATTAATTATTGTGTTTCTTCGAACTTTTCACAGTAACTCTCAAGTTTTAGTAACTATGAGCTAGAAACCATGACAATTATCTATTACTTCCCGTCAGTAATAATGTGTATTATTACTATAATTTTCAATTTGACTTAGATTCCACTTAGCGTTTAATGTACCTTTAATGTATCATTTACCTATTTTAGCGCAGTTTTCTTGTCTCCATCGTTCTCCAGCACGACCCATGTATCGCGCTCGGGATCGAGGGGAAAAGATGTTGAATGTGGAATTGTCACGGCTGGTTTACTTTGGTCAGCATGATTTTTGCACCATGAGGAACCTCTCATTAGTCGATTGAGACGCATCGCGCAGATTAGACGACGCACCACACATGGTTACAAAATCATTTTGTTGTGTGGCATCTATGCACTTAATACGTGCGTATAGAAATATGTGACACGTCCACTATTAAAGTGTAGCCATAGGCTAAGTAAAAGGCTTTGAAAAGCCATAGAGGTAGTTTATAGATAAGGCGAATTTATATTCGCGTTAATAAGTTATAAAATATGGCATCTGTAATTGTGTGCTTCATTGATAACAGTATTAACTTTGGACTATCTCTGCTTTTGATTCTGTATGCGAAACCTGCATAAAGCAGTCATCTGCTTTTTCAGTGGTGGTTTGCGAAACCCTCATTCTATATGATTATCTTGCCAGCCATGTATGACGTGGACATTTTTTTTTTTTTTTCTTTAACCAGCGGCACTCGAGCTTTCCAGCTCTTTCGGCCCAATAACATGTCATTGCGAGGCTGGAGGGTCAGTGGACTTTCCTTCCAACCCGGTCAGGAGCTTCGCTCCTTCCCATCCACACGGGATTTATGTGCAGGAGCCGTTCAGGTTATTCAGTCAAATTTCCGGTCGTAAACATTTCTTCAAACGCCGACGGCCGGGTTTGAACCATGAACACCTGGTCGCCAGTACAACGTCGTAGCCATTACACCAGCGCGGCTCATGACGTGGACATAAACAACAAGTTTTCACATGTAAATAATACAAAATAAAGAATTATAAAATGTACAACTTACCCCAAATATCGTTGGGAATACCGAATTCTCGCTCAGAGGGATAGTTAAGGCAACTTGATAAAGATGCCTCTAACACTTGGTCTAGATTTTACATTACAACACACTTCCACTATGACTTAGTGTTCAGGTTCCTAGGAGTCATAGCTTTCCGTATTAATAAAGGTAGAGTTGTCGTTGTGTAAATCCACAAGATGCTCAAACACGTTGTCAGGTCCTTTAAAGTGGAATCCTGATTCTATTCCTTATTCTAGCTTGCCTGGCGGTCTTCTCGACGAGTTCAATTTCACAGCGCCATAGATTCAAAAAGCGTTAGGTTATAAGACAACATTCGGCCAACAAATCCACACTGCTATTTTATGAAAAGGCTCCAATCAGAAATGTTGTATCTTAACATCTCAAATGCCAAACCAATAGCATGCAATATGAGTATATTGATATAGATATCTCTCTCCTCCTCACTGAAGTAAAGTTCTTGCGTGACGCAGACAAATTTGATGCTTTCAAGTCATCTATCCATATGAGGCATCTCGTCTTCCGTTTATTATCGATCATGTTTACACTCGCGACTTCATAATCTATCACAGTTAATCTCTTTAAAGATGAATATTTATTCTCCAACTTCGTCAGACAGAAACTATAATCAGTGATAAGATACTCGACAGTGTCCATCTCAAGGTTATTTACTTTTTAATCCTGTCGCTCTCACACAATGTCTGCTTGGAAATGTGATACAACATTTCGCCCCACAGATTCAGGTGTCAATATGGGTTGAAAAGAGCGTTATTGATTACCCTAATCAGCATTAGGTTTTTTTTCTAATGTTACCGTTTAGAAGATTGGAGAGGAGACCCAAAATATCTAGAGCCTTCTGAGTTATTAATCCCGACCCTGCAAAAGATATGGATCACATTTATTTATAATACTTAGAAAAATACTGACATTCACACAGACAAACGGTAATAAGAGAGTCAAACATACTGAATTCTAGGTATTCAGATTACAGTCGAACAAGCACGATAAGGACAGTTTTTAAAAATCCACTAAAGTCGAGTGTGGCAGTGAAAGAGTTGAGAGTTAAGGGCATGATAGCAAGGGGAAAAACTCTGTGGTGCCCACCTTCAATTGGTTCCCTATGCTCGTGCTTATTTTCCTTAATGGTTAATCCAGCACAGGGAAACGATGATCGCGTCTTTTTTTCTGAGACAATATTTACACCTGAAGTAAATATAACAAACGATTTCCTTCCGCTTTAATGTTTACAGGTAGAGCAGGTAAATGTTTCCAAGGAAACTAATTCAATTTAGAAATAATAAAACAAATTAGTAAACGCTTTCCGTTTTTAGTTAATTTTATCCAAACAGACTCTAAAATTGCATACGATCAATTGAACTATATGAGGTTGAATAACAAAATAGGAATTTGCTGTACATTTTGGACTCCTTCTTCGCATTTTGTAGTTACATTAAACGACATTTAGCACTTGACCCACGCGTCGTTGTAATATAGACTTATGTTTCCTTCAACCAGTCAATGCCAATAATTTGGTTTGACTTTATTCGTTGTCCAACATAGTTCTGTCAGCGCTCAAAAGCGCTCATCATCAATCTATTGATAATATTTTATGACAAACACCCCAGACATACAGGTCTACGACCTGCGCTCGTATAGACACTTACCGACGTAAGTATTACAAATACATACAACAGAGGAAATACAACCTTAATGAAGCTCTCGTTCTCCCTACAGCAGACATTGTATAAAAACGTTATTGTGTCCGGCTTTCCACTGATAATTAAAATTGAAGAACCTGTTAATCCTTTATGTTAACGTAAATCACAATAGTCTGTCAAGATTTTTACATTTGTGTTACCTGTTTAAAAGTCTCTATTGTTATCGTTAAGTTTTATGGTTAACTTTTACAGCAATGATCATGTATTCTAATATCGTGTGTTCCTACATTTTGTCAATAAATATTAGACAAACATAAAAGGTATGTTTTCAGGCACTCGTAAGAAATAAAGAAGTAGAACACTAGACAACAGAAAAACAACAGACGTGAGTGGCTTACCCATCACTAAAACCCCAGACTCACGTCTGTTTTTCTGTTGTCTGGTGTTCTACTTCTTTATTTCTTACAAGTGCCTGAAAACATACCTTTTATGTTTGTCTAATATTTATTTACTGTTTACAGGCCTCGGGTGTCCCTTCCTTATGTGTTATACACTTTGTCAGTATTTAATGACGTCACTAAAACTAATTGAAAATATAATCTCTCCGCAAAATGTGTTGTACTCCCAGGTGACAATGCAAATGCTAGTTTTGGCGGTGTAGATAGGACATTCCTGGGCACATTGATTACGTTAAAAGAGTGTTGTCTAATAAATACTCATTGGTCGAAGTAAAGGAATGTCGTGAAATATTCTAATCCACATATATAAATTATCAGGTAAATATAAAGCCTAACAAATAAAGTTAATAAAGAAAAGAGCAATGGTAAAATAACAGTGCTGTCACAAAGAATGTACTCGAAATCCCCTTTGTTTTATGCTTCATCTGCAAATTGTAACGTTTCCACGTTAAATATAAGCCACTGCATAAATACAAGCGTTTCCACAACACATTAAAACGGGTATTGCATTTCTAAGAAAAACATTGAGAGGCACACTGCATAATGACCTAAATTAATCCTAACATTAATTATACTACGTTACCAAAACGAACGAACAGATGGACTCAAATAGAAAGAAGGGAGGGCTGAAAATCAGGAACGCATGCAAAATTAAACACGCGTCTCGCTATTAATGCCACCCCCAACAAGCGTAACGCGATACACAATTACTACTATCACGCGTGTAAGGCCACATGCACTAACTTTTTCGGACGGACAGTGATAAAAACACTAACCTTCCCAGAGTTAGGTTTTAAAATCCTGAAAAACGCTTATTAGAAAAGATAACATTAGATGGGTTTACGTTTGAAAACATTACAGTACCCAGACAGCACATCTTCGAAACAGGAGGTAGAAGAAATTGCATATTTTGAACGCAGCCACTTAGCTCTTTTAAATTTGTATATTTGGGTTCCTTAGGGCTTGATGACAAAGAATATGTTAAGTGTTTTGCAAATAGTCTAGGAATTAACAAGTTATAGCCAAAATAAAATGATGGTGCTGTCAGACAACACCCAAAATCAGAATCGCTCAGTGGTAGATTTTTTAAACCACCATTGTACGGGAAATGGGCCACAAGTTACATTTGAACTGATTGGCTGGAATGATATGTAAGGCTAAACACGATTAGTCGGACTATAAATGCTATCCTTGGTTGTTAGGGGAGACGTAGGAAGGTAAAATTTTTTCAAACACTTGTCGAAACGTGGCTCCATTGGCCAGACTCGCTGATATAATCACTTAGGAGCGTTAGTTCGAGACCACTAGTTCAAATAAGCTTGATAAAGCAACAGTGCGTTGAAGCCAGCTCATATTTTTGCTAAATAAAAGCCTGGAACATAAGCAGATGGGAATTTGTGCCAGTATTTGTGCCAGAATTCATTGCTAGTCAACGTATCTGTGTTTATTTTTCCATGAATTGTGGTAAGCTTGAAACATTCAGTATCTTTTAATGAAAATTGAATGTGAATTGTTAATTTATGCCTGTATATATGTGTAGTTCAGTAGCAAACATGATGTAAAGCCTATAATGCTCCAGCCTGAACAGAAGGTGTCGGAGGAAAGTAAAACGGCATGGAATGGCCAAACAGTACACTGACACCTAGATTATTGATTAGACAGAAATAATGCTGGAAGTGCAGAGGCGTAGAAACCATTAAGGAGGTTAATACTGGTATAAAGTATTTCAGATGAAGCTGACAGTTGGCCTAACGCTCTGAACTCAATGTTTGTGATGTATTGTGATCAGTGTAGAAAGAGAGTATAAATTAGTTATGACGTAGAAGGTACATCCTTCTTGTTTTCAGGGACCGTGGTCTTGATGGTATTGAGCAGCACCTGGTCAGAGCTTTGCTGAATCCAGAGTCGGACAGCATACTCCTTGGTCCATTTAGCTATCAGTGAGGTGTCTCCAGAGCCCAGGGGAGAAATCGAGCAGAGGAGTCTTTTCCTGCCGCCATCACGCAAGATAAGCTGATGTGGCCAGCTGAGCTCAACATTATGTACCCCCATCTTAAAATGACAGTGTAAAATACAATTAAGAGGGGAATTAATTGTTTTAATATCAGGAACTGAGAACATCTCCAATACTAGTTCCAATAAAGACAAACTATTGAAGTCATGATGACAAATACCAACAGAGCTTGAACAAAACAAAACCAGTATTACCTCATATTACTACTACACAACTGACACACATAGGATACTTTTAATAATATATGTCACTACAATAATCATATTGATAAATTCTGTACATATAACTTGTAATTAAAATTGATTGTGATTCCTGGTTCCCTTTGTATTTGAATCAGGACACATATACATTCATGACAGCAATGAATACATATTGTTATTTGAAAAGTTATCAGTGACTCCTTTAAGATATCCTTGTAGAGTGTTTTATGTATGTGAGTGTCACAGTGTTGTCAAGTGTAGTGGAATAAATTAAATTGTTTATCTGTCTGTTGTTGTTTTGACTTACACTTCATCATACACATACCCTAGACATATAACGTAGTCATCACACTATTCCAGAATAATTCTGACTGAGGTATACATATGTGGCAGCAAGTAAGGTTATATATAATACACTACTCTTATTAGATATATATACCTTCACAGCTGATCTCAGTCAGTACACTAAGTCCCCTATAAATATTTATAACATCCCACTTCACCACATATATTGGGGTCTCGCTCTTGGGATTTTGAATCTTTACCTATTAAAAATATTGGGGGTAATTCACTTCAGGGAATATAAGAATTAAAAGGTATCCTTGGGTGGAATTAAATAAGGTTGAGCTCTCGGTGCCTGTGTTGTCCATTAGATATATATTTAGAGATTGAATTGTTGGTTAGACATTGTATAAATTTACCTGATAGACAATGGCGGACCTGGCCAAATTTCGATCTGCTGCTGTTCAGACTGCAAAAGAGTTAGGATTAGATGGGCAAGTTATGGTTGCCTATGTCACTACGGAATGTGACAAATTTATTGAACGCGAAGAAAGAAGGTTTGAAGCCGAAAGAAAGTTAGAGGCTGAAAGGGAAATTAAGAAGTTACAATTTGAGGCTGAGGCTGAGACTAAGAGGTTGCAGATTGAGGCTGAGGCTAAGAAATTGGAAGCAGAAGAAAGAAGATTAGCTGCAGAAAGGGAAGAGAAGAAATTAGCTGCAGAAAGGGAAGACAAGAGATTAGCTGCAGAAAGGGAAGCAGAAAAGGAGGAGAAGAGATTACAAAGGGAACATGAGTTACGACTAAGGGAGTTTGAGTTTCAAGGCCATGCTCCTGAAAATGGTGCCAGTTCCTTTGCCTCTGATGCCACTGCTAGCCAAGGAGCCTCAACCTCAGCTATGAATTTTCATTTAGATCATTTTGTTGAGAAAGACGATGATATAGAGAGCTACCTAAATAGGTATGAACTATTAGCTACCACGTATGGGTTAGAGAGAGAAAGGTGGAGCTTAAAGTTATCTCAAGGACTTCGTGGGGCAGCTTATGAAGTTTTTGCAAAAATGAGCAGAGGTGATCAGGAAAATTATGACATGCTAAAGCAGGCTCTTTTGTTAAGATATGAAAAGAATGCAGAATTTTATAGGAAAAAATTTAGGAATGCTAAACTACTGTCAGGTGAAACCTATCACCAGTTCTCTGCACGAATAGAGACATACTTGGAGAAATGGACTTCTCTGGGGAAAACCCAAGATCTTAAGGAAATGGTCCTTATAGAGCAATTAAGAGAGTCCATGGCTCCAGACCTGAGAAAGTTTCTCATGGAACAAGGTGCAGAGAGGCTGGGTGAGTTGCTAAATGTTGCTGAAAGGTATCAAGCAGCTCAAGCAGAGGTAACAGGTAATAAAAAGAAACAAGTGGATAACTTTAGGGCACCACAGAACTTTAATAAATTTGATCCTAGGGATCAAAACAAAGGTAAGCACCAGTTTGATAGGCCACGGTATGAAAATAAAAATAAATTCCCACAATTCGATGAAAGGAAATATGATGAAAGAAAATCTTTCAACCAAGGAAAAAGGTGGTGTAAGAATTGTCAGATGGACAATCATGACACTGACCGTTGCAGAAGGAAACCTGTGTATATGGCAACCCTTCAGGTCAGGTCGACCTCAAGACAGGAGGAGGATATTATGTTGGATACCACTCCAGAAGAGATGAGGAAGGCACAGGCTGGGGATAAAACACTCAAGCCTTGTTCAGAAAATTGTCAACTTGTCATACAACTCCAGGCAAGGGAGATTTTTACATGAAAAACAAGTTGATGTATAGGAAGACTGGAGCTAGATCCAAAGGTCAGGGACAGCTGGTACTTCCTAAAAGATATAGGGCAGACTTAATAAGGAGCCTACATGTGAAACCAGATGGGGACCATGAGAAGATAGGTACCATCATTCAAAAGGTGGCTCACAATTATTATTGGCCCAAAGCAAGATGGGACATTGAGAATTTTGTAGAAAGGTGTAGCATAGCACATGAGGGAACACCCACAAGTGGGAACATTGATCAGGACCTGGACACGCCACGGGGCAAAATTAGGCCTGATAATAAAAAGAAAAATAGATTTGATAAAGTGGACCAAATGGAATGGGAAGCCCCTTTTCACGGACAAGCTTCACTTAACTGTTTTACAATGGCCACTATGCGGAGAGTGCAAAAAGATGTCTTACCCCAGGATAAGCCGAAAATCCCTCAATCGGACTTAAACAAACTGGAGGAAGAAGATGTAGAGAGGAAATCTCTCATCAAGAATTTTAAGTGGGGAGAAAGCCCCAGGAAACGAATTGGTAGCGGTCGTTTTGTGCATGATAATTCTGGGAGGAAAAATCATCACTATAAAGCTTCGAGTGGAAGAGACCATACCGGTGCATGGACAAATAGGTCCACAAAATTAAAGGTCCATATGTAGCTTTGTTAAGAACGTGGACTGATGAAAAGGCAGAGGAAAACATTACATCTTCATACCAATATGTGAATGAGCTGACCACTCGTTTAAAAACTGGCTGGAAACTTGCCAATGAAAATTTGAAACAAGCCAGGAAGAAACATGCTGCCTATTATAACAGGAAGGCGAAAGACAGAAATTTGGCTGTGGGAGAGAAAGTACTGCTTCTTTTGCCCGGGAGTCAGAATAAGTTACAAATTGGATGGCAGGGTCCATATACAGTTCTAGAGAAGGTGTCTAGAACAAATTATAAGATAGATAAGAAGGGGAAAGAAAAAATCTATCATGTGAATCTCCTGAAGAAATATTTGGAAAGAGAACATCAGGAAGAGACACACTTGTTGACCTTGTCCATCGCCATGGAGATGAAAAAGGAACCACTTTCATCATTTGAATATCCATTACACCCCTGTGAGACAGCAGCACAGGTGAAAATCAGTACACATTTAACGAAAACTCAGAAAGAGAGAGTGCAACAGGTTCTAAATAATCATGCAGAGGTGTTAACAGACCGACCAGGGCATACAAACCTATTGGAATATGATATGAAACTGATAGACCCCACACCTGTCTGTATGAAACCATATTCGATTCCGTTTGCTAAGGAGAAAGCTTTGAAGGAAGAGATAGACTATCTGTTGAAGGAAGGAATTATTTCGCACAGTGAATCTTCGTATAGTTCCGGTGTTGTACTCTTAAGGAAGCCCTCTGGAGAACATAGACTCTGTATAGATTACAGGAGACTGAATGCTATTACAGAAGGACAGGTGGATCCATTGCCGGATACAAATCAGCTGTTTGCCAGACTAAATAAAGCTAAATATTTCTCAAAAGTGGATCTGAGTAAAGGATACTATCAGATTCCAGTAAAGCCTGAGGTTAGACCATACCTAGCTTTTAGTACCTCAGAAGGACACTATGAGTTTAATAGATTGCCATTTGGATTGAAGAATGCGCCTAGTGTCTTCTCTAGAATGATGAGAAAATTGTTGGATGTAAACATTTCGGAGGAACGTAATGAATCCCTGAGTTGCCTCTTTGATTGAGGATATTCCGAATGTTTCATACAGGATAATAAGAAGATTATGGGATCCACTACGAAAACTCTGCTATCACCAGGTATATGTTATCTCCTCATAACGTACATTTTGAGGGAAATATAATGTTCTCTGGACATGTCATTGCGCAGACTCAGAGAAGAGAAATGGTGAATACGGGTTGCGAAGCAGCATTAAGACAAGCACTCACACTTGCGGCTGTTCAGTAACATAACCGAAATATATTATTGGTTGTAGAAGTCTGAGGCAGATTTCATGAGTAGTGCCTACTCTGAATGGACCCAACTACATAAAACCATGATAGCACCACAGCAGAGTAAAGTCAAGTTGACTTACATTTATCTATGTGTATATAGAATAAAGGACTGACATGGGATGTCTGTTTTAAGAGGGGAGGTGTCGTGAAATATTCTAATCCACATATATAAATTATCAGGTAAATATAAAGCCTAACACATAAATTTAATAAAAGAAAAGAGCAATGGTAAAATAACAGTGCTGTCACAAAGAATGTACTCGAAATCCCCTTTGTTTTATGCTTCGTCTGCAAATTGTAACGTTTCCACGTTAAATATAAGCCACTGCATAAATACAAGCGTTTCCACAACACATTAAAACGGGTATTGCATTTCTAAGAAAAACATTGAGAGGCACACTGCGTAATGACCTAAATTAATCCTAACATTAATTATACTACGTTACCAAAACGAACGAACAGATGGACTCAAATAGAAAGAGAGGGAGGGCTGAAAATCAGGAACGCATGCAAAATTAAACACGCGTCTCGCTATTAATGCCACCCCCAACAAGCGTAACGCGATACACAATTACTACTATCACGCGTGTAAGGCCACATGCACTAACTTTTTCAGACGGACAGTGATAAAAACACTAACCTTCCCAGAGTTAGGTTTTAAAATCCTGAAAAACGCTTATTAGAAAAGATAACATTAGATGGGTTTACGTTTGAAAACATTACAGTACCCAGACAGCACATCTTCGAAACAGGAGGTAGAAGAAATTGCATATTTTGAACGCAGCCACTTAGCTCTTTTAAATTTGTATATTTGGGTTCCTTAGGGCTTGCTGACAAAGAATATGTTAAACGTTATGCAAATAGTCTAGGAATTAACAAGTTATAGCCAAAATAAAATGATGGTGCTGTCAGACAACACCCAAAATCAGAATCGCTCAGTGGTAGATTTTTTAAACCACCATTGTACGGGAAATGGGCCACAAGTTACATTTGAACTGATTGGCTGGAATGATATGTAAGGCTAAACACGATTAGTCGGACTATAAATGCTATCCTTGGTTGTTAGGGGAGACGTAGGAAGGTAAAATTTTTTCAAACACTTGTCGAAACGTGGCTCCATTGGCCAGACTCGCTGATATAATCACTTAGGAGCGTTAGTTCGAGACCACTAGTTCAAATAAGCTTGATAAAGCAACAGTGCGTTGAAGCCAGCTCATATTTTTGCTAAATAAAAGCCTGGAACATAAGCAGATGGGAATTTGTGCCAGTATTTGTGCCAGAATTCATTGCTAGTCAACGTATCTGTGTTTATTTCCATGAATTGTGGTAAGCTTGAAACATTCAGTATCTTTTAATGAAAATTGAATGTGAATTGTTAATTTATGCCTGTATATATGTGTAGTTCAGTAGCAAACATGATGTAAAGCCTATAATGCTCCAGCCTGAACAGAAGGTGTCGGAGGAAAGTAAAACGGCATGGAATGGCCAAACAGTACACTGACACCTAGATTATTGATTAGACAGAAATAATGCTGGAAGTGCAGAGGCGTAGTAACCATTAAGGAGGTTAATACTGGTATAAAGTATTTCAGATGAAGCTGACAGTTGGCCTAACGCTCTGAACTCAATGTTTGTGATGTATTGTGCTCAGTGTAGAAAGAGAGTATAAATTAGTTATGACGTAGAAGGTACATCCTTCTTGTTTTCAGGGACTGTGGTCTTGGCGTTATTGAGCAGCACCTGGTCAGAGCTTTGCTGAATCCAGAGTCGGACAGCATACTCCTTGGTCCATTTAGCTATCAGTGAGGTGTCTCCAGAGCCCAGGGGAGAAATCGAGCAGAGGAGTCTTTTCCTGCCGCCATCACGCAAGATAAGCTGATGTGGCCAGCTGAGCTCAACATTATGTACCCCCATCTTAAAATGACAGTGTAAAATACAATTAAGAGGGGAATTGAATTGTTTTAATATCAGGAACTGAGAACATCTCCAATACTAGTTCCAATAAAGACAAACTATTGAAGTCATGATGACAAATACCAACAGAGCTTGAACAAAACAAAACCAGTATTACCTCATATTACCACTACACAACTGACACACATAGGATACTTTTAAAAATATATGTCACTACAAGATTCATATTAATAAATTCTGTACATATAACTTGTAATTAAAATTGATTGTGATTCCTGGTTCCTTTGTATTTGAATCAGGACACATATACATTCATGACAGCAATGAATACATATTGTTATTTGAAAAGTTATCAGTGACTCCTTTAAGATATCCTTGTAGAGTGTTTTATGTATGTGAGTGTCACAGTGTCGTCAAGTGTAGTGGAATAAATTAAATTGTTTATCTGTCTGTTGTTGTTTTGACTTACACTTCATCATACACATACCCTAGACATATAACGTAGTCATCACACTATTCCAGAATAATTCTGACTGAGGTATACATATGTGGCAGCAAGTAAGGTTATATATAATACACTACTCATATTAGATATATATACCTTCACAGCTGATCTCAGTCAGTACACTAAGTCCCCTATAAATATTTATAACATCTCACTTCACCACAAGGAACAGCTTGTCAGTCTTGTATGTTCAGGGATTAATTCCGACGTTGTACAAGTTGACACATATAATTTGGTTGGAGACTGAGCACCTATGGGTTTGCCCGGAGTGCAATGATGTAAATTCTGTATAACAATAACAATACCATATATTTTAAAAGTACTTGAAATGAAGACTTGCAGAAGAAATCTTCAGATCAATATCGTTATTAAAGTAATAAATGCAGTTTTGAATCAAACCATTTTCTCTTATTATTACCCGTGACTTTATTTGTTGATTTTATTAAGCCTAATTCTTTGAATATGAACCTGTCATTACATATGATATTATTATTATTATACAAATTGTAAAAGAAAAGTTTACCAGGATTTTGGAAGCTAGTTAACAGCCTAAAACAGCAACTGTTGGGGTTGTCCTCCATTCTCAGTTATTGGTCTCATAAAACCTGTTTGTCCAAGATTTGCAAAACTGTAACAGAAAACTCATCTGCAGTCTAGTATTTGTTAGTGTTATGTAATGTCACGATTATCGTGTGTGTGATTAGTGTTTGTAGGTGTTATGTAATTTCACGATTGTCTTGTGTGTGACTTGCGTTTGTAAGTGTTATGTATGCTATGATTATCTTGTGTGTGACTAGTGTTTGTAAGTGTTATGTAATTTCACGATTATCTTGTGTGTGACTAGTGTTTGTAAGTGTTATGCAATTTCCCAATTGTCTTGTGTGTGATTAGTGTTTGTAAGTGTTATCTAATGTCACGATCATTGTGTGTGACTAGTGTTTCTAAGTGTTATGTATGCCACGATTGTCTTGTGTGTGACTAATGTTTTTAAGTGTTATGTACTTTCATTATTATCTTGTGTGGGACTAATGTTTGTAAGTGTTATGAATACCATGATTACCTTGTGTGTGACTAGTGTTTGTAAGTGTTATGTTATTTCACGATTATCTTGTGTGTGACTAGTGTTTGCCACGATTACCTTGTGTGTAACTATTGATTGTAAGTGTTATGTAATTTCACGATTATCTTGCATGTGACTAATGTTTGTACTTATTATGTAATGTCACGATCATCATGTGTGTGTGACTAGCATTTGTATGTTTTATGTATTCCACAATTATCTTGTGTGTGACTATTGTTTCTAAGTGTTATGTAATGTTAGGATTGTCTTGTGTTTGACTAGTGTTTGTAAGTATTATGTAATGTCTCGATTATCTTGTAAATGACTAGTGTTCGTAAAAATAAGAATATGTAAATATTGTTTGCAATTTGTCTTAATACGTAATTTGTAACAGTATATTTTGAACAGATCGATGTCAATATCTTGAAGATATGCTTGATAATTTTACATGTTTATGTAAAGTTAAGTTCATCCATCCTGTCACATATTTTGTCTTGCCAGATTTTGGTTACAAAAAAGGCGACGTGAAATATATTATATAATAATGTTATATTATAATAATATATTATATTATGTTTTATTATATTATGTTTTATATATATATATATATATATATATATATATATATATATATATATATATATATATATATATATATATATATATATATATATATATTATATATATATATAAAATACTTTTTTTAATAACAATGGCGACTACAAGAATTTTCTTTACATTCACATGTCCATGTTTAACGCAGTTCTGATACAAAAGTACGGTAATACGCAAGTCAAGGAAACCTTCATTTACGGAACGTTTGGTGAAACGACAGTCAAGGCATCTTCAATCACGTACAACCTTAAAGATGTGTCGTGCAGAACCCACCCTTGTCACGCGAAAAGTAATCCAGTCCGCAGGTAGATTCAAACTCACATCGGAAATACACAACCCCAGAATTAACTCTCCACATCAAGCACCTTGAAAAAGAGAGGTAATAAATTACCCTTCACTGGCTAACGCCAACAATTACTTTCAAAGAAGAATCTGTGAGAACCACAACAAAATATGTGTCCCACGGGGATTCTGTGTTTATAAACTACGCTTACAGGATATTAAAGAAAAAACAATTAATACGAATGAAAAAAAACACACACACTCAAAACCTGCGTTCAGATGTAGAGGAAATGTGAATACGGAAATACCCGTTGTTATTTATAGTTTGACCTAGATGTACTTAGTTTAACGGTTGTCCAATAGCAGATACTGTCTAAGGGGAGTGAAGTGGTAGAGAATTGACTATTCTTGGTCTCAACTTTCTGAGGTGCTGCCAAATGTTCCCGTCCTCCTCGCATATGCCTGACATACCCCAAGAGCAAAGTCAAGTACTTATTTATAGCTGGGTAGCTGGTGGTTTCCAACTAGGTAACTTTCCCGCCATTAACAAACGCTCTGTCTACTCGTACTACACTCAATAATCAAGCCTTGCCTACTAGACTCACACACACACACAGTTCAAACTAATATCTCCATATATAACATTATATGCACTAGACAAGAGAGGATGTGTAGCCACTGATGATAGAACATCTCGTTGAACGTATTTTAGGTTCAGATCACAACCCTACAGCACGACCCACGGTTGTTTTAATCATTACCTTAAACATCATACTCTCTCTGAGTCTTTTCCAATCAGACTGTAGTACGCTCAACACCAGAACGACGTGTAACAGATGATGGTGATGTTTATTTACATGAATCTTTCAACAGCAACTATTTTCTTCAGCCTTCTAAATGAACAATATAACCTGTTAGGTACACATCAATGATGTGACAATAGTCAAGTTACTTATATGAAAAAAAGGAACACTTCTTTTAAGTCATGTTACTTATAAACATAAAAAAGAAACACTTATATAAAGTCATATTATTTATAAACTCAAAAAAAAAAAACACTTATATAAAGCCATGTTACTTATAAACTAAAAAGAAAAACTTATATAAACCCATGTTACTTATAAACAAAGAGATAAATACTTGTAAAAAGTCATGTTACTTTTAAACAAAGAAAGAAATAATTATATAAAGTCATGTTACTTATCAACAACAACAAAAAACACTTATATAAAGTCATGTTACTTATAAACTAAAAAGAAAAACTTATATAAAGTCATGTTACTTATAGACAGTCACGGATTGCCTCCCCTTACCTCTGCAGTAGTGGTCCAACATTGACTACTTCAATTTTAGATACTCTATTCCTTCCTTTTGGCTCACTGGTTGGGCACCACTTACTGCAGAGCTAGAGGGGAGTCTTTCTATTCCGTCACAGGCTACCATTGGTACATAGGGAGGAAAACCTATAGCTAGGGATCAAGATTCTTTCTCAGGACGACCCAGAATTCGCTCTAGGAGACAACATTAGACAATCTTTGATGGATTCGAGTGGAACTAGATGTACACTCAGGCAAAACCTCGATATACAGCTTAAGTCATGGTGCTCTCTCTCAAGTTCTAACCTCCGTACACACTACTTGGTAGAAGAGAGTTTTTTTAAGTTTAGTATTGTTAACCCTTCTTTTTTTAAGACCATCCATTTACATTTCATACTAAACGAGAAATCCATCTTATCATCTGGATGCGAACAAATCCTTTAGCTCACAAGGATCTAGCTCGGCACTTTGCACTCTCTCAACTCCCAAATGCCTCGGCGCGGCATCCAATTTAAATGTGTGTATACAGGGAGTGAGGAAAACATCTTCAGTATAATATTTTTGATCATCGTGATAGGTTTTCTTCAATTGTAATCTTCTGGACCCAGAAAAAATGGTGCAGCGGCCGTACCTTCTATCTTTACTGGATTATCTCTCCTTCAAACACTTGCATGATAATTTTTAACGTGCAAAACTTTTTAAATCCTTTCCAATGACCTACTATTTTTTTCGCTATTTTACCTCGATAATGTTGTATCCTTAAACTCTCGTCTTCTCTCCTGTCCAGTCTGCTATCCTATTCTTAGCATATCTCTGTGCATTGAAACTCCAGGTTTAGGGTATGTAAGTGTGACAGAAAAAGTTTCTTCCTATCTCTTTCTTATTAAAATATCCTTTCCCTTTTCTTCCCAATTTCTTCCTGTTTCCCTTCTCAAATATATCTTAGTTGTAGGCTTGAACTATTTCTTCCTCCGTTCCTTTTTTTCCTCTACTTCTCTTTTAATCCAAGAAGCTAAAAAATTCCCTTCATTCTCTCCTACTCAGGAAATTCTCTTACGTATGCTCACCAGTCTACTAGTCACCCCCTTCCCTGAAAACAAGGATTCCATCATTTGAATGCACACTTCCCCTTCTTAAATTCATTTATGCCACCGGCCCTACGTTCCTTTAGATCCTTGCGACCTGGTGCGTCAGTGCTTCCGATGTCTAATTCAGTCCTCTGACTCTGTCTCCTTCTCGGAGTTATTTCTTCTAGCCTAGTGATTCCTGTATCTTCTTGTCTTTACCCAAAAGGTCTTGTCCCCTCCCCCTCACACGCTATTTGGAGCCGATGTAAGAGATTTCGGTTGATTGTTTACATCTTCTTATTCGATTCTACATTTTCTTCCCTCTCTGGTAATAACTGATAGCAGGAATGAATAAAGGCAGCATGAAAACTTTGACTCTGTTTCCGTAAATACGTATAAAAATTGCGCATAAAAATCCATACCTTACTTAAAGTACAATAAATCTACGTCAGAGCTCAATGGAGCATATGTTATTCAGTATTGGCATTTCTCACAACAGGTATGAGGGGTTTGGAGGCGAACATGGCCTTGTATTTGGCTCCTATAAGTTGTCAAACACTGTGGTAAACAATTGATCCTAAGCTACATAGAGTACCTTATGCAAAACCAAAATCTGAATATAACAGAGTTCAAATATTAATGATCTGTAATGATTTACCGCACTACGACCCTCATAACATAGAACTTGGATAAGCACTATCACATTCTGAAAACAAGTATGACTCTTTCCCTCTACCTGCCTTGATCCATCTCAAGATACGTCTCCCCCCAATAATATATCCAAGTACACCCGCCAGTTACCCTGTATTACAGACTTAGACAGGCCCCTATTGGGGAATGAAGGGCACAGTGTGCAGGTATTAGCCCATGAACACGGTATATTACTATGACAACACAACCTAGCAGGGTGTTTGGTCATACAATCACGTTTAGAATTTTGAAGCCTTATTATGTAGCATATAACTTACAAAAATACACCGTCAGCCAACAACCAATTATTACCCCAGATGCTATAAAAATTAATACAGCAATCTATTCATTTTAACAGCAGAAAAAACGCACGGAGAAAATACGTAGTGGTTAACCACGGTAAAAACATACCGCCCCAATGTGTGCCCCCACCCATTGAATATCCACTAAACCACATGTGACCACACACCTAACCCCTCCTACTGTTACCAAGTGTAAAACTGTGGTCTTAGACCTTGCTTAAACTCCCACAAATATATCGCCCCAAATGCCCAGGCTCAATCTCCACCATCAATGACTGCCATTTGAACCTCACATGGTCCCCCGCCGCCCACTTCAAACCCCAGTAATTCCCCCCAGACCATGTACTTTATTGGTATAAGAAACCCCCGTGTTAACGCCCCCTCCGCATGTCCCCTCCCCGAAACAGTCACTCACAAGTACTAACCCCGTTGGAATAGGAACAATAATTAAACCAGCAACCCCACAAAAGCCGAGTGACCCGCTAAGGACCCGGCGCCAAGACACTTTAGCACACAAGAAGCTGCCCCCCAAATAGGCAATATTCTCCCGGCCCACTGAATAGCCAAAACCTCCCCACGCGCCAACCAACCCCCTACAACGATAGGAGTAACCCATTACACAATACCAATACTTAACCCCCAATACCCACCCCCCCCCCAACAAAACACAACCACTACCCACCCCCCACAACCCCCATTACACCCCACCAATACCACCCACCCCCAAAACACCATCCACTCCCTCCCCTCCCAACAACTATTTCCCCACAACCCATGTTGTGATACCCAATCACCCTACTAACATTCCTTCCAAAGAAACACCCCCCCCACCACAATACGTCTATCCCTCCCCCCACCACCCCAACCACAAGCAACACACCCTCACAAACAACACAGTATAAACACCCCCCCAACCAACTCACACACCAAAAAACAACAAACCAAAATCCCTACGCATTTAATCCATAAACAACTTTGAGTGTAGCGAACCACCTAGAAACATAACCTCCACTACCCCGCCACCCTAACTCCGACTCATTAATCACTAAATAAACCCCCTCATTAACCCAACCTAATTACCCAACCTCCACCCCCAACTAACTGTTATACCCAACAAATCCAACCCCCAATTCCCCAAAAAATGTCATTAAATCAAAACAACCCCCCCAAATACCCACACCCCCCCCCAACCCACCAAATACCCACCCACATAACCTCTGACCCCACCCAACCCCCAACAACCCAAAATATCCCCCCAACACCTACCCCACACCCCCTAACCAAAAAACCCCAACTACAATTAACCCCCCCCAAAAAAAATATAAACCCACATCACCCCACTATCATAACCATTACCAAAAAAAACCATCCCACATACCAAAACCCATATACCTCACCAATACTATACTCAGTACTAACAATATACCCTAAACCCCATACCAAAAACATATATCCCCCCCAAAACTCAACCTAGAGTGTCCCAAACAATCACAAAAATCCTACAAAACCCATAATAACCCCAACATAACCAATTCAACCTCAATCCCCTCACCACATCTATACCTCTTAACCATACATCCCTCCCCCAAACACAATACCCTCCTAATTATCAACCACCTTATATTATTATCACCCACCCAAATCTTCCCCCCAAACCTCATTATTACCCTCACCCCTAAAATAACTAATATTCCCTCATAATAACTACACCCCCAAAATATCACATATCTATACAATACTTATCATGTAATATCCCCCAAATAATTGACTATAGAGAATATTCCTAACTCACCCTCATTTTTATGGGATATTATCAAGGTTGACCAAAATCACTAAGAACTGTGACCTCCTATATCTAACAGTTACCACACACAAGGCTCATATCCACTATGTACTACAACACATCAACAACCACCCATAACAAGGGGGCCGTGCCCTTACAATCTATCACACCACTCATACGACTAATCACAAACCAATCCCTAAATTTATTACAATCCATCCTAAGGTCTCCCCCCCCATACATCTTATATAACAATCACCAATACCTTCGAAATAACATAAAAAACCATTAACCATACCCCCTCCCACACCCAATACGTCCTCACAAAAAACCCAAACCCCGCGCACAAACCAAACAACACACCACCCCCAATAACACCCCCAAAACTTCTATTGTATGTACCATCCCCAACACAAAATCCATCTACCACACCAAAACAACAACCCCATGCACAAACCTACCCCCCCAATATTATGTCACACACATCCCCCCCCTAACAAAAGTGTTTTCCCCCCACACAAACCCAAAACCACTCGATCCCAACCCCCACATCCCTCTCCCTCTCATTCCCCACTAAAACACACAACCCCACCCCCACCCCCAACCATCCTACCAAAATCCCCCCAGACCAAAACAAGGCAAAAACAACTGAACAACAACACCAGCAAAAAAACCCCAACCCCCACCCCATACATCCCCCCCACCCAATAATAACTATCCATAGTGCGTACCAGAAAACACAACAAAACAACAACACCCCCCCACCCCCACCAAATTTTTCCAACCCCAACCACACCAACACCCACCAAACCCCCTCCCCCAACCCAAACACCCCCCCCCCCCCCCCCCACCCCCCCCCCCCCCCCCCCACC